>CANSNZ010001062.1:2475000-3051189 GCA_947646795.1 Beta lomatogona | reverse complement strand
AAACAACCATCCCTTGGTTTGCCATCGAGGAATACCTTATAAAACAAACATAAGGAAACACACATATATGACTTTAGTTGACTCTAAAGAGATTGAGGAAATAATATAATGTAAGAAATTAAGGAAATCGAGCTTAAAATGTAAACATCGGCAAAAAATGACAATCATTTACCCATAATGGGTTTCGAGCATGTGAGTGGACTTTTGTTGACTTTAATACTTACATATATACTTATTAGAACTATATATGAGCTTAAAATGAGAGTAAGTGCGGGAGATTAAGGAAAGTTGAGCTAAGAAGGCCAAAATCGGGCCAAAATGACAATCATTTACCCAAAATGGGTTTCAAAAGCATATGAGTGGAATTTACTTGAATCTAATGGTTATAAATGTTGTTATTAGAACTATACATGTCCTAACATGTGGCTACATGTAAGAAAAATAAGTAAAATGAGCTTAAAAGGCCAAAATCGTCCCATACTTGGCACTCATTTACCCAAAATGGGTTTCAAAGCATGTGAATGGATTTTACTTAACTCTTATGGTTGTATATGTTGTTATTAGAACTATACATGTCCTAACATGTGGCTAAATGTAAGGAAATAAGCAAAATGAGCATAAAAGGCCAAAATCGTCCCGAAATGGCATTCATTTACCCAAATGGGGTTTCGAAGCATGAAAAATTATTTTGCTTGACTCTAATGGTTATATATGTTGCTATTAGAACTATATATGTCCTAAAATGTGGCTAAATGTAAGAAAATAAGTACAATGAGCTTGAAAGGCCAAAATAGGCTCGAAATGGCATTCATTTACCCAAAATGGGTTTCAAAGCATGTGAATGTAGTTTACTTGACTCTAATAGTTCTATATGTACTTGTTATAAGTATATATGACCTAAAATGTGGCTAAATGCGGGAAAGTTAAGAAAATTGAGCTTACGAGGCCAAAATTGGCCGTATATTGAGCTACTTATTATTTATGTATAATAATACCTTCTCAAGTTCCCCGGCTTCCTTGGAACTTGAAAATATATCGAACATGAACCTCAACACATAGTAGCCACACTCGGTTCCCCCGGGTTGTTGAGCACACTGATTATAAAATTACATAAAAAAAAATCATGTAAGAAATGTACATGTTTGTTTTTTATAAAAGAAAGAAGTAGCTTAAGTAATACCTATTACCTTCATTGCTTTCCACTTAGGAACCTGTCCTGTTCTCTCAACTTTCTTCATACAACTGTAGTTATGTTAATTTCATGTGAGAAGTGGGCAAAGAATGAAATTAGTGAAACATGTTATGCAAATAAGCATTTTAAGTAACAAATATACCTATTTATGCATGATTTGAGGAGTAAGGATCGTGGTGGATCTTGAGTGTGTAATCAAACCGATATACTTGTGTTGTTTGAAGGACAAATCACAAGGAGCGACCAATGGAGACTAAAATCCCAAAAAAGTTAGGAATCAATCATGTGAGTACTTGTATTGTATAATAATAAAGTGACAAAAATGGATACAAGGTTAAGAACTATACTCTTCAAAACAAGGGGCAAATATGAACTTATGTTGTGCACGTTTAGCTGTTTTGAGACATAGCCAAATATACTCCTTAACCTCAATTGTGTTTTGCAAACAATTGTCACTCGAACAAAATTTGGACATAACCACCCAAACCGATCGCGTCCACGAGGATCATCTTGGAGTAATCTTCAAAGCACAACCATGTACATAACATAGATATATTATTAGATATTGCAAAGAAAGTTCATATATTTGATAAGTACAACTATTATACCTGATGAAGGTTTGAATCAAGGAAACATTCAACATCTCTCCACAAAGGAACTCCTTCACATCAACCTTAGACACCCATGTCGATGTTTCCTCGTGGTAGTTGAATTCCGTGGTACCCAACTTCACCTCCACAAGTGTATCATCCGAGCATATCACGCACATTTGCATGTAGCCATAAGCATGACTTAGTGAGACACCGAAGCGTTGGTTTCTCAATCCAAGTATCCGTAGACGGGTTTAGTTCGCAACTTAAACCTTTGGAGTCTTGCGTTCTTTTACCCGAAATGGCCTTCTTTGGCTCGCTTGAACCCCTCCTTCTCCTTCGCCTTTTCCAGAGGAGGTGAGTCCACCTTGCTTTCCTTTCTTTCCTTGGGCTTGCTTTCCTCTGGGCTTGCTTATTCTCTCCAAAACCTATTAATTCAAAGGGAAAAACATTCAACTTAGTTAGTTTATATTTAATAGGTATGAAATTAAATCAATATGAATATGGATTTTAGTTTCTCATTTTACTTCGTCTGAAAACCTCACCCATGCTGATGGCCACAACACATAACCACCACGAGCGTCGATCAAGACATTTATATCAACTGACGGTTTAGGCAACGGAAGAGCAAAGTCTTCGTAACCAGGAGTGATGGTGACTACAGTAACCGCCAAGTGCTCATTGTCCACACACTCGTAATGGACTATTGGTCGTTCACTTCGTGGTTGTGCATTTCCTTCAGCCACCACAATCAAACCCTCATCTTTTACATCTAGTAAAAGTTGGCAAGGCGTTTCTTCCTTCCAAAAGTAAATGGATTGAGGTTAGTTTATATTACTTAGTTTTAAAAATTATAAGAAGGATAGTAGTTACCTCTAGCTCAAGTATAGATGGTGCTGATTTTTGTGTGTTAGGATGGCTAGCTTTGTCCTCCAAAGGACGATCCAAAGGACGTATCGCCGGTATACCAAACTGTGAAAGGACCGCGTTGAAACTTTCCGTGATTTTAGCACTCAGTTTCTCGGTAATTTCCTCCGTAAGCTTCTCCCGCATAACTTGTGACATAGATTCGTTAGAGCGTGATCTTCCACCCACGGAGGAATCTTTAGCATAGGCTTTTTTCACACCGAGACGAATACCACCAAAAACCCCTCAAACGTCCATTGTGGTCCTTTCCAAAAGTCTCGTAAAGAGCATCTTTGTTGCCTTCGGGAGTGAACTCGCCGCTAACCTCTTTTGCTTGATCCTCATCTACATAGATTATAGAAGTAGTAAGTATAAAAAAAATTACAAATTAACAAGGGGGTTGTGCAATGGGGGGGGATTGTGCAGGGAGGGGGGCAAGGGGAAGGAGGGTCCGCAAGGGGGCAGCAGGGGGAAGGGGTCCCAGGGGGAGGGGGGCAGCAGGGGGAGGGGCTCGCAGGGGGAGGGCGGCAAGCAGGGGGGTCCGTAGGGGGAGGAGGGGCGCAGGGGCAAGCAGAGGGAAGGGGGTCGGGAGGGGGCAACAGGGGAGGGGGCATCGTGGGGAAGGGGGGTGTCCGCAGGGAGGGGGGCAAAGAGGGGGGGGGAGGGGCGCAGGGGGAGGGGGGCAGGGGGGAGAAGGGGGTGTATGCGGGGAGGGAGGGCGAGGGGGAAGGGGGTCCGCAGGGGAGGGGGTTGCAGGGGGCGAGGGGAGGGGGCCAAAGGGGAGGGGCCAACAGGGGGGGGCAGCAGGGGGGTGCAGGGAGGGAGGCAAGGGGGAAGGGGGGTCGGGGAGGGGGCGGCAGGAAGGGGGGTCTGCAGGGGGGGGGGGCAGGGGAGGGGGCCAAGAGGGGGCGGCAGGGAGGGAGTGGGGGGAAGGGGGGGGGGGCAGGGAGGGCAAAGGGGGTCGGGGGAGGGGGCAGCAGGGGGGCTAGGGGAGGGGGGAAGCAGGGGGAAGGGGGGGGTATGTAGGGGGCAAGGGGGAGGGGCCATCAGGGGAGGGGCAAGCAGGGAGGGGGCCGAGGGGGTGGGTGCAGCGGGGGCGGCAGGGAGTCGCAGGGGGGCGGTGGGAGGCAGCGGGGGAAGGCGGGGCATCGGGAGGGGGGCCCGGGCCGCAGGGTGGGGGTCCGCGGGGAGGCGGCAAGGGGACGGGGTTCGGTAGCAAGGGGGACGGCAAAGCGGGGGAAAACATGTGAATTCAATTACTTACAACGGCATTTGCTATCTTTAACGTCCCCGTATCTGAAATGGTCATTTTATTGTTTGAATCACGCCCATGCATGGAGCACCACCAATCAGCGACACGGTCAACTTTGACAGATGGGGCATTGGAGGTAGAAGATGTCGTTGGTTATGCATCGATAGAAGGGTAAAATTTATCGTCAATCCACACCTGTCTCTCCCTCGCATAAGTGTAGGAACCCATATGATGGTAGTGGTTCCTTTGTTTTGAACTGTGTGCATGTTTCTCACGCTTAGCCTATATAATCACATGGTTAGTTTGAAAACACATCTAATTGTATTAAAAGTAAATAAACAAAGTCGAATATGCGATAAATAGCACAATACTTACCACCATCTCCGGCGTAGTATTTTGGGCAACAAATGCCTCCCAATCCTCTCGTTTTATATGGCCCCAAATCTCATAAGGCATGTTATCCGGTTGTCGTGGCTCTTCCTCTCCCCCGTCATTTTCTGTTTCTACTGTCTCATTTTACTTTGATTTTACAATTTTCCTCCTCTTTACATTCTTCTTTTCATTCCTCTTTCTCCGTTTTGTGATCCACCCACTAACTAGTTTGCTTTTGAAATCTCTAAATCTTTCGGCCACCGCGGATAGGAACAACGCCTTTTTGGCGTCATTAGGAGTAATATGGAACAAATTCTATAGAAACAAGAAACCAACAAATAGTTATTTCCATATAGATATATATCAATGAAAATATGTTGTTATTAGAGCTATATATGTCCTAACATGTGGCTAAATGCAAGAAACTAAGTACTTTGAACATGAAAAGCAAAAACCGACCCGAAATAGCCTTCATTTACCCAAAATGGGTTTCAAAGCATAAAAAGTGATTTTTCTTGGCTCTAATGGTTGTATATGTTGTTATTACAACTATATATGTCCTAACATGTGGCTAAATGCGAGAAACTAAGTACATTGAACATGAAAAGCAAAATCGGCCCGAAATGGCCTTCATTTACCCAAAATCGGTTTCATCTACCCAAAATGGGTTTGAATGCATGTAAATGGATTTTAGTTAACTCTAATGGTTGTATATATTGTTATTACAACTATATATGTCCTAACATGTGGCTAAATGCAAGAAACTAAGTACTTTGAACATGAAAAGCAAAAACCGACCCAAAATAGCCTTCATTTACCCAAAATGGGTTTTAAAGCATAAGAAGTGATTTTTCTTGGCTCTAATGGTTGTATATGTTGTTATTACAACTATATATGTCCTAACATGTGGCTAAATGCGAGAAACTAAGTACATTGAACATGAAAAGCAAAATCGGCCCGAAATGGCCTTCATTTACCCAAAATCGGTTTCATCTACCCAAAATGGGTTTGAATGCATGTAAATGGATTTTAGTTAACTCTAATGGTTGTATATGTTGTTATTACAACTATATATGTCCTAACATGTGGCTAAATGCAAGAAACTAAGTACTTTGAACATGAAAAGCAAAAACCGACCCAAAATAGCCTTCATTTACCCAAAATGGGTTTTAAAGCATAAGAAGTGATTTTTCTTGGCTCTAATGGTTGTATATGTTGTTATTACAACTATATATGTCCTAACATGTGGCTAAATGCGAGAAACTAAGTACATTGAACATGAAAAGCAAAATCGGCCCGAAATAGCCTTCATTTACCCAAAATTGATTTCATCTACCCAAAATGGGTTTGAAAGCATGTAAATGGATTTTAGTTAACTCTAATGGTTGTATATGTTGTTATTACAACTATATATGTCCTAACATGTGGCTAAATGCAAGAAACTAAATACTTTGAACATGAAAAGCAAAAACCGACCCGAAATAGCCTTCGTTTACCCAAAATGGGTTTCAAAGCATAAGAAGTGATTTTTCTTGGCTCTAATGGTTGTATATGTTGTTATTACAACTATATATGTCCTAACATGTGGCTAAATGCGAGAAACTAAGTACATTGAACCTGAAAAGCCAAATCGGCCCGGAATGGCCTTCATTTACCCAAAATCGGTTTCATCTACCCAAAATGGGTTTGAAAGCATGTAAATGGATTTTAGTTAACTCTAATGGTTGTATATGTTGTTATTACAACTATATATGTCCTAACATGTGGCTAAATGCAAGAAACTAAGTACTTTGAACATGAAAAAAAAAACCCGACCCGAAATAGCCTTCATTTACCCAAAATGGGTTTCAAAGCATAAGAAGTGATTTTTCTTGGCTCTAATGGTTGTATATGTTGTTATTACAACTATATATGTCCTAACATGTGGCTAAATGCGAGAAACTAAGTAATTTAGTTGAAAAATAAACTTACACAAGTGCCTTCCCATAATGATTTCTTCATTCCCTCGGGCACATCTTTCCATTTGACCAAAATGTTGAGTTTGCGCATACAAAACCCAATATGCTGCCCATACTTTGCACGCCACTTACCACAAGGTTGACCCAAATCATCATACTCGAGGGTCATATGGATATTTCTATCGACATTCAAACCCTTAGTCGCACCCCTTCCTTTTCGTTTCTTTGTTGCAACGATGCTTGGAGTTTTGGTGGTCCTATGCAATTCTTTCCCCGCATTATTGTGTGGCACAACGATGGATGAAATAAATGGATAATCTTCCCCAGCATTGTCGTCAATAGGGGGAGCATTATCGGCTAGCACCTCATTTATTTCCACCAAGCGAATTTCCCTTTCACGCAAGCGTTTCTCCTCATCATCCGCTATGTCTTCCGGATCACCTTTATCCTCCTCCTTGTCCGCATTATACTCATCATCATCATCCAATGACTTATCATAATCATCATCGGTTCCTTCCTCCACAATCACATCATCTCGGTCCATGTTTGAAAGTCCTGAAATAATGTAAAAAAATTAATTAGAGACGCGCAAGAGTTAACAAAAAAACAATGGTATCAAACAAACAAAAAAAATTTATCCTCCTCCCTGCTGCCCCCCCTGCCTCCCCCACCCCCGCTGCCCTCGCCCCCCCGCCTTTGCCCCCCCGCTCCCCCCACCCCGCTGCCCCCACCCCCGCTTCCCCCAACCTGCTGCCCCCACCCCTGCCGCCCACCCCGCTCCCCCATGCCCCCCTTCTCCCCCCCTCACACCCGCTGCCCCCCCTTGCTGCCCCCCACCCCCTGCTGCCCCCGCTCCCCCAAACCTGTTGCCCCCACCTTGCATGCCCCCACCCCGTCGCCCCCACCCCCGCTACCCCCCAACCCTGCCGCCCCCACCCCCGCTCCCCATCCCGCTGCCCCCCCCTTGCTTACCCCCTTGCTGCTGCCCCCACCCCCTTGCCCCCCCCCCTACCCCACGCCCCCACCCCGTTGCCCCCCACCCCTGCTACCCCCCAACCCCGCTCCCCCACCCTTGCTGCCCCCCACCCCTGCTCCCCACCCCCCCCCCCTGCTGCCCCCCACCTCTGCTACCCTCCCAACCCTGCCGCCCCCCTTGCAGCTCCCCCACCCCTGCTGCCCCCTGCTCCCCCCCACCATGCTGCTACCCCCACCGCTCGCCCACCCTCCTTGGCCCCCTATGCAAACCTCCCACCCGCACAAGCCATAATTCGATCGGAAATATCTTTAAAATCATGCGACCCAACTTTAAGTGACTCTAATGGTGATACATATACCAATAAGAACTATACATACCTAAAATAAGGCTAAAAGCGATAAATTCAAGAAATTGAGCTCGAAAAGCCGAAATCGACCCGAAATTACAGTCACTTACCCAAAATGGGTTTCAAAACATGTGGAGCGAGTTTAGTTGATTGTAATACATATATTTATAACAATAAGAACTATACATGACCTAAAATGAGGCCAAACGCGATAAATTCAAGAAATTGAGCTCGAAAAGCCGAAATCACACACTTACCCAAAATGGGTTTCAAAACATGTGAAGCGAGTTTAGTTGATTGTAATACATATATATATACCAATAAGAACTATACATGACTTAAAATGAGGCTAAAAGCGATAAATTAAAGAAATTGAGCTCGAAAAGCCGAAATCAGCCCAAAATGACATTCACTTACCCAAAATGGGTTTCAAAACATGTGAAGCGAGTTTAGTTGATTGTAATACATATATATATACCAATAAGAACTATACATGACCTAAAATGAGGCTAAACGCGATAAATTCAAGAAATTGAGCTCGAAAAGCCGAAATCGGCCCGAAATGACATTCACTTACCCAAAATGGGTTTCAAAACATGTGAAGCGAGTTTAGTTGATTGTAATACATATATATATATACCAATAAGAACTATACATGACTTAAAATGAGGCTAAAAGTGATAAATTAAAGAAATTGAGCTCGAAAAGCCGAAATCAGCCCGAAATGACATTCACTTACCCAAAATGGGTTTCAAAATATGTGAAGCGAGTTTAGTTGATTGTAATACATATATATATACCAATAAGAACTATACATGACCTAAAATGAGGCTAAAAGCGATAAATTAAAGAAATTGAGCTCGAAAAGCCGAAATCGGCCCGAAATGACATTCACTTACCCAAAATGGGTTTCAAAACATGTGAAGCGAGTTTAGTTGATTGTAATACATATATACATACCAAATTAAACTATTCATGACATTACAAACGACAAAAAGTGAGAAATTCAGTCAAATGACCTTGAAAAGTCGAAAGCCGGAATTTGAACTTGAGAAGTCGAGCCTTTTGTTTACTTTTGCCACCTTCCTATGAAGTTTCAACCATTATCCCTTCCCCGTGATCTGCACGCATGTAATTTGTCGCTAACTCGACATCAGTGACATCGGACTTGGGAATGGTGAAAGGCGGGGTGTCTTCAAACGCATCATACTCCTCCTCATCCTCAACATCACCAACTCCAAGTATACTTCTTTTTCCAGGGACAACAATTGACCACTTTTTATCAGAAGGGTCAGTTACGTAGAATACTTGCTTAACTTGTGATGCAAGCACGAATGGCTCTTCACTATAACGCAACCGATCCAAGTCTACAAGAGTAAATCCACAAGGGTCATCTTTTCTTATGTAGCGCCGGTTATAATCAACCCACTTGCATCGAAATAAGCAGACCGTGAAACCAAAGTAGTCAAGCTCCCATATATCTTGAACCTGCCCATAGTATAACAATTTAGCATCAATAGGAGACTTGTCTTTTGCACTTGCGTACTGTGTAGATGATGCCTCTACTGAAACGCCACTATTCTGCAGAGATCTCGACTTTTGATCTCGACTTTTGATCTTGACGATCTGTCCAAAATGTAAATCCGTTAACATCATAACCCTCATAGGAGTGCACAACTTCTCGAGGACCAAATGCTAGCCACTTCAGAGTTTCAGAAACATTGGAATCTACTTCACGCATTATTCGGTTATGGAACCAATCAATAAACGTCTTATTATGCAACTGCATCAATGCTCTAGTCCCTTTACCTGGATTCTGATCGCGTAACTCCTCCATATGCTCATCCAAGTAAGGATGGACCTGTACCATATGTTGCAATACAAATAAGTGTGCTTGTATGCACCTTTCAACAGGAGGTACGATCATTTTGGAGCCAAGTGTACCTTTACCCTCAATCTGCCCTCGTGTCGAGATGTAGGAACTCCAATAGGATCAACATTAGGTAAGAACTCAGCCACAAAATTACTGACCTCTTCACTCATAATCCCCTGAATTATACTTCCAACTGGTTGAGCAGGATTCCTTACCTTATCTTTCAAAGAGCCCATATGTCTCTCAAAGGGATAGCACCACCTCAAAAACACCGGACCACATAGCTTAATTTCTCGAACGAGATGTACAACCAAATGGACCATAATGTCGAAGAAAGCAGGTGGGAAATACATCTCAAACTTGCACAAAGTCTCTATCACACCAGCCTGGAGAGCATCAAGCTTCGACGGTTGTAACTTTTTGCTACATATAGTATTGAAAAACGAACATAGCTCTGTTATGGTGTGTCTCACGTGTTTCGGCAATATCCCTCGAATTGCAATCGGTATGAATACTTGCATCATTACATGACAATCGTGAGACTTCATACTCGATAATTTCAACTCACCGTCTAAGGTAACAAATCTTTTCATGTTCGATGAGTACCCTGATGGAACCTTAATGCCGTACAAAGACTCGCAAAAAAGTCGTTTCTCAGCTCTAGATAGAGTGTAGCAAGCCGGAGGCAAATAGTTCCTATCATCATCTTTCACCGTTTTCTTTCCTTTTCCTTCAATTCCTGCAGGCGACCCGTCTTCTTTTCCCTTATCTTTTCCCTTTTCTTTTCCTTTACTAGGCACTTTTTCTTTTTTCTTTCTTTTCTTAGTGTCCCTCTTTTGAGCCCATAACTCTGGTCAAAGTCCCTCACTTTCCAGATACAGTCGCACCCCTTTGCTATCCTTTGTCTTATGTGGAATATTCATAAGTGTCCCCAGAATGGCGTCACATACATTTTTCTCTATGTGCATGACGTCGAGACAATGTCTATCCTCTAGATCTCTCCAATATGGAAGTTTCCACAGAATACTCTTTTTTCCAAAGTCCCTTATGACCAACACTCGCTCCTTTGCCGAATATCGTTTCAATACCCTTGACTTGATCATAAACCTCAGTACCAGTCAATGGTCTACGAGCAACCCCTTCCTCAACTGTTCCATTGAATGCCTTCTTCTTATTACGATAAGGATGGTCGCGTCGAAGGAACCTTCGGGTGCGCATATAAACATCTTTGTGACAAGTACTAATGTATTTAGATGATGTGTCGTCCAGGCAAATCGGGCATGCTTTCTTCCCTTTGTTCTTGTACCCGGATAAGTTCCCATAAGCAGGATAGTCATTAAGAGTGAATAAAAGCATGGCACGCAATGTGAATACCTCATCAGCATGTGCGTCATACACAGAAACCCCTTCATCCCACATTTTTCTCAAATCATCAACAAGTGGCTGGAGGTAGACATCTATGTCATTTCCAGGCTGTTTCGGCCCTGAAATAAGAATCGACAACATGATGTACTTGCGTTTCATGCACAACCAATGAGACAAGTTGTATATAACTAGAAGAACCGGCCATGTACTATGTTGAGAACTAAGAGTGCCAAATGGGTTCATCCCATCCGTGCATAGGCCAAGCCTCAAATTTCTGGCCTCGGCACCAAAGGGCTTATGCACCCGATCGATACCTTTCCACTCAGGAGAATCAGCCGGATGTTTGATAAAACCGTCCTTCTTCCTTCGTTCTGCATGCCACCTCAAGTTCTTAGCATCTTTTTTAATTGAAAACATGCGCTTGAATCGTGGTATAATCGGAAGATACCACATCACCTTTGCTGGAGGCCCTTTCTTATCACTAACCCCTGCGCGCCTGTAACGCGACTTCCCACATCGATGACACTCATCCATATTTTCATATTCATTTCGATATAGCACACAATCGTTTGGACAAGCATGTATCCTTTGGTACTCTAAACCGAAGGGACACATCAGTCTCTTAGCATAGTAGTTCGACTTCGGTAGTTCATGGTCGTCCGGCAACATATCACCAAAGGCTTGCAACAAGGAAGTGAAACAAGAGTCACTTATACCGGCTGTCGTCTTGATATTATAGAGTGTTATCACGGCCGTCAGCTTCGTGTACCTCGTACAACCGGGATACAACGGTTTCCGAGATGCCTCAGTCATGCACTCAAAAACACGAGGCCGTTTGCCAGCATAATCATCCACCCCCTCCATCATCTCCTCTATATAGTCCCCTTCATCATCATCATCCTCTACTTCATGATCCTCATATTCGTCCTCGATGTTCTTGTCATTCTCAATGACATCAAACTCACCTCCTTCACGCACATCGTTAACAATGGCATTCCCACCATCATATATACCCTCCTCACTGTGCCAAACCCATACATGGTAGTCTTGCCTAAACCCGCGACGAAAGATATGCTCCCTAAGCGACCCAATGCTACTAACCATGCCCACATTACAACAATCAACACAAGGACAATAAAACCCCTCGGTTCTCGTTGCAGCCTGATGACTTAATGCAGCATCACAAAATTCATAGACCCCATCCACGAATTCACACGTATCGCGACTACCGTACATCCATGCACGATTCATTTCAATCAGACCTCTAATTAAACACAACCAACAAGTACCTCATGTCAATGACGAACTTCATTACATGATTAGAGTTTATGAACCATATATATTTAATGAAATTAGGCATGCTTTCCAAGGGTCCTTATCACTCCAACCTAACCCATCCTTAGATGTCTAATCTCACTAGTGAATGTATGCCTTCTTTTCGATTCTACGGAAAATTCGGCAGCATTTCCCTACAGTTCTCCAAGTACACGATGTAGATATATACTTACTTATATCTACATATGTACCCAAAGAACAAAAGTAGGGAAACGACGAGCCAAGATTTTCCTCTAGAATCGAAATAAAGGCATACATTCACCACCTAAGTGAGATTAAACATCTAAGAACAGTCCCAAACCGGGGACTATTCAAGACTTACTCCTAATGAGTAAGTCTCGAACGGGTATCTAGGCTTATGATATGATGATGCATACATAGGTTTTTAAACAACAAAACATTTTACATCTAATCTCAATTCAACGAAAAATATATACATTTTTCACGTATAAACCAATTTACTACAGTGGCGGAGCCAGTATGGGGCACGTGGGGTCACGTGACCCCACTAATAAAAAAAATATTCTTAAGGATTATTGCAAAAAAAAAAAAAAAAAAAAAAATTGCACCAGACGTATGAAATTGTTGCGCTAGAAAAGAGAAAAAGCAATAAAATTTATTTGACTTGTCTCAAATTTCTGGTCTCAGTTGTCACTGTCTCACTGAACATTTCCTATTCTTTCATTCTTTTGGTCAGTTGAGAACACTTTTTTCTCTCACCTCTTCTTTTTCTTCTTATCTTCTCTCTCTTCTCTCAGCACTCTTCTTCTTTCCCCCTGAACCCCATTTTCCTCAGCAATCCAAGATTTTCCCACAAAAACCCAATCTTATTTTCTCACACAAAAACTAAACTCTAGATTTTAGGAGAGAGAAAAATCAAAATAAATAAACCCACAACAAACTCCATTGATTCGTCAGTAAAAAGGGGGAGGAATGCAAGATTGAAGAGAGAGAAAGAGTTGAAAGATAACTCACCAAATTGATTCGTCAGAGCCATGAAAGTGATTAAACCCTCGTAAAACTACGAAAATGAAGAAATTAAGGGGAATTTTTGGAATGTAAATGATGAAAAATCAAAATAAATAAACCCACAACAAACTCCATTGTTGCCCCTCTTCTTCCTTTTCTTAAGATCCACCTACAATTTCCCACCTTTTTTTTGCAAAATTAACACCTGGGTTTTCTCTGTTTTATCTTAATTTCTAAAGGGTATTCCCCAGATTTGAGCGAAGAGTTTTTTTTTTTGGTATTGTTTTTCTGATGAGATTATTATTGGTTGAAGAAGAGGAGAGAGAAAATTGATGCCGCCGGAGCCATTGCCTTGGGATCGGGAGGAGTTGCCTCTTGATTGTCCTCCATGAGTCGCGTAGAACGTCCCTGCTTATCCGAGCGTAAGTAGAACACCTCTTGTCTATTTTCTTCTTTGAATTTTATAATTATGAGATTAGTAATTCAAGCCCAAATTGTAAATTGGAAATTAGTGTAGGTATTTAGCCTTAAAAACTGATTAAAGTATGGGTTCTAATTTGTTAATTGTGATTGATGCACTTTGTTGTTAAGTTTTGTGAATTTGTATAAATTTAGGTGTTGTTAATAAATTAGTAATTTTATATGATGATTTAGTTTCTCTATTAGCTTTTTTATGTACTTGTATGATGGTATTTTGTTGATTGATTTTCATATAGTTAGGTTATATGTGTTAATTTGTATTAAATAATAAATATAAGAAGCGATGAGTGATACACCTAGATCAAAAAAATCAAAGGCAATGGGAAAACAACACGATATTAGATAATGTTTCTTTGCATTGTAAATTTTTTAATATTGAATATCTTTTGTCTTTTTTGTGACCCCCCGATTTTGAAATCCTGGCTCTGCCACTGATTTACTATATATGAAACCAAGAAAGTTGAATATGAATGATAACATACCAATATCAAGGTTGTAAATAGGAAAATCGAACTCAACACTCCGTCACTAGCTAGCTTCAATCAACAACAAAGTGAAAGTTAACATTAGTATAAATTAGCAAATCAAACAAAACAAAACAAAACAAAACAAAACTAAAGTAAACTAAACCAAACCAAACTAAACTAAACTAAACTAAACTATTTAAGTACAACAACGAGACAACAACCACTACAACAACCCCACCAAAGCCCTAATTTTTTAACCTAAAAAGCACACTAACTACTTAAACTAAAATCAAATTAACTCAAATCAATCAACTTTGAACCACCCTTTAACTATTATACAACCTAATTTCACTAACAATTATTCATAAAACTACAATGAATTATAAACTTGAAGTTTCAAATATGAGATTAAAATAAAAGTTATGAACTTTTAGTTACCTAGGAAGAGGTGGAGGAGGAATGTAGTTGTTTAGGGTGGGGTAGAGGACGAATGTAGTTGTTAAGGAGGAGGAAGGTGGAGGTGCGCAAGCTAGGGCAGTGCGCAACCTAGGGCGCCCAGCTTCGGGTGGAAATGAGTTAGACGAATGGTGGAAGCTTCGGGTGGCGTGGAAGCTTCGGGTGGCGCGGAATCAGGTGGTGGCGGCGGTTTGGTGGCGCGAAATCAGGTGGTGGCGGCGGAATCAGGTGGTGAAGGAGGAGGATTGAACTCGCTGAAGGAGGAGAACTGAAAATGGGTGGGAACTGAAATTGGGTGAATTAGCGAGGGAAAAAAACACGGGACTTTGGGCGGAAAAAAAAAACCCGAAAATCTGATGTGGTCTTAAGAATCGGATCAGATTTTTTAAAACCGCAGCAGATTATAGAATCTGATCCGGTTCTCTAAAAGACCGCATCAGATTCTTTGCCCAGACTTCCCTTCCATTTTTTCATTGATTTTCGGATGCGGTTTTCTAAAAACTGAATCTGCTAATAAGTGTCAGATAAGGTTTTTTCCACTAGTGAATAAACATTATTATCTCCTAAAATGGTATTAATTTAGAAATTTAAGACAAAACCACACGTCAACGAACAATGCTTAGTTATTGTTTAATGTTCCAAAGGTGTGCAGGGGGTTACTCCTGTTCTTTCTTACTTTAATGTATTTATAATTTATTTCATTTTTTTTTTGTTTAATCTTGCGCGTTTCTAATTTCTTTCATTTTAGGTAATCATGTCTAATCCTAAGGGGCGCGGAGGTCGAGATGGCTTAGGTGGAAGCCAAGGTCGTGGGAATTTGATTCCCAGGGAGCTTTTTCAGTCACCAGAAGTAGAAGAAAGCCAGAACCGTATGTCAGAGACACAGGGAGATGATTCACAGGCACGTGACTTTGGTAACCACATACCGGAGACTCCGAACACTCATACGGAGGAAGGTGAAGGTTCGAACCGTGCACCAAAAAAGGTTTTACGCCCTACTGGATTGTGGTAAGTTCGTAAGCTACTATATGCTTCATGATATTTGTATGAAATGATATTCACAATTCACGTGTTTGTTTGGTTTTCAATTCAGGTTTGATGATAACAAGGTTAGGAAGGTGATGATAACAATGATAATTCAGGTTTTCGACAACCTTGGTTCAATTACAGTGAGGTAGACAATGCAACAAAGACACATTGGTGGAACATTTTCACAGTATGTATGAATCGAATTATGAAGAATGAAATTGATTATATTACTTTATTAATAACTTGGTTTAATGTTTGATTAAAGGGTATTTACGAATGGGCTCCTGAGTTAGATGGCCTAGTGAGGAAGGATTACAAGAAAAAAGCTTCATCTCGTCTGAGAGACTTGCGATACTGGGTGCTTAAGAAAGCCAAAGAAAGGCCAAAATGGTTGGGGGAGACGATCTACGAAGACATGAAGAAGAGAAGTGAAGAGCCCACATTTCGGGAAAAATCTGAAAAGGCGAATAAGAACCGAAGAGTTGCCTCCCTGTCTAATCCAACTGAGCTGTCACACTTTTCGGGTTCTATTTCGGCGGCACAGCATGCTAGAAAGATGGTAAAAATATTTCATATCTACTACTTAGTTTAATTTACATGACATTTTCTGTATGGGTAAAAAATAAAGCCTTTGTTCAACAATGTGTACAGGCAAAGAGTAGAGGAGGAGTACTCCCTACCGCTCCCGAGTTGTTCTTGAAGACTCATTCTAAGACTGTTCTTGGAAAATGAGAAATTCCAGCAAACAAGAAAGCAAAGCAAATCTCGGTACATACTTCTAAACATATATTTATAAGTAGTTTTGATTGAAAATGCACCTTAAACATATATTTTAGGCCATTTACTTGAAAATGAATGAATATGAGTAGTTTGATGTTAGTTTAAGTTATAAACACCTCAAACATCATATATATAGTTAGTTTAATGTATTTATAAGTTGTTTTGATTGAAAATACACAATATACGCAAGTTAGAACCAAATATAGGCCTTTTGAGGCCATTTTAGGACATTTTACTTGAAAATGAATGAATATGAGTAGTTTGATGTTACTTTAAGTTATAAACATCTCAAACATCATATATATATAGTTAGTTTAATGTATTTATAAGTTGTTTTGATTGAAAATACACAATATAGGCAAGTTAGAACCAAATATAGGCCTTTTGAGGCCATTTTAGGCCATTTACTTGAAAATGAATGAATATGAGTAGTTTGATGTTAGTTTAAGTCATAAACACCTCAAACATCAAATATATAGTTAGTTTAATGTATTTATAAGTTGTTTTGAGTGAAACTACACAATATAGGCAAGTTAGAACCAAATATAGGCCTTTTGAAGCCATTATAGGCCATTTACTTGAAATTGATTGAAAATGAGTAGTTTGATGTTAGCTTAAGTCATAAACACCTCAAACATAATATATATAGTTAGTTTAATGTATTTATAAGTTGTTTTGATTGAAAATACACAATATAGGCAAGTTAGAATCAGATATAGGCCTTTTGAGGCCATTTTAGGTCATTTACTTGAAAATGAATGAATATGAGTAGTTTGATGTTATTTTAAGTTATAAACACCTCAAACATCATATATATAGTTAGTTTAATGTATTTATAAGTTGTTTTGATTGAAAATACACAATATAGACAAGTTAGAATCAAATATAGGCCTTTTGAGGCCATTTTAGGCCATTTACTTGAAAATGCATGAATATGAGTAGTTTGATGTTAGTTTAAGTGATAAACACCTCAAACATCATATATATAGTTAGTTTAATGTATTTATAAGTTGTTTTGATTGAAAATACACAATATACGCAAGTTAGAACCAAATATAGGCCTTTTGAGGTCAATTTAGGCCATTTACTTGAAAATGAATGAATATGAGTAGTTTGATGTTAGTTTAAGTTATAAACACCTCAAACATCATATATATAGTTAGTTTAATGTATTTATAAGTTGTTTTGATTGAAAATACACAATATAGGCAAGTTAGAACCAAATATAGGCCTTTTGAGGCCATTTTAGGCTATTTACTTGAAAATGACTGAATATGAGTAGTTTGATGTTCGCTTAAGTCATAAACACCTCAAATATCATATATATAGTTAGTTTAATGTATTTATAAATTGTTTTGATTGAAAATACACAATATGGGCAAGTTAGAATCAAATATAGGCCTTTTGAGGCCATTTTAGGCCATTTACTTGAAAATGAATGAATATGAGTAGTTTGATGTTAGTTTAAGTCATAAACACCTCAAAAATCATATATATAGTTAGTTTAATGTATTTATAAGTTGTTTTGATTGAAAATACACAATATAGGCAAGTTAGAACCAAATATAGGCCTTTTGAAGCCATTTTAGGCCATTTACTTGAAAATGAATGAATATGAGTAGTTTGATGTTAGTTTAAGTTATAAACACCTCAAACATCAAATATATAGTTAGTTTAATGTATTTATAAGTTGTTTTGAGTGAAACTACACAATATAGGCAAGTTAGAACCAAATATAGGCCTTTTGAAGCCATTATAGGCCATTTACTTGAAATTGATTGAAAATGAGTAGTTTGATGTTAGCTTAAGTCATAAACACCTCAAACATAATATATATAGTTAGTTTAATGTATTTATAAGTTGTTTTGATTGAAAATACACAATATAGGCAAGTTAGAATCAGATATAGGCCTTTTGAGGCCATTTTAGGTCATTTACTTGAAAATGAATGAATATGAGTAGTTTGATGTTATTTTAAGTTATAAACACCTCAAACATCATATATATAGTTAGTTTAATGTATTTATAAGTTGTTTTGATTGAAAATACACAATACAGACAAGTTAGAATCAAATATAGGCCTTTTGAGGCCATTTTAGGCCATTTACTTGAAAATGCATGAATATGAGTAGTTTGATGTTAGTTTAAGTGATAAACACCTCAAACATCATATATATAGTTAGTTTAATGTATTTATAAGTTGTTTTGATTGAAAATACACAATATACGCAAGTTAGAACCAAATATAGGCCTTTTGAGGCCAATTTAGGCCATTTACTTGAAAATGAATGAATATGAGTAGTTTGATGTTAGTTTAAGTTATAAACACCTCAAACATCATATATATAGTTAGTTTAATGTATTTATAAGTTGTTTTGATTGAAAATACACAATATAGGCAAGTTAGAACCAAATATAGGCCTTTTGAGGCCATTTTAGGCTATTTACTTGAAAATGAATGAATATGAGTAGTTTGATGTTCGTTTAAGTCATAAACACCTCAAATATCATATATATAGTTAGTTTAATGTATTTATAAATTGTTTTGATTGAAAATACACAATATGGGCAAGTTAGAATCAAATATAGGCCTTTTGAGGCCATTTTAGGCCATTTACTTGAAAATGAATGAATATGAGTAGTTTGATGTTAGTTTAAGTCATAAACACCTCAAAAATCATATATATAGTTAGTTTAATGTATTTATAAGTTGTTTTGATTGAAAATACACAATATAGGCAAGTTAGAACCAAATATAGGCCTTTTGAAGCCATTTTAGGCCATTTACTTGAAAATGAATGAATATGAGTAGTTTGATGTTAGTTTAAGTTATAAACACCTCAAACATCATATATATAGCTAGTTTAATGTATTAGGCAAGTTAGAACCAAATATAGGCCTTTTGATGCCATTTTAGGCCATTTACTTGAAAATGAATGAATATGAGTAGTGTGATGTTAGTTTAAGCCATAAACACCTCAAACATCATATATATATAGTTAGTTTAGTGTATTTATAATTTGTTTTGATTGAAAATACACAATATAGGCAAGTTAGAACCAAATATAGGCCTTTTGAAGCCATTTTAGGCCATTTACTTGAAAATAAATGAATATGAGTAGTTTGATGTTAGTTTAAGTTATAAACACCTCAAACATCATATATATAGTTAGTTTAATGTATTTATAAGTTGTTTTGATTGAAAATACACAATATAGGCAAGTTAGAATCAATTATAGGCCTTTTGAGGCCATTTTAGGCCATTTACTTGAAAATGAATGAATATGAGTAGTTTGATGTTAGTTTAAGTCATAAACACCTCAAACATTATATATATAGTTAGTTTAATGTATTTATAAGTTGTTTTGATTGAAAATACACAATATACGCAAGTTAGAACCAAATATAAGCCTTTTGAAGCCATTTTATGCCATTTACTTGAAAATGAATGAATATGAGTAGTTTGATGTTAGTTTAAGTTATAAACACCTAAAACATCATATATATAGTTAGTTTAATGTATTTATAAGTTGTTCTGATTGAAAATACGCAATATAGGCAGGTAAGAACCAAACATAGGCCTTTTGAGTCCATTTTAGGCCATTTACTTGAAACTGAACGAATATGAGTAATTTGATGTTAGTTTAAGTCATAAACACCTCAATCATCATATATATAGTTAGTTTAATGTATTTATAAGTTGTTTTGATTGAAAATACACAATATAGGCAAGTTAGAACCAAATATAGGCCTTTTGAGGCCATTTTAGGCCATTTACTTGAAAATGAATGAATATGAGTAGTTTGATATTAGTTTAAGTCATAAACACCTCAAACATCATATATATAGTTAGTTTAATGTATTTATAAGTTGTTTTGATTGAAAATACACAATATAGGCAAGTTAGAAGCAAATATTGGCCTTTTGAGGCCATTTTAGGCCATTTACTTGAAAATGAATGAATATGAGTAGTTTAATGTTAGTTTAAGTTATAAACACCTCAAGCATCATATATATAGTTAGTTTAATGTATTTATAAGTTGTTTTTATTGAAAATACACAATATAGGCAAGTTAGAACCAAATATAGGCCTTTTGAAGCCATTTTATGCCATTTACTTGAAAATGAATGAATATGAGTAGTTTGATGTTAGTTTAAGTCATAAACACCTCAAACATCATATATATAGTTAGTTTAATGTATTTATAAGTTGTTTTGATTGAAAATACACAATATAGGCAAGTTAGAATCAAATTTAGGCCTTTTGAGGCCATTTTTACTTGAAAATGAATGAATATGAGTAGTTTGATGTTAGTTTAAGTCATAAACACCTCAAACATCATATATATAGTTAGTTTAATGTATTTATAAGTTGTTTTGATTGAAAATACACAATATAGGCAAGTTAGAACCAAATATAGGCCTTTTGAGGCCATTTTAGGCCATTTTACTTGAAAATGAATGAATATGAGTAGTTTGATGTTAGTTTAAGTTATAAACACCTCAAACATCATATATATAGTTAGTTTAATGTATTTATAAGTTGTTTTGAATGAAAATACACAATATAGGCAAGTTAGAACCAAATATAGGCCTTTTGATGCCTTTTTTAGCCATTTTACTTGAAAAATTATGAATATGAGTAGTTTGATGTTAGTTTAAGTTATAAACACCTCAAACATCATATATATAGTTAGTTTCGTGTATTTATTAGTAGTTTTCATATAAAATACAAAATATAGCCATGTTAGAACTAAATATACGCCATTTTAGCCACTTTATATTACTTGAATATGAGTATATTTAACCAATTGCAGGAGACATACAATAAGAAGCTGGATCATTGTACCACTCAGGGTTCACAGCCGAACCCTGATATGTTGTATTGGGAGACAGTTGGGGGGAGGAACAGAAGAAAAGTTCAGGGGTTGGGTCAGGGAGATCATTTGTACTACAGCTCTTCAGCAGGGCGAGGAGATGGCGGCTCTTCACAACCATATGAGCCGTCCATTTTTTCTCATCTTGAGGCGCAGGTGGAGGCAAAGGTCGTTGCACGGATGGAAGCGGTGGAGGCAAGGGTCGCAACACGGGTTGAAGAGTCAAGCCGGGCCCTAGTTGAGGAAATGATGAGGAACATGTCTAGTTTCGGCCACATGTTCTCAGGTTGCAACGCAGGCCCCCCTCCACAACGCAGACCAGAAGATGACCAAGGGTTTGGTGGTGGCGGTAGTGCTACAGAGACACCCTTGACAGTGTAGTTTTTTTGGTTTTGGCAACTAGGTAGCTAACTTATAGTTTCCATATAGTTAGTCTAATACTATATGCATTTAGTGTCAATATTTATCGGCATCTCGCTTTGTTTCTAGATGTGTCGGGTTATTTTATTTGGAACCCGACTTCTACTTTATTTCCCGAGACCGGGATCTATTTTGCGTACATATATTTAATCTAGGTAGTTTGTCTAACTATAGACATTTAGTGTCCATATTTATCGGCATCTAGCTTATTAGATTCTAGATTTGTATATATATATTTTTGTAAACACCGACTTCTACTTTATTTCCCGACACCGGGATCTATTTTGTGTACATAATTGTAATCTATTTCATGTAATTATACAAGTATCTACGCAAATTGTAATATATATCAATATTGCATATTTTTGTAATTGAAAAAATTGAATGCGATGGAGGAACAGCTTTAGAGTGGTATATTTAGGTGCAGCTGTGCAGGTACAAGTTTAATTATAATTAAGAACAATAATATTTAAAATAACGTTATTTTAAAAAAACAACGACGACTAAACATTGAATCAACGACGGCTAGGCAGTCGCTGTAAGGTAATGCATGCTGCCATGGACTTGAACGTCAACGACTGCTATAAAATAATATCGACGGTTATAAACAGACGTTGTATCAACGAAATCAACGACGGTTTATAACAGTCGGTGAAACACCGACGGTTCAAAACAGTCGGTGAAACAACGACCGTTAAACACAGTCGCTGATTCACCGTATGTTTATAACAGTCGTTGACATAGAGTCAACGTCGGTTTTGCCCGACGGTCGCTGATTTTTAGTAAACCGTCGTTGATATTTTCACCGACGTCCATACGGTCGTTGATTCCAATATCAGTAACCACCGTTACAACGACAACTTTATAACGACGGCTGGCCGTTGTTGATTTTGCAGCGACGGTTTTCCCTTAATCAACGACTGCTTTTAGCCGTCGTTGAATATCACTTTTCTTGTAGTGATCTTGAACTTGAGCAACTATATGTGAAAACAGCTTTCCTACATGGGGAGTGATAAGTCATTTTTATATATAGTTTTTAGGTGCATTTAGGTTGCATATTAGAGCATTTAGATTCATATTTAGGTATATTATTGCATTATATTCTTAAGTTATGTTATTCTACTCCTATTTGGTATGTTTTCTTGTTTTTGATGAATTTCAGGTAATGAGAACGTATTTGGAGTATAATTAGCTAAAATTGACGATTAGGAGCACTTGGAAAGAAGCTACAATGCATATGGATCGTATGGATATGTCATAGTACGAGTTTGAGCGAAAACGAAGCGGAAAATCATTAGAAGAAATGTGAAAAAGGAGTCATGTTTACTCTTCTGATCATAACTTTTGATGTGCTTCTTAGAATCGGGTAATTCCAGCATATTTGGAAACTAGACTTGAAGAGCTTTCCAATGATATGTTGCACGCCCCGAGGAGACTTATAATCAAGGAGTTATGCCCTTCCGAAGTTGGGACTGTTTTTGCTGGAATCTGTTTTTGTACGCGCGGATCACTAATTCCGCCCATTTAATGATATTTCGACCTTCCTTATGTTTGTAACTTACTTTCCTAGTCTTATTAGGTTATTGAATATTTTTTAGATTAGAGATATCTCTCTCCTCCTCCTCCCTTTATCACGTTATATTTTTCTTAGTTTTAGTTTTTATTTTTCTTCTTCTTCTCTTCTCTCTATCTTTGTAGTAGTAAACCCTAGTTTTTCTTGTTCTTGATTTTTCATGAGTTATATTATTTCATCCTCTTTATTTCATTGTTTTCTTTAATATGTTTTTCTTTGTAGATTTAGATTTTATTATTTATTTCATGATAGAGTAGTTTTTATTTCTAGGGTTTGGGAATCCATGTTTATATGTTATAATTCTTGATGGGTGTTTATTGATGGTTTCATTAGTCATTGTTATTTCTAATTGATTAGTGTTTTCATTGTTAATCTTGCAATCTGATCAATTGTCTGATTAAATATTGCTAATGAAAAGTCATAGATCGAGAGATAGTACTTTTTAGAGGCTTGCCTACAATTAGCAAATCTGATTATGTTGAGTGATCATACTAGCATATGTTGATTTGAGAGCATTAAGACCCGACCGTAGGATTAACCTGTTCTCTAGATATCTGATTAATTTAACTATTGATGATATTTTGATAGATTATAAGTATAAACATGGTGAACCATTGCCCTAGATCTTTTCAGTTTGATTTTCATATTTTTATTAGTTTAGAGTTAATTTAAGTATTCCTGATCTTGTTTAGTTTCTCTATACCTTATAAGCTAGATTAAAACATCCATCTCTCTGTGGATTCAACCCTACTTACCCTACTACATTGTTAGAAGGTTTTGCAGGAATTATTTTTGACAGGTGTACGACAGCCTATCAGGGAGTTGGAAGAAGAGATTTATATGACTCAGCCAAATGGGTTTCAAGTTCCTGAAAAAGAAGACTATGTTTGCAGACTGAAGAAGTCCTTGTATGGGATAGAGCAGTCTCCTAGGCAGTGGTATAAAAGGTTTGACAGCTATATGATTGAGTTGGGCTACAACAGGAATCTGTATGATTGTTGTGTGTATCACAACAAGCTGGATGATGGATCATGGATTTATTTGTATGCTCATAGCTGCAAAGTCCATGTATGATATTCAGTGGTTGAAGGGTCTTCTCAGTGTTGGGGATGGAGATTTATAGGGAAAGAGATCAGAGGAAGCTTTTCTTGTCACAGAAAGGCTACATTCAGAACATTTTGTCAAGGTTTGGCATGTCAACAACTACGCCTATAGATACTCCAAGTGCCTCCAATAATCATTTGTCTGTTGCTTTTGCACCCAAGTCTGCTGAGAAGAAGGAGTACATGACTCGGGTTCCCTATGCTAGTGCAGTAGGGAGTCTGATGTATGCTATGGTCTGCACTAGGCCGGATCTTGCACATGCAGTCAGTCTTGTTAGTAGGTTCATGGGTGATCCTGGTAAGGAGCATTGGCAGACAGTCAAGAGGATTTTTTGTTACCTTCAAGGGTACGTCTGATGTTGGTCTCATTTATGGGACATACTCAGTGTTTAGTTGTTGGTTATTCTGATTCTGATTATGTTGGAGATGTAGATAGTATAAGGTCTATGACTGGTTATGTATTTACTTTTGGTGGCTCTATTGTTAGTTGGAAGGCAACTTTAGAGGCTACAGTTACTTTGTCTACTACTGAAGCAGAGTACATGGCATTGACAGCAGCTGCTAAAGAGGGAATATGGTTAAAGGGGCTAGTCAGTGATCTTGGTTTGCATCACGATAAGGCTATTGTGTATTGTGACAGTTTGAGTGCAATATGCTTAGCCAAGGATCAAGTCCATCATGAGAGGACTAAGCACATTGATGTGAGATATCATTTTCTGAGGAGTGAGAAGAGCGCTAAGGTGAAGAAAGTAGGTACTGCTGATAATCCTGCTGACATGTTCACTAAATTTGTTCCACAGAGTAAGTTTCAACATTGTTTGAACTTGCTCAATGTTCGTGATTGTTAATTGCCCTTTGGGGCAAGTCTGGGGCCTTTAGGGGCTAATCTGGTGTCCTTAAAGGACAAATCTGGTCTGGTTGTCTTTCGAGGCAAATCTGGTTGCAGGGAGAATCTGGGCATTGTGTTCAATGCGTCTGTTATCTGTTTTTCTAGTTCGTTGTGAGAGGATTCAAGTCAAGGTGGATATTTGTAGGAAATTGTGCCTTGAATCTGGTCAAATGGGGTGTTCGTCGGCTCGCCCGACCGGGCGGGGTCAACATCTCAGCAGGAGCTCAAGGAGCGTGGCGCCCGATGGCGTCAGGCGTGTTCGCCTGATCGGGCGTCGTAGCGAACTACGACTCGGGCGATGGTCGCTTGATCGGGCGCGAGACGAATTTGGGTTGGCGAGTTACCGCCCGACCCGATCGGGCAGTGCGCAGTTTGACGCGGAAACGCGTTTTCCGGATTTGCTTATAAATAGGTTTTAAACCTAGTTTATTTATTATATGATTAAGTCATTAATCACCTCTGTAATTCTGTTTGTCCTTCTCATCAATAATATTATTCTCTCTCTGCCCGTGGATGTAGCCAATATTCCGTTGGTGAACCACGTTAAATCTGTGTGTGATTTTCTTTGTTTTGCATTCGATTATTTGTTCTTTCTCACGTCTGTTATAACATAGACAAAATGTAATTATAACTATTGCATTTATTATGTTTTCTCTCTATCTCTTTCATAAAAATTATCAACCTTTCGAATCACTCTATTAGCCAGACATAATCTCGTCAAAGCATTCCAATTTCCAATAATTATATTTGGTTGCCATTATTTAGTTTACTATATGTCGGAATAAGCGCTATTTGACTACCACTCTAGCACAATAAACTCAACACTTGCGATATCATTAAAATAAATGTCAGGAAAAATTGACAACAAAGGTCTCAACTTTGGGTGATAATTTTTAAAAGGTCTGAACTATTGATTAACCTGTGTAGGTTCCAACTTTAGGGGGTCTTAACTTTTAGCGGGCCTCGGTGACTTAAAACTGACGATTTTTTTTAAAATATCACCTAGTTCCTACATCCCTCCCTCAATTAACCCTTCTGGTGTGACCCAAGTTTTACAAGTGATGACCTATTAAGCCGTTCAAGTCACTAAAGCCCGCTAAAAGTTAGGACCCCCAAAAGGCCCAACGGGTTAATCAATAGTTCAGACCTTTTAAAAATTATCACCCAAAGTTGAGACCTCTGTTGTCAATTTTTCCTAAATGTCATGTCGTTGAGAAAACAATAATGTTAATTATACAAATATTTCATGAGAATGCAATATCATATTTTGGTTTTATCTTTTGTCTTAATTTTATATTATATTGTCTATCTTTTCACATGGTACAACCGTATAAGGATAAAAGGTTAGGACACTTCTTTCAAGGAATAACTTAAAAAATCAAGAAGAGCAAAAAGAGCAAAATGATCTAAGGTAGGATCAACAACGTCAAACTTGGCAACAGATATTGTGTGACCTTTATTTATGAGATAACTAGTTTGCTACTTTGTTGGCTTCTCCAAAATTGTGATGAATGAAGCAAACATTATTCAACAGCGTCCGGATGTCATCAATGAAAGTTTTAATGATCTATGGACAAGAACATGCCTTAGAGTTTCGAGACACAACCTGAGGTTTGGATGTTGTAAAGTTGATCGAGCTAGAAGGAAGTCATTTCTTAGAACCCTAACTTCAGTAACAAGAGCAAGAGTATGACCAACCTAATAGGTCTGGTTGCAGGGGAAGGCCTATTAAGGGTCCTAGGTGGTCCTGGGCCCAAAAAAAAAAATCCTTTTTGCGCATCAAACGACGTAATAAAAAACAAAAGTATATTTCCGCGTCTATGTTCGGCGGGGTAAGGTCTGGGTCCAAGTGGTCCGTGTTAATAGTACAATGCTCATAAATACATTATTGGGCGCGGTTCGATCCTTCTCACTTTCATTTCATGTGATCGTTTTACTCTTTTTCTTCTTCTTTTTCCATCCATCATTTTTTCCTTTCCTTTATTCTGTTTTCTTTCCTTATGTCATT
This sequence comes from Beta lomatogona, assembly GCA_947646795.1. NCBI lineage: Eukaryota > Viridiplantae > Streptophyta > Magnoliopsida > Caryophyllales > Amaranthaceae > Beta > Beta lomatogona. Next base: position 3,023,973 of record CANSNZ010001062.1, on the reverse strand, counting down.
TATATTCTTATGTCTAACTCAAAATATTTAACCATTGACTTCCCTATCATATATTTTTTAAACGATTTCACTATTCTTTGTCAAATCAATGTGAGAATTTTACTATATTAAGACATTAATATGGTCAAATTTATGTATTTGGGTTATAAAAGCTAAAGTATCCCTTTAGAAAAAAGAAGTTAAAGTGCTACATATGTTAAAAAATTAGATAGAGTATGACTAGAACATAGTGAAACTATTTTTTTAATAGCTAACATGAACTGTATAAAGTTTTAGTTTCGTCAAATCCGAAACTTGGTTCTCATTGTCAATATGTGTCATGAAATTATTGTTCTAATTCTTTATTATTCTCACTATGTTCTTACATGGTTTAGTTATTACATGGTTTAGTTAGGACCCCCAAACTTAAAATCCTGTATCCATCCTGTCTGGTTGCCAAAAGGGGTCAAGAACAACTATGACTCCAGTGGCAACAAAGGAGCCAGTGACAGAGACACTGAGTCATCAAAATAAATTTAGTGACTAAACCCCATTATGAAGTCTATTATGAAGTCTGTGATACACTCATTACATGTGTGATTTGACCAAGCCAGCCATACGACCATATAGTGAGCTTGCCAGTTAAAATATCAACGCAATGGTCCAAAAATCCAAACTACATGAATGTGAGGCTGTGAGCTACGGAAAGTTGTGGTCCATCCAAGAATAGATGAGGAGTAATAACAGCGAAATAATTTTTTTATTAGGAAAAATAATTGGTCCGAAGACTAAGGTTATGTTTAGTTCACCCAAATTTTCGATCCGAACTTATCCGATCCGATCTCATCCGATCCGAATTTATTTTTTCGATCGATCCGATTTGATCCGAACTTATTTTTCGGTTCGATCCGATCGATCCGATCTAAATTGATCCGATCCGAACTTATCTTTTAAAAAACATATTATTATTACTTTGTATTTCATTACTAGTATTACTAATACTATCATTTTATTACTATGCACAACTTTCAATAATAATAATTTTATAATAATAATAATAATATAAATAATATTATAATAATAATAACAATAATAACAATAATAACAACAACAACAATAATAATAATAATATAGATAACATAATAATAATTATTATAATTATTATTATTATTATTATAATAATAATAATAATTATTATTATTATTATTATTATTATTATTATTATTATTATAGCATAATTAGTTTTTTTTTTTTTTGAAAAAGAGCATATTAGTATATGAACATACAATTTAAAATAAAAGAGACTAAGGACTCTTTGGGTCCAATGGTATGTAACTACCCTCCCATCGCATGGGAGACCAAGGTTCAAATCTTGGTGGAAGCATATATTTCAATATTGTTGTGGGTGGGGGAGGGGGTTGGGGCTTGTTGGGTCTTTAGGTGAGTGACCTGTGCGTGGGCGGCGTAGAAAAAATTCATCTTACCACGGGATTCCGAAAGGGGCCCAAAAAAATTAAAAATAAAAGAACACTCATGTTCAAGGTCCGTTAATAATAAGAATTTAGGTAGTAATGAAAAGAACATATAATGATATTAAAAAAAAGAAACATATATCTTGAAAGAAAGCATACAAGATCTATTTAAAGAACACATTTTAAAAATAAAAGATAGATGTTATTTTTATATTAATGACATGTTTGGATTTAACTAACAACATGTTCTTTGTTATATCAACAAATTGTTCTTTTTTATTATAAATAAACCTATATATATATATATATATATATATATATATATATATATATATATATATATATATATATATATATATATATAATAACATATGCTCTTGAACAAAATGGTTAAATATTCTTCTTATATCGTTGTCTTGTTCTATATAAACTTTGTTTATAAAGATAAGTTGAAATCCTTTTTAGGGAAAATTTTGAACGTGATGACAGCACCATTAGGTTAACCCATGCTACTCATGTTTTATATAAACTAGTAATATATAATTTATATTATTCTACCAAAATTGTTTTAAAAAATAAACATCATATACTACTGTCATGTTCGTTACATGTACAACATCAAAAAGAATATCACATATCAAAATTATTAATTAGAATAAATATAAAAAGGAACAATTACAAATGCCAAAAGAACATTCTTCTTCTTGAACACAAATAGCTTCAAATAGTGATATCAATGACATTTATAATAATAGCAACGACGTTAATAATAATTACCAATATTAATAATTAATAAGTACAACAACGACAATAATAATAATCTTTTTGAACAAATGTACTAGTAAATAGTAATATTAATAGTAATAGTAATTGTATAAAGTAATAATAATAATAATAATAATAATTATTATTATTATTATTATTATTATTATTATTATTATTATTATTACAATAACAATTATAGCATTAGTAATACTAATAATCATAATAATCATGATGATAATAATAATAATAATAATAATAATAAGTTTTTAAATATAAGCATAATCTGATATGATCTGATCTGAACTTATTTTTTCTGATCTGATCTGAAATAAGCAAAAATAAGGTGAACTGAATATAGCCTAAATCCTGCTAGGCTATTAGCTTGCAGGGCACACTAATTCAAAGATTGAGTACAAGGTTAAACAGCTCACAAGACAACAGGCCTAGAAACCCATTGTCACCACAAGTAAATGTCCCAACATATTGTTGGGATGAGGATTCGAACCCTGAGCAATGCCCTGGAATTCGGGGTGGTACTACACTGAGTTACCACATCTCCCTTCGAGCGAAATAATTTGTATGCCAATAAGAAAACAATACTATACATTAAACAAAAAAAAAAATTATTATAAAAAAGGAATAAACACTATACTTACCATATCATTTGCCTAGCTGGCCAACATAAATTTATATCAAAAAAATGACACTACATATAATATTTCGATTTTTCTAACCTACGCACCTAGTGCATAGGTTTAGTTATTTGTTTTTACCTTTATTCAACAAAATTGATAAATATAACATAGTTAATTAAAGATTTTATTCTCATAATAGGATTTATATATCAATTAGCTATGTCATATATATCAATTTTGTTGAATAAAGCTAAAAATAAATAGCTAACTTTTTATCTAACTTTTTTTTTTTGACGGGAATTTTTATCCAACTTTGCAAGGACATCCACCTTCTATAGGCACTTTTATATAAGCTCTTTATTTGAGAAAACATAATCTGCATTCGACAAGTTAATTCATTTCAGCTACTTTCTCAACTATGCTTGCAAACCTGATGATAATGACCAAACATTGCACTAAATATTATCAATTGCAAAGAAAAAAGAAGTACTTCCTCCGTTTCATTTTACTTGCTACACTTCTCAATTCACGAACTCCTAGGCAATTTTTGGAGAAAAGAAAGGTAGAGAGTAAAAAGAAAAGAAACCCATGTGAGAGGAGAGAGATAGAGAGAGTTTATTGCCCAAAAAGGAAGTGTAGCAAGTAATATGAAACTTCCCTATATGGAAAGTGTAGCGAGTAATTTGAAACGGATGAAGTATATGGATCTTATGTCCCACATTACATCTTATCTCACGTTTTAAGACTTCTCATTTTGCCACCTCCCGGTTAAATTATATAAGGTACTTGTGATTATATATTGACCACAGCAAGGTTAAAAGGTAATGAAACACAAGGGAAGACATGATATGAGGCTTATGATCTCGACCGAAAAAAAATATGCATGTTTGATTAAGATATCATAAAAATTACAGACAAAAATTGCAAAACATTGAAACGATCATATCTTATAAAACAAATGGAGTAAAAACAAGTATATGTAAGTATGTAACCACAAGTCCACAATAAATTTCCATCCAACATCATGTGACTCGTGTCGAATTGTCATCAAATCTCTATTATATAAGGGAAGGGGGAGGAAGATGATGTCCCCATTTGAAAATACTAAATTACCCTTAATGAACTAATTAATGGAATGAAAAAATTACAAAAGAAAATAATTTAAAATTCTTTCTCATTTCAACTTGCCATTTTAAACAAGTTAAAAATGGTATATGCATCAAATACTTCAATCAAAAAATCAAATGGACAAAATATCTTAATCTTTTTTTCAAAAAAAAAAAAAAAAAAAAAAAAGAGAAGATGGTATATATGACGTCCGCCCGAAAAGTCTAAAACACTCACTACCTTTGATACTCTTTAATTCAATCAAACCAACTCATTATTTCGTTCTACTCAAAATTCATTCACAAAATATTAATATTAAAAATAACTCACAACCTTTGTTAGTTTTTTACATTAACGAATTAATATATCTAAATTCATCTATTTATTAATATTTCACATTTTAAGTTTAATCATAAATATAGTATTGATGTAGTATATAATAGAATAACAAGTTTTGAAATTAACGCACGCATCGCGTGCATATGAGGCTAGTATTATAAAGGGGGGAAGGGCGGGACATGTACACTGTAATATGCATCTGTTCATAAACTCAAAGCTTGCTATGCACAAAAAAGTTGAAAACTTTTAAAACAAAGAAAACTTACTTGGTGAGATAGTACCATCATCCACTCAGTATATTTTAATTAGCCCGCAAAACTCCCACATCAAAAGGCCAAACGCAGTCAATTAATATCATCAAGTTACAGCAGAAAAGAGTCGAAAGACCACTGCACTGATCTGTACATTTGTACATGAGGTACCTCCCTAACATTTTAGTTACAAAAATAGGAGCAGAGCAAACAAAATGAGAGCCTCGAGCCTCCGCGAAGAAGATGGATCCTACTCAAGTAAATTACTCAATTACTGTCTATATCATATTGTTATCAGACATATATATCTCTACTTGATTGTTATGTAGCGATTGGTACCATGTTTTGACCAGTGGTCCTTCATATCCACAGGAATAGAGAAATCAAAACCTTCCAATGCCAGCCGACTCAGCAACTTAGAAAAGACACTTCCGCTCATTTTCCGACCACCCAGACGAGCATAACGCTTGTTTGGAGCAGGTGGGAGAGGATAAACCGATATGGTGGTCGTGCAACAAGATGACTGCCAACCCCCGGTCCCCCATTTGTAACACTGCCGGAAAATTCCAGTACATGAGCAACCAGGAGCTGGCATAATAGAGTCATCATAATCAACTCGGTTTAAGCCCAAACTTTCACCATATAAGTTGTTCCTCACCTTCAAGTGATCAGAAGTCTGTTTCTCTCTCTTCGACTTCGATGCACATCCCTTGCTCTCTTTCATCTTCTTTGGCTGTGGTGACTTGTTACATCCAGATGCAACTGCAGTTCTACAAAAAGCGTCAAGAAAATGCATTTCTTGCGTGACATAAGATTGATCAGCCAGCCTATTGGTTCCATGTTGAACTCCAGAACATAAGGGTTGTTGCTTCATAGAACTTTGAAGGGCATTCAAAACATTGTCTCTTTCCATTACAGCATCATCACGTTCCTTGATAGCCAAATTTCTCTGTGAAATTGCTGTTTCTCGCTCTTCCAAGGCCCTTCTCTTATCATGCAAAGCTCTGTTCATTTCTTCTATTGCATTATCTCTCTCAGCTATGATGTTCAAAAGCTTTCTGTTCATATGCAAAGCATTCTGCTCCTTAGCCTGATGCTGGTATGCCACCATATTCCACTAGAACAAAGAGTAGTAGCAACATTATTTTTGCATAATTTCAATTCACCCAACTCCTGTATCAAGGAGGGAAGACTTATAAACAAGAGAAATCTAACCATCTACATTATAGTTTCTTACCGGACAACTCTCCCTGATATTATCACACTTATGCCTTGCACCTCCTCGATGCCCCCCAACATCCATAGCGTATCAAAGTTGATCCTAGCCAGAAGTAGAGTTTGTTTCGAGCAAGAAACTAAACTGACATTGCAGGTTACTGGAATACATATATCTAAGAAAAACACACACAAAAAAAGGTGAGTTAGGTTCAAATATAATATTAGATCAAGAAAAAAGAACACAACAAAGTATGTTGAATAGCCTAAAAAAGTTGACACCCTTATGGTGAGGGATCAATAATTTAATTTCCAGTTAGTTGTTCAAGCATTATTCATCTCTATACAGCTTACTCAATCATGCTTCAATAAGGCATGCCATTCTTTACTGAAGTGATAAAGGTCGTGCTTCATCAGCTTAACAGCTCATGCTCATCTAATAAGCACCTTACAGCTTCTTAGCTGAGTTTCAATTTGGTAAAGCAAATCATGATGCAACAATATTATGGATTATCACCACGCAGAACTTTAGCTCCAATCTACTATAGACTAGTAAATACAAAGTCGTTGATAAAATCAACGCAGAATCATGAGTCGCTTCTGTCAACCTTGATCCCTATAATTTGTTGTCACAAGCAATAAATGTCGTACAATTTTGAGACAAGGAGGAAGAATAAGGCAATAAATATGGCTTCATGGGAAGATACAGAGCTCATGCTGATTGCTGACTTTGCACAATGATTTTTTTTGTCTAAAGGTACACAAGCAAGGACCTCAGTTTCCAGACAATAAAGTAACAAACAACTTGACCCTACATGTTAAAAACAATGTTCCACTAACAACTCATTCTTCCAATAGAATATCAGCCTTCTGCAACTAAGTTTCAGGCCACGGTAAGTTGGTAACAATGACTTTACACGATTGACTAAGAAAGATTCCAGGGAACTTTAACAGCGGAAACCATCAACGTAATAAATTGACTCAAAGAAAGCATGTCAGTTTAGGAATAGATACATTAAGCTATACATAACTCTCGTTACACATAGCTAGAAACCAAAACAGCTCAGAGGAAGACCAGATAAAAAAATCAGCACAAAGGCGCAGTTATCAGAAACTGTTACTGCATCCTTGTGAGACTCAATAAATCAGGTATGTGTCTCTCAAAGAATATAAGCTACCAGAAGCAAGATGAAGTATTGAAGCTTGCAGAGTTATATTAAAGAAACATGTCAATTCAAGTCAACTCCAGGAAAACAACGTGTTTGCGATCAATGCCAACAATATCCCTAAGGCTATGCTCTCCTCGCCATAGCTCCACTTATTTGAGAAATAATAAGTTCACGCAAGTTAAGTTCAAGGCAAATAAGTTCAATTAGAGCCACCCAAGTTCAATTCACAACGACCATAAGCTCTAAAAAGTTCGAATAAGTTCGGAAGAGTTAAGTTCATGACCCAAAGCTAACTAGTTCGGATAATTTTAGATAGTTGACAATCAGCTCAACAAACTGCACCCTCAAAATATCCTAGAAAACATATAAAGAAACCAGCCAAAGACATACAATTCCAACTAAGAGAGAAAACACAGCCATTCTACTTGTCTCAAACTTGTAATCTCAATTCTCAACTCTAATCAACAAGACCACAGACACAAAGGCTGACTAGTACAGCAAACGCTGTTACCCTTTTAGACAATGAAATATAGAAAATCAAGGGTTAAACTTACAATTACCCTCATAAATATAGGGGGGGGGAAATTAACCCAGTTTTTACATGACAAATTACTCCTTTAATAATCTTACACTAAACAAAAGCAAATGTCCTATAACATCAAATTAACAAGCAATAAACACCCTCTTTTGTTCTAATAATCCACATCCTTTTATCAAACCAACATTGCATTTCAGCTTCTACTAATTGATCAAAGATGAAACTACAAAACCCTCAAAATTTCAGTTTTTGGACCAAACTAAAATCTGGGTCTTGAAAAGGGTATCAGTGTCAACTTAGTGCTAAAAGGTAAGTAGTGTAAAAAATCTGAAAATGTGAAAAAGACATGCAAAAAGTAGAGATTAAAAAGGACATACATAATCATTCAATAAAAAGGGTGGAAAGAAAGCAATATGATACAGTGGAAAGAAGAATCAGTGAAAAAGTAATGGAGGAGAAGAGAAGAGAAGAGACTAACCAAAATTTGATTAAGATGGTATGATCGGCCTAAGTATTCCATCTGCGAACTTGACAAGTATAGCAGTTCAATTTCAAGCCCTTGGGCTGAGAGAACAAGAGAGATTTCGTTACTTCGTTTTGCCTTAAACTTGTGTAAAGTGGGCTGCCCCTTTCTGGATTTTGCTGCTCCAACTTGAGTTTTTATATTTATTTTTTTAATTCACCTCAAAAAAAAATTAGGAAAGATAATTGGTCTGAATATCAATCCCCGCTAGGCTACTTTTTCAAAGGATTAGTCCGAACATAATTGCTCCGAAGATAATTGGTCCGAGAATTCGAACCCTGGGCAATGCCTTGTAACTTTTTCGTTTCTTGAAAACCAATGAGTTCAGATGAGGCCGGATTCGGGTTTATTTGTTTATATTATAAGGCGCTCCTATCAATGAACAATATGTAGTTACTGCCTACAAGTAGATGTCATCTAGCTTAGTTGGTAAAGTCTTGTGGGAATAGTACCCGAGACCTGGGATCGAATCCTGTCTACTTCAATACGCTTATGGGTGAAAGTTCGGTGTACAATTCGGACTTAGGCCTAATCCAATCCAATCCAAACAAAATTTGAATTTCAATTTTTCAATCCAAATCCAAACCAATCAAAGTTTCAGTCCAAACCAGTCTAATTCGAACATTCAGACACTAGATTGGATCCATGGATCCAATCCAAAATATCCAAAATATTAAACTATATTCTTTTGATGATATAATTTAGGCACAAGCTGTAACACCCCGTATTTTTATACTGTTTAGTAATTATTTATATTATTATAGTTTCTAAAAATAAACTAGAATATTCTTTTATTAAATATATTTTACTTCTCACTAATTGACTTTACCTTAAAAGGGGTCAAAAGTTAATTCCTAAATTCCCAAGGTTAAGTACCTAACTACAATTATATTAGTATTATAAAGAAAAAAAAAAGAAAAAAAAAGAAAGAGGAACGAAAAGACAGAGAGAAGAAGAGGAACGAAAGAAAAGGAAAGAAGAACTACTTCCTTCATTTCCTTTGTACTCCATCACCCATCTTCCTTTCTTTTCTAATCTCCAACCTCCATCTCCATCCTTTTCTTTTCCTTTCTATGATTCAAGGCTATACTTGCTAAGCTATTGATATCAACCGTCCCTCATCCATCTTCACTCGTTTTTGTGGGCAATTTCGAAGAGGAGAAATGGAGTTCTTGGGCTTGTGGATTTCGGGTCGTTAATCGGATGAAATAAAAGTTTTTCGGGTCTTTTATAGTGTGTTTCACCCTTATTACTTCATCTCAATCAAGTAAGATTCTTTATCATGTGTTTTAATTTCAGTTTTAGCTTAATTTTGGAATTGGGGGTTTTGATTTTAATGGTTTGGGATGAGTAATTGAATGAATAGGATGTTTATTTAGGTGTTTAGTAATTAGTTGAGATTAATGGAATGTTAAGTGTTCAAAGTAATTTATAGTGTATCTCGTATGATTTACCCGTCAGTTCGTAAAATGCGATTTTAAGCAGTTTTTGGGCATTTTTAGCAAAAATACTATTTCACAAAAGTTGTTCGTATCGAAATTTTACTCAAGATAGGATCAAGAAACGCTTGATTTGGAGTTTGAATGAGGAAGTTATGTCCATTTTAAGTTTCTGCTGAAATTAATAAATTGTATATTAGTTTCTAGTGCTTTAAGTTTGAATGTTGTCATGTGAATGTTCCCTAGTGGATTTTGGAGTACCTAAATATATATTATGAAACTTAAGTGTTGATTTTATATAAACTAAGGGAGATTTTAGTATTGTCAGTATTAGTTAGTCATGTTACTTGAGGTAAGATGCTCATATTTTATAAAACTAGAGTTAGTTAAAGCTCATTACTAGTTAGCCAAGTCTATTATTATTTATTGAATACATATATGTTATTATGTAGCTTTCGAGTTCACTAAAGAGTCGTTTTGGAGATGGTTGTTTTGATGTGATTCGTAAGAGGTAAGATTCTTTACTCAAATCTTTAATAGTTATGAGAAAAGTTTACAAAAGATAACTTTCGTTGTTATGAGAAAAGATTATGAAGGTATGTATCTCTCCTGAGTTGAGATTGGTTTTGAATAGGAGGATGTTCCTCCTAATACAGATAGTTGGTTTTGAATAGGAGGATGTTCCTCCTAATACAGATAGTTGGTTTTGAATAGGAGGATGTTCCTCCTAATACAAACGGTTTGTTTTCAAACCTTGGATTATGGAATAGTTACAGAATGAGATTTATGGATAGTTTTATGTTTTCGAAACGGTTGGGATTGCCTTTGAGGCATCTCAAGGAATTGGAACTTTGTCGAGATGTTCTCGACATTTCAGAATAGTTGGGGGTACGTTGATCAGTACCTCGGACTTAGATCTTCTGCTACGGTTTGGCCGTATGTAGGGTGTGCACACTAGGGGTCTTTGTCTAATAGTTATCCGGAGGGCCTAGCTAGCCCAAAGGCAAGGAAAGTTTGTTCCATTCCATAGATTTCATAACTCCCTCTTTGTAAAGGTAAAGGAAAGAAAGGATTTGTTTTAAGGAAAATAAAGAAAGGATTTGTTTTAAGGAAAATAAAGAAAGGATTTGATTTTGGAAAGGAATACAAGAAAAGGTTTGGAAAGAAAGGATTTGTTTTAAGGAAAATAAAGAATGAATTTGATTTAGAAAGGAATACAAGAAAAAGGTTTTATAAAGCTTGCTACTTAGTATTATGATTTGAAAGAAGATGATTTGTAGGATATATTATTATCCTACCCGCATATATGTTTGGCTTTCTTTGTATGAATCTTGCTCTCCTAGCGGTACATGAAGATCTAACATGTGGGAGGGGCGGGTCAGTAGGAGACTACATGCCCGGATGGATCCTAGTTTGGTGGGTAGGGCGGGGATGAAGATCATTACATGTATGGGTGTGGGGTGTGGCACACCCCCCCCCCCCACCCCACATCTTACCCACTTAAAATATTAAATTTTCAACAAATTACAAGTTTATAACACTCTTTAATAGTTTTTCTAGTATATATTTTTTGTTATATTTGAAATTATATATGGTATATGAGTATTATTTAGTGAGTTTCAAATAAGAATTAAGTGGATGGTGGGCGAAGGGATTTGGGATGGATACCCATGGGTGAGGGCGGGATGGTTTTAATTGTTACATGCGGGCGGGGACGAGGATAGTTCGACCCACCGCGGGAGGAGGGGACGGGGATAAAAGAGGGGGAGGGGATGAGAATGCCACGCCCCAACTTTTACTAGTTAAAGTTATAGTATTCTTTATCCGCTGCACTATTTATCATTTTGGGATTTAAGGTTGTAAATATTAATTCACCTAGATCTTTACGTGACTGGACTGTAATAATTTAGTTAAGATTTGCTTTGACTTAGATTCAGTCTACATAGCTTATCCTTAACGGTTATTCTCGCAATAACTGTGGAATAACGCTTCTGGAATTTCGGGAATCTTGCTTGGATGTAGATCCTTTTGAGTTGGATAAGGATTATTGAGAATTTGGAGTGTTGGTTTTATTAAAGGAGGTTTATAATTGGACGCGAGTCCTAAATTAAATTTTAGGCAGTCCATAATTCAAACGAAACTCTGTCGATTTTTCTGTAGAAATTTAATACCATTTAACTAAATAGTAACTCGAATTTCAGGGGTGTTATAGTTGGTATCAGAGCCAACGGTTCGAGTTTATGGCTAGAGCCTAGAGTTGAGCTTAGAATGGTCTAGAGGATGAGCCACCAGTTTAGAGCCAAGGTGTAGGGTCTTAGGTTTGCCCTAGAGGTTGTCCTTGAGTTGTGGCCTAGGATTGAGACCTAGAGTTGTGACCATCGGTTTAGAACCTGTCAGGATCTCCAAATTTCCTTTGTTATTTTGAAAATATGTTTTTAGGAGAAAGTACTTCTCCCTACATGGATTGTTCATCACCATTAAGACCACCAGCAGCCGGGGTGCGTGTTAATGATGAAGAATAATGTACGAAAGTTTTAATCATTGTTTTGATTGGAAGTTGGATCCATCCCTACCTAGAGGTAGATTTTTGTGACTTAGTAGGGTGTGCCTAGAGTTGTAACCTTAAGAAAGACTAAATAAATGGAAGTATTAAAATTTGAAAAGCCGAGGTAAGATTGAGATATGGGAAGTAAGGGATTACATGTGGTTGTTGTGTATGGTAGTTGTTGTAGATCCCTCTTATGTGGATGTTTGACTTGATAACGTCAATAAGTTGGGTAAGTGTGGAACTAGTTGAGTTTTATGTTTGATTCAAGTTAAGTTGTGCTTGCTTCCATGTTTGGTATGATTGGCTAGTAAAGGCAAACCATTTTGAGTATATCTTTGTTTGGTTGTGATTTTAAGTTGGTGTATAGCCGAGAGTGTGCTATAAATTCAAGTTTGAGTCGCATAATGCGAAATTTAGTTCCATTTGTTTACGGGAACTCTAGGGTGACATTCCGTCTTAATGATAATTTTTGTTGTCACCTATATCATTTAAGTATCTAGCTTGTTGGTTTTATGTTCGCATTAGGACGAATTATTATTATGGATAAGGGTGAACCTTATTCATTCAAAGTGGCACTTCATTTTATTTTTGTTCTTGTGTGTGTTGTTGTGTTAGACCCACCCATCTCCCGTATTGTGTCAATCTTTTGGCCTTGAGAATGTCTAGTGATTAGCTACTTGATTCTTGAATTGCAAACTGATTGAGTTACGTGATGGTATATACGAATTGTAGTTGGTGTGAATTGTTAATTGAGAACCTTATAGGGAATGGTTTGGTTATATCTTGGATATGCTAGTCGTGTTGACTAAGTGCTATGAATTGACTTGTTAGTGTATGATTGTGCGTTGAGGCTATAACAAGAGTTGAAACTCAAGTTATTAGCTCTCTTGGTCATGCATGTAGACCTTGTTACGTGAGGTTAAAGTAGTTTAGCGAGTCATGAGATGACTATCTATTGTAAGTTGACGTGTTCGATTGACTTTCATGGAGTATTCATAGTGTATAGCTAAAGGAAAAAGGAATTAGTCCAAGTGGGTTGGTTTCTCGTAGCAAACCTGTGTCTAGTCAAAGTCAGCTCATATCGTGTTAAGGGTCAACCGTTTGACCCTGTTAAAGTATTACTGTTTATTTTCTATGTCAAGGAATCGGTGAGACCTTTATAGAACAACTAGCAACTGCAATGTATCTAGTAAGGCTATGGAGTGGTGGCATATGCAAGGCATAATGTCAAATCGAGTCATGTCGATGGTGGGATGCGTAGGTCCCCATTGTGTACTTTGTTTAGTGGTGATCAAAGTCTAATAACACTAAAATGGTTAGCGAGGCTAATGTACATTGGTTTAATGAAGAGAGTCTATTCTCACTGAGTTTAGTGTTAGGAGTACAAGTTGAAGTAATCTAACTCTTTTGATTGGTAGTCACTAATCTTAAATGACAAGTTACAAGCCCCACAGTTTCTTGCACTTGTTTAATGAAATGACTGTAGTTGTGGAGTTATAGTTGTACCATATTAATTGGTTAAGAACCTCGAGATAGCTTGGTTATAATTTATAACAAGCTCTCCTTTGTGTCGTCCTGGCGCGTTAGACGCCCACTTAAAGTTAAACAAATTGTCGTTAATGACCTAGATGCTAGTAGGAATGGTTAAATGTGCTCAAACTCAATTTACTTAAGTCTTGTCCGAAGAATGATACTAAGTCATTATAGTGGTCCAAGTGTGTAATTGATTAATTTGATTAAGTTTTAAGTGAGTAAGGGTTAAGTTTATCATGTCGAAGGTCTATGACTAGTCGTATGAGTTGAAACTAATGAATTTAATAGAAACTAAGGAAGTATACTGGACCATATCTATTTTGGGAACCTTGAGAAGTGAGTTTTAAGTTAACTCTTGATTGCTATGCTTGGAATGTTGAGTATCGGTATGCAAGGGTAATATCACTATTATTGTTGATGGAGTCGTTAGTTTATGTGATTCACGTATCCTTGCATGACTTGAAATTTTATTTCGTGGAACTATAGTGTGTGAACGGGTTATGATGTGTTATGAATGTGTGTTAGTTTTGAGACATGGTCTAAAAAAGGAGTTTCATATAAAGTAAGTTTTAGTTTCATGTGAATAGAGCATATCATTTTCTGTAAGTACCTTAGTAGCTCGAATTAGCCCTGTTTGGTCAACGAGTAAGTTACCCTACCAAAGACTATGTGATATTATTCAATTTGTTTGTGTAGCATGTGAAAGTGATTTAGAAACGTTTCAATTAAGGTTGTGGTTTCATTCTCGAATAGATCTAGATATGGTTTTCTACAACGATTTGAGTGAATTTTGGAAAAGTTAAGAGCACGTTTTTGCAAAGTTTTGAAAGGGGGCAAGTCTTTCACGGATTGTGAGCCTTGAAGGTCTCTAAATGGAGCTTTCTACCGTTCTATGATGTATTTTGAGTGTTACCAAGTAATAGGAGATTTGGTGTTTAGTAAAGAATATTTGAAATCGTGATATGTGCTTTAAACTTGTCTGGATTTCGATCCAAGTAAAGGGAATAGTTGGATGGCCGGCCCCATCGTGGAGGTTTCAAGTCCCCATGCCTCCCACTGTCAGGACTATAAGTCAAACCAATGCCGGAGTTTTTAAACTTTAGGGTTATGTTCGATCCCATTGTTAGAGGTTTCAAGCCTCATCACCCTAGTCTCGAGAATATATGCCTTATTATTTGGATTGGTTGGATTTCGTCAAGAAATTGTGATAGTAAGAATGATTGAGCAAAGTTTCTGCAAAACGAGAGTTCTATAAAAGGGTTATTTATTGTTGAATTTCCAACAAGGAATTATTTTGAAAACAAGAAAATTGGTTGTGTCCATATTCAAGCATAAGGTTACTTAAGTACTCTTTGGATGAAAGTGCTTAGTGTACTTTGATGTGATTGTCGTGGTGTCATTGATTACGCGGGAGTCATAAACTCCAAAATGCGTGCTATGAATGTTTATAAGTTAGGACTCAGCCCAATGTTGATGCGACCGTTACAGTATTTTGTTTTGCCATTGGTGGTAGGCCCTGCTGATTGTGAGTGTTATAATAACTTGAAGTTGAAGTTCTAGACGTCAAGTTGTGAATTGTTTTATGTTTTTAGGCGAGTACGCCCACCTATGTAATGGGGAGTTCATATGGTATGAGTCTTTACTTCTATTTTTAGAAGAGAGATAGTACTCTCGGTTCGGGTTAGTTGTTGCTCCGCGAAAGCACTGCTTATTGGATTTGGAAATGCTTTTATGTATTGTGATTGTAACAGGTTTAGAACACCTTTTCTCATTTCGAGTTGTCCACTTTACAAAGGAAACTCCGCCGGATTTTTGAGGAAATCCTAGGATATTATTTCAAAAGCTTGTGAATCATAGTGTAGTTATGAATTCAATTCCACATTCTACGACATAGTCCAATGGGTGTATCGGTAAGAGAGTTGATTCTCAAGTTTATCGGTCCATAGGTGATCATTGAAAGGATAATTGATTGTATTTGTAATGTATTCCATGTTTCTTAGTTACGATTTCGTATTAGTAACTCTTTACATGGTGATAGTTGGAGGCCAATTGAGACTCTAGACCAATAGATATGTAAGACCCGTAGGGTTGAGAAATGGATAGTAAAGGTTTTATGATCAAACCACGACACCGAGGAACTACTCGTAAGAACAAGGAAGTCATGTGTGTTATATGTCCCCATCTCTTGTCCATGTTATTGTTAGTTACGAGGGCGTAACTTCCTTTTTAGGGGGTAGATTTCGTGCCTGTTGGGTGTTTGGTGCTAAAAGTTGTTATGATTTCATATGTGATGTATACCTTAATGTCTAAGGTATACATAATTCGTGTATGATTAGAAATTTTATGGCAAAGTTTTATGGTAAACCTTGTAATATGTTGCAGGTTTTACTTCTTATAGTGTGAACATTTTTAGTTGAAATGGTTGTATGTCTACAAGGGTGATCAAATGAATTGATCTATGAGGTGTTGGTTCTCCTTATTATGGTATGAATATATTAGTTGGAGTGATTGCTTGGTTATAAAGGTGATCAATTGAATTGATCTATGAGAAAGTGAATTAGTTGTCGGAGATGTTCTCCGAAATGATTTGGTTGTTGGAGATGTTATCCAGAGTGATAATAGTTGGCTAACTTATAGAGTTAATGAGCTGTTTTTAAAAAAAACAAGAGTATAAGTTTGATCATTTGAGTAATACTTTAAGTTTCGGGACGAAACTTATTTTAAGGGGGGTAGATTGTAACACCCCGTATTTTTATACTGTTTAGTAATTATTTATATTATTATAGTTTCTAAAAATAAACTAGAATATTCTTTTATTAAATATATTTTACTTCTCACTAATTGACTTTACCTTAAAAGGGGTCAAAAGTTAATTCCTAAATTCCCAAGGTTAAGTACCTAACTACAATTATATTAGTATTATAAAGAAAAAAAAAGAAAAAAAAAAGAAAAGAAAAGAAAGAGGAACGAAAAGACAGAGAGAAGAAGAGGAACGAAAGAAAAGGAAAGAAGAACTACTTCCTTCATTTCCTTTGTACTCCATCACCCATCTTCCTTTCTTTTCTAATCTCCAACCTCCATCTCCATCCTTTTCTTTTCCTTTCTATGATTCAAGGCTATACTTGCTAAGCTATTGATATCAACCGTCCCTCATCCATCTTCACTCGTTTTTGTGGGCAATTTCGAAGAGGAGAAATGGAGTTCTTTGGCTTGCGGATTTCGGGTCGTTAATCGGATGAAATAACAGTTTTTCGGGTCTTTTATAGTGTGTTTCACCCTTATTACTTCCTCTCAATCAAGTAAGATTCTTTATCATGTGTTTTAATTTCAGTTTTAGCTTAATTTTGGAATTGGGGGTTTTGATTTTAATGGTTTGGGATGAGTAATTGAATGAATAGGATGTTTATTTAGGTGTTTAGTAATTAGTTGAGATTAATGGAATGGTAAGTGTTCAAAGTAATTTATAGTGTATCTCGTATGATTTACCCGTCAGTTCGTAAAATGCAATTTTAAGCAGTTTTTGGGCATTTTTAGCAAAAATACTATTTCACAAAAGTTGTTCATATCGAAATTTTACTCAAGATAGGCTCAAGAAACGCTTGATTTGGAGTTTGAATGAGGAAGTTATGTCCATTTTAAGTTTCTGCTGAAATTAATAAATTGTATATTAGTTTCGAGTGCTTTAAGTTTGAATGTTGTCATGTGAATGTTCCCTAGTGGATTTTGGAGTACCTAAATATATATTATGAAACTTAAGTGTTGATTTTATATAAACTAAGGGAGATTTTAGTATTGTCAGTATTAGTTAGTCATGTTACTTGAGGTAAGATGCTCATATTTTATAAAACTAGAGTTAGTTAAAGCTCATTACTAGTTAGCCAAGTCTATTATTATTTATTGAATACATATATGTTATTATGTAGCTTTCGAGTTCACTAAAGAGTCGTTTTGGAGATGGTTGTTTTGATGTGATTCGTAAGAGGTAAGATTCTTTACTCAAATCTTTAATAGTTATGAGAAAAGTTTACAAAAGATAACTTTCGTTGTTACGAGAAAAGATTATGAAGGTATGTATCTCTCCTGAGTTGAGATTGGTTTTGAATAGGGGGATGTTCCTCCTAATACAGATAGTTGGTTTTGAATAGGAGGATGTTCCTCCTAATACAAACGGTTTGTTTTCAAACCTTGGATTATGGAATAGTTACAGAAAGAGATTTATGGATAGTTTTATGTTTTCGAAACGGTTGGGATTGCCTTTGAGGCATCTCAAGGAATTGGAACTTTGTCGAGATGTTCTCGACATTTCAGAATAGTTGGGGGGTACGTTGATCAGTACCTCGGACATAGATCTTCTGCTACGGTTTGGCCGTATGTAGGGTGTGCACACTAGGGGTCTTTGTCTAATAGTTATCCGGAGGGCCTAGCTAGCCCAAAGGCAAGGAAAGTTTGTTCCATTCCATAGATTTCATAACTCCCTCTTTGTGAGGGTAAAGGAAAGAAAGGATTTGTTTTAAGGAAAATAAAGAAAGGATTTGATTTTGGAAAGGAATACAAGAAAAGGTTTGGAAAGAAAGGATTTGTTTTAAGGAAAATAAAGAATGAATTTGATTTAGAAAGGAATACAAGAAAAAGGTTTTATAAAACTTGCTACTTAGTATTTTGATTTGAAAGAAGATGATTTGTAGGATATATTATTATCCTACCTGCATATATGTTTGGCTTTCTTTGTATGAATCTTGCTCGGCCCGGTTTGGGCGATACTACATGCCCGATATGTGCGGGTACATGAAGATTTTACATGTTGGGTGTGGGGTGTGGGCTGAGAGCGACGTTCCACCAACTTTTACTAGTTAAAGTTATAGTATTCTTTATCCGCTGCACTATTTATCATTTTGGGATTTAAGGTTGTAAATATTAATTCACCTAGATCTTTACGTGACTGGACTGTAATAGTTTAGTTAAGATTTGCTTTGACTTAGATTCAGTCTACATAGCTTATCCTTAACGGTTATTCTCGCAATAACTGTGGAATAACACTTCTGGAATTTCGGGAATCTTGCTTGGATGTAGATCCTTTTGAGTTGGATAAGGATTATTGAGAATTTGGAGTGTTGGTTTTATTGAAGGAGGTTTATAATTGGACGCGAGTCCTAAATTAAATTTTAGGCAGTCCATAATTCAAACGAAACTCTGTCGATTTTTCTGTAGAAATTTAATACCATTTAACTAAATAGTAACTCGAAATTCAGGGGTGTTATACAAGCACCAAAACAAAGTGTTCCATAATAGAATTAATTAAAATTCAGTAATAACAACTAGTAATTCATACAAACCCATAAAATTTATCGGAACACTTAAGCTCAATCTCAAATATACAAATATACAATACAACGTTTACTTCCTATTTGGTTATTTTGGAACCAATCACCCTCAATCAAAACCAATCCGAAAATTCAAATTTTGAAAAAAAAAAAAAAACAATTCGAATCCAGCCAGAATATAGTTCGAGTCCAATATGAATTACTAATTCGGTTTGAATTGGATTAGATTTCTGTTTCTATCCGAATAACTTTTACCCCTAAATAGAGCGACTAACTAGGCTTAGTCGCTCATTTACACTCAAAAAAAATGTGTAGCTACCAGGATTTGACACACATGACCTTTGAATGAAATGTGAGAGTTTAGCCACCATTCCACTACAATTTGAATGTATAATATTTCAAAGTAAAAGGTAATAGAGTCTTATAATTATATAACTGTAAAGACATAGATATATAAGTTTTTTTTTATCTCTAATACTTTTATTAAAGTAATAACATTCTCTTACCACAATTCCATTGAAATTGTTATTTTTATCTCTAATTCTTTATAAATTTTTTTGTAAAAACAACTTATCATGTCATAACGTCCATTTTTTAATTTCGCGCTAGACAGAAAATTACAAAAAACTAATATAATCAATTATGAAATTTATGAATAATAATATATATGATAATTGTAATTGACCCGTTGTACCGTCCTGGACAAAATATTAGTGGTTTTATTATAAGGTACGGTATTTGATTGGGCCGTATTTGTTCAATGCCGTGACATTAAGTTAAACATCGAAATTAGGTAAAAGATAGGTTTTACAACAAAATATCCTCTAAGGTTTTTGTTAACAATGTTATTATTAATAGATTTTTTTTTTTTTTGCAAAAGTTTGGTTTCATTAGGCCGCTTTTTGACAAATTTCCCTAAAATCTAAGAGTGTCTTGACTTTTGAGTGTAACATGTTACACCATAACTTCTTGTGTAAAAAATCTCACACTTACATAATAACAAAGACTCCAACAAAAATGATATGAACTATACAAATAATGACATGTATATGATGTTATTTTGTAATTTATTTCATGCCATTTGATTTTTTTTTTTTTTAAAAGAAGCGGTGATTTATGGGTTCTTCACCATAAGTTATGATATAATAGCTACACCCAATAATTTCTAAAAGTCTAAATTTCCCTCACTTGAAGCTTTAGTTCAAGCCCAAAACTAAGGTACGAGCTCCTCATGCTAGGTTGATGAGCACTGGTACCATTAGACCCAAGAATCTTTGATCAAGTTGTGTATCGATAATATGAAATCAAGTTATGTAGCCATTACCCTACTTTTTTAATAAAATAAAAAAAAAAGAGATCTACACCATGCATTTAGTTGACTACATAATTTGAAAATGTTTCTTTCTAAATTTAATATTGATCCCTCACGTAGTGTTATAATATTATTTATGAATCTTAGTACATAATTATCTTACGTATTACCATATATGATTATTTATAGTTACGTTGTTTGTCTTTTACACTTGTCAACACATAACTTTAATCATTAATATATTTAATTCCTTATAAGTAATTTTTTTAGAAAATTGATATTTTGAAAGTATAGGTCGAGATGAATCTAACAAGATTCCACATGACTATATTTTTCCTTCCGTTAAAATCACAAAATATGGTTAAACTGGAGTGGGTGAATAGTGTAAGAGTCAAAATGTCCAAGTATTTTGAAAGATAATAAGTATTTTTGGACCTCTTTTTAGGGAAAACCAGTAACGTTCAATGTGACCCCCAAGCACCAAAACCTATACGTATAATATCGTGTATTATACACCCAAAACTATTTTTTACACATTTTTCATATATTTACTCATTGGAGACCTATAAGTTGTAGCAAAAAGAATTGGAGTTGATTCTAATGATAAATTTTTCTATCTCTCATAGTAAACTCTAGGGTTCAATTCCTATCCCAATAAATTTGCTCGGGTAGGAATTTGTTCTTAACTATTTTTAAAAAAAGTTATAGGGTCTGTTATCCCTATCTTATTTTCAGTTCAGTTCAGTTCAATTCAGTTCAATTCAGTTCAATTCCTATATTATTATCATTACTATTAATTAGTTATAATTTCGTTCATTTCAATTCAGTTTAATTCAGTTCAGTTCAATTATTTTATACCCAAGAAAACAGGCCTAAATTACAACAAGGCCGTTATATCCTTATCCCTTTTGACTCCTTCCCCATCCCAAAAAGGCATAACAACTGCTCGAATATCAAAATTGCACTTTTGCCTCCCCTTCTCAGTTCTCAATTCTCATTTCCTCTTGCTAGTATCTTAAAATCAACAACTTCGGGTCTTTTTTGGTACACTCTACTTTTCAGAGCGATAAACAAAGAAACGACTAAGCAAATCATTAGGTGGGTTTTTTTTTGGTTTTTCAGGAAATAAAGAGATTTATGGTAAAAATGGAGATTGAAAGTTTACTGAGAGTGTCATGGGTAGCTGCAATTTTACCCATATTAATCGCTTCTTTTCCATCTTCATATCTCAATTCTTTCCACCATACTGTTCTTGTTTTTGCTGGTCGTGGCAAGATCTTGCAGTCTTCATCTCGTTTCAGTGTAATCCTTCTCCCTTCTCTTTTATTTTTTTATATGAATGTTATGATATATTTTCAAACTGGGTTCTATAAAGTTTGTACCTTTGAAAATTACAATAATTATACAGCACTTATAGAATACAACATGTTTATATTGTGATTGATATATGCGTTTTTCATGTATGGTAGTGCTTGAAGTTGTTAAAATTTTACATGTGACAGTTTTTTGGTGTACTCTTGAGGAAATTTTATTTGTGGGGTCTTTATTTGGATTTTATATGCTTTAGTAGTTGACTCGCTGGTAGTAAGATGGATTATATCAGATTATCAGAATTAGGGGTGAAAGTTCGGTGTACGGTTTGGATTAGGGCCTAATCCAATCTGATCCGAACAAAATTTGGATTTCGATTTTCCAATGAATCCAAACCAATTAGAGTTTGAATCTGATCCAATCCAATCCGAATTTTCATACTCTAAATTGGATCCGATCCGAAAATTCGATTTTTTCAAAACTCTAGTTTTTCGATGAAATAAATTAAGCACAACAGCAGCCTAGTAGATTTAGGAAATGAGGAATTAAGTGTTGTTAAGGTTATAGGGGGAAAGGTTGAAGGGCTACGCCTACTAGGCTATGGACTTAGGATTTTTTTTTTAAAAATTCAGTTAAACACTTAAGCCTAATCCAGATACATAATACAAGGCATATTACTATTTAGTTAAATTGGATTTTTGGATCCAATTACCCTCAATCCAATTTTTCAAAAAATCTCAACCCGAATCCGATCCGAACACAGTTCGAATCCGGTCCGACTTACTAATTTGGATTGGATGGGCTTGGATTTCGGATTTTATCCGAATAACTTTCACCCCTAATCAGGATATCATAGAAAGTCCTACTCCCATCAAATTAAGGAAGTGGTCATTAAGGAACTTTGATGTACAACTTTCTATGTTGGACCATACAAATTTTTTGGCACTTCCTAAGAAATATATTTTAAAGGGTATTGCAACTTCTTGGGAAGTACAACGTCCCCCGTTTAACCAAATGACAACTTATGGTGTGTTACACACTTTGTTTTAGTAAAAAAATAATTCAAGAAAAATTAGTTCAGATGAGTTTCAATAAGTTCAGATTATTTTGAATGAGTTTTCAATGAGTTAAGTTCAAAATTTAGATAAGTTAAGCAAAGTATGGTGGAGAGAAGGCACGCTAAGTTTAGTTTGATACTAATTGAGTGTTTATATTTTTAAGTTGGCTTAAAAGGTGCTCATTTGATTACCTTGATCTTGATGACTAGATACAGAGGAGTTTGACCATTACAAATTTGTTAAGCCAGTATTTGGACCTTGAATTAGGGAGGAAGTTAAGTTGCTTACCTCTTTTTCCCCTATATTTGTGGGAAAAGAAAATTGATGGTAGGTTTTGAGTTTGAGAGCTGCTAAATGGATATTGTGGAACACTTACACTTTGTTTGGATAGGAAGAAATGGAGAGAAATGTAAGGGAGGGAAAAAGGGGAACAAGTTATGTTGTTTGTATAAGGGATAGGGGGAAGGAAGGGGAGGGAAAGGGAATGATCCATTTTCCCTCCTTTAATAAACATCATCTCTCCCAAATGGGAAGAGATTAGGAGGAAAATGGAGCTCCATCTTCCCCCTCTCTTTCTTTCCCCTTCCCTTCCTCCTCTATCCCTCCCCTTCGTTTTCCTCCGATATTCCTATCCATATTAAGTGTTATTGTTGAGGGTAAATGTAAATGACATACGATCAGTGATGGATATGATGAGTTGTTGAAATATGGAAAATTCCAGGTGAATAAGGAAGAAGACCATGTTCTTATGTGCGTTAATCATATTCTTAGAGAAGAAGCTGCAGTTCTTGGATGGGATTATCACCTTTGGAGCTGGAGTTGATAACTCCTGAAGTTAATAATGGACCCTATCTCAGTTGGTACCATAAGTTGAATGGTAGAGCATTGACTCACATTCAAAACTTGATCTTGGCATGAGGCTTGTGCTGGAGAATTTAGACTTACGCTCCCAAACTTTTGATAAGCAAATATGTCTGCCGTTTTAGCAAGCATAGTTAGATGCAGCGACATGTTATATACTTTTATTATAGGGATTGGCTTAACTATTTCTATTTCATGCATGAGCCTTGTATAGAATTTGTTGCTCCTGGCCTTGACTTGATATGCCTCCTCTTTTCTGGACAATTATAGAACTTAATTTTCTTAATAGATCTGAAAGCATTGAGCTTCATTACTATACCTATATATTGATCCATTTTTTCAAGGAAAATATCATTTTGCTGACATGCACGATTCTGTTAATTGTAGAAACTCACAGTGCCCCAGAAATTCTTCTCTCATTTTTATGTGTTGGCTGTGGTATGGACCTCATTATTGCTTCTCACTACTTGGGCATATGCACATAAAATCGGAACATTGGTTTCCGAGTCGACATCCCACTCTAGTGTTGCCAGCTGCTTGACTGGAGGCTCGCATATTTTATCCCTTCATAAAGCACATTCAACTTCATTAGAGCACAACTTCAGGGTTTGGCAATCAGTCTTTCTTCTTTTATTGATGGAAGCTCAAGTATTTCTTCGCCTATATGAGTCACTACGCGTATTTAACTACAGCGGTACAGCTCGTATGCATATCTTGGGATATTTGACAGGTTTCTTGTAAGATACTTTTTTTTTGTTCCCAATTTCCCTGATATGAGTTACTATTATTATTAATACTATGTATGTTTACTGAGATTTTTGTTGATCTTAAATCTTTAGCCCTTATAAATAATGAATTTATTCCTAGCAAACATGTCTGCTTTTCATTGTGTCTCTATGCCTGATACTCCATTTTACATAATGAAACAAATGAAAAAGATCGTCTTCGATATCACTTGTAAATGATGATTTTTCTGCTCTTTTTTTTTCTATTTTGAATTTTTGATGCACACCTTCATTCCCTTCAAAATGTTCCAAATTCACTCTTTTGTTTGACTATAGAAGCTGGATTTTTCACCACTGTTCAATGATGACTTAGCTACTAGCCTACTAGTATACACTTAACAGGTTTAAGGACACTGTCTGAGTTGTATATGAGGCTTGAGTTGCTTGCTAGATGGGGAGTTCGCTCTGGCTAAGATAGGATTATCGTGGCATCGGACATGCTATGACTTCTTGTTGGACATTGTTGCATTTATCTTTCTTTTTTATTTCAGAATTCAGACACAAATAGTCTTTCCAATGATTGTTATGCTGATCTATGAAGCAAAAAATTGCAATATGTTCGAGTACTTTCTATTGCATGTCATTTTCTTCTCACTTTTTGGCTTCTCCCTTACATGTTTGTATCTTGTGACTTTAGCTTTTACACGGCAGCACCTCTGTCCCTTTCCTGCAATTGTGCACCAGAGGCGTATACCTTTGTAGCAAACAGAGTTTCTGAGTTCATTGTGAATGGAAAGAATCACATGCCGCCTCTTGAATTTCAATGGTTGGAATATCTCAGTCCTCTTCTGAAGCTTGGTTGGCTCCAATGGATAGGAGCAGTCATTTTTTTCTTTGGTTGGCTTCATCAGCGTCGCTGTCATGCCATTCTTGTGAGTGTAATTCCTTGCGATCACTATTTCAGTTGACTTGAAGAAGAGATCTTGAGATTTGTGAACAAATTACTTACAGCGTTACAATAATACTGAATTAGGGAAATTTGCGGGAAGAGAAGGAACAAGCTAATGATTACCGAATCCCTCATGGTGACTGGTTCGAGATTGTTTCTTGTCCACATTATCTTGCTGAGATTGTAATGCTCCTTCTCCCCCGTTGAACCCTGCCCTTCCCGAAAAAAAAGTCATTTAAGATAAGGTTTTCATTTCAATGTTTTCTCCATGGTTATGATTGTTGATTGTTAACCATGAAGGTTATATATGCCGGGCTTGTGGTTGCTAGCGGAGGCCTAGACCTGACTGTGTGGTTGATATTTGCATTTGTGGTAATCTTCTTTTCTTAGCCTAGTGTACTTGGAAAGATAGTTGGATGCTAACTGCTATTCTATAATGGTTTGTTGCAGGTGGTCAATCTTGTGTTTGCAGCAGCAGAGACACACCGGTGGTATCGGCAAAAATTTGACGACTACCCAAGCAATCGCTATGCTATTATTCCCTTTGTTTATTGACAATAATAGTGTTACATTTGTGCTTATAAACCACTGAGTAAGAAGTAGTTTGTTAAATTAGGTTGTAACTTTCATTTTAAGAGCAATAGTGTATAGAAATTTGCTCACAGGTTATAAACTTCTTGTATGCATTTTGGCCTGCAGTTCACAGTGACAATATGAGATTTTGAAGTCTATTCTGGAATATTACCCTTACACCATTCTGCTTGTGACTTCATGAGTCACTCATTCATGGAGAAGTACTACCGCTACTCTCTAATAGTTGTTCCACCTTTAATGTTCGTAAATTTTGAATGAACTTTTGTTGGCGTATTGGAAACCTGGATCTTATTATAGTTTTAAAATATCAACATGTTACAGTTTTGTTAAAAGACTCCCCATTTTCTCTATGCAACATCTAAAGTATATAGCTAAAGATACAAAATATTGATGGTTGAACATGTGCATCGTAAAGCGTAGAATTATTAGAGCATGAAGGAGAGTATTATAGAACGTGAACAACATATTATAGTCCATAATTTGGTACCATAAATTGAAGTCTTACAATCTTGCAGGCCAAAAGCATAATGAGCTATAACACCATGAAGTGAAGTCCTACCATCTTGCAGGCCAAAAGCATACTGCACTACAATATTCTCAGTTCTACAGAATCAGATGAGTGGCAAGCTCTGAGTTTTTAAGATACATATGCAATTATGCATCCAGGTACTGAAGCAGTACAAAATCTTAATTTAAATCCATCCTTAAGCAGAGGTCCTAAATTCTTATCCTTGATTCAGCTTCAAGCATACAAATCTATTCCCCAGAACTTGGCTGGTTGATTGGTCCGGTACTTGCGATCTATGCTTTTAATCTGTTCCATGTCTTCTTCAGTCAGTTCGAAGTCAAAAATTTGGAAGTTCTCCTTCAATCTGTCTACCTTGGACGACTTTGGTATGACAACTGTATTGCGCTGGATCGCCCATCGCAGAGCAATCTGTGCCGCAGTCTTTTTGTGTTTCGCTGCAAGGCCCTGATCATTAAGGAACAGGATCAGATGAACAGTAGACAAAATTGTACTTTTGTTAATGAAGCACGGTATGAACTTGATTCTAAATTGTCTTGAATGTCAATTATGAGTGATTTTTTGATATTTTGCATAAAAAGGAATTGTAATATAGTGATAAATAAGGTTAGTTTGGGCGTGATCTTAAAAGCTCAGGGTTATTGGGGAAGTCTCAATCATTCTGGGTTATTTTGGGAAAATACGGGAAGTTAAGGGTTATTATTTTGCCCAACAATGAATAGGATTAGGCATAGTTTTGCTTGATGCTAGTAGATTAGATCAATATTTACATAAGAAAATATGGAAACAATTACCTGAAGAACTGTATCATCCAAGCAAGATACCGTCCCGAACCATTCAGTGTTAGCAGCTGCACCTCCTAGAGGAGTATGGGCAGTAACACAGATCCCGTACTTCTGACAGAATTTCACTAGTGAATCACGTTGGAAATAAGGATGTGTTTCAATCTGGTTCACAGCAGGCTTGATTTTGGAATATGCTAAGCAATCTCTTGTCAGAAAGACATCATAGTTGCTGCAAGTAATTTGTTTATTAATTAGTTTAATGTTAATCAGAATGCTATAATTAGCACTAGAGGATGAATGTAAACTTGACACACTGTTTACACTCGAAGCTTTACTAAACAGTGAACACCAAAGTTCAATGGCAGAAGATCTAAAGCATCATGGACTTCATCTCTTTTTCAGTTTCTTGGAAAAAGCAAGCAAAAGGACATAAAATAGGCACCATGAAGTAAATCACAAGCCCCCAGGGGGGGGGGATTATTGCTGTCCTAAAGTAGTCAGAAGAACACACTTTCCACATCAGACGTGTTTACACTAAGGGGTTGTTTGGTTGACATTGAAAAAACAAGGGAAGTGGAAAATTGTTGTGTTGTTTAGTTGGCAAGAACACGTACTTCCCACAAATGGAGGAAGTAGCTTACTTAGTCCTTCATCACTAAGTAGATATTCCTCAGGTAAGTGCTACATACTAGTGTCCTACCATCAACCCAGAAAAAGTTCAAATCTTTGGGATTGCAATTTCTAGGTAAGAGCAACTTCCTACGTTCAACCAAACGACCTTTAAGATTTGAATAGCTTCATCTAAGTTACCTTATACCAATGCTGCGAACTAAACCCATAGAAACAAGTTCTTCCATGGCATGCCAGGTGGTCTCCAAGGATATGGTTGTGTCAATTTCCAGCATACCATCTTTATCCAGCGTACTTGCTGTAGTACCAACTCCTGTGAGATAATTGTATAGGAAAAAATATAAGCTTTGCATCACCAATAATAAGAGTTGATATGTTAACTTAAATGACCCCTCTGAAAAGCTGAGTAAAGGATATATTCATTAACAAAATTTACTGAACTTGAGGTTGGCTAAAACTTCAAAATGCACTACACTTTAAGCACAAGTTCACAACTTAATGATGTTCACAGCTTCATTCTGGCTTAAAGATCATTATCTAAATTTGGACAAATTATTGATGTTTCATTCTAGACATGCACGGTTCTTGACAATTTTATATCTCATTCCGGAGTGCTAGACTAAAATTATACAAGTCTAAGCAATCTTATAGTATAAGAGTTAAGACTGTTAATACTGCTCTTGTCCATCTCAAAACACCACACAAAAGCGTCTTTATAATCCTACTGTCAGCTGTAAGTGATCCTACTATAGCAATTTAAACAAATTGAAAATCCATAATTCAAGAGTTGAGAATTTCAATTTTACCAGTATGCTTTATAGCTACAGGAAAGTGAACCAAGTACAGATCCAAATAATCAAGTCGAAGTTTCTTTAGACTGTCTTTACAGGCTTCAAGTACGTGTCCATGGTCTGAGTTCCATAACTGCAATCAAGATCTTATGATAAGATATATGAGCATTAATTATCATCTGAAGATCAAGATATCTCCAAATGTAGAAAGTTTGACCTTTTTTCGTCCATAGCAAACATACTGACCTTAGTTGTTATGAAGAGATCCTCCCTCTTAACAAGCCCAGTCTGAAATGCTTCAGCAAATGCCTCCCCCAACCTCAGCTTCATTCTGGTAATCAGCTGCAAGCAACCTTACCCCGTTACATATTGTAATCCAATGAAAAAAAAAAATTTAACATACTGCATTAATGAACATAAAAGTTCTCTGTTAATCGATCCAAAGCTCCTGCAAAGAAGATAGTTACAAGGCAAACTAATCCCAAATTCCAATTAGTGTATATTTATTCTAGGATAATTAAGAAAAAAGTGATAAACCATATGGAATCATAAATCACAAAGCAACAACAACAGAACCTATATGTACCTACTGATAAGGATCTCAACTCATGAATAATAATATCATAGTTGATAAAAAGATGAGCAAGCTCAAGCTTAGATTAGTCCGACTAGGCACAGAACAACTTAAAGCCGAGCTCAATGGTTTCAAGCTTAACCCAGCTCATAACTCAACTGAAGCTTGAGATCCTAGTTCCACCAAAACACACATGCTCTCAAATTATAACATTCCTACTTCCAACTTTTTACCAATATGTTGCACTCCTCTTGACTATCCTATACTATATCGATACTCATTGACGTAACTCGTCTAATTCTATTCGATTAGATGTTCGAGCATAGTTGTCCGTACTCCTCAGCTTGGCTTAGTCATCGAGCTCACGCTCACTTAAGTTGACGAAGCCAAGCTAAGGATACTGCAAGTATGCAACACAGGCACTTGAGATATTGCATCAAAAATATCAGTTCTCATATTCTAATACTTCCTCCGTTCCAAAATAAATGAAACACTTACTATTTTAGGCCTTTCAAAATAAGTGAAACGTTACCTTATTTGGTATTCCCTTCTCTCTATCTCTCTCCTCATCACATGGGTCCCTTTCTTTTTTCTCTCTATTTCTCTCCTCTTCTAAATCCCGTGTCAAGGCCCTATGTTTCATATATAATAGAACAGAGGAAGTATCTAAATTTCAACCCAACAAAAACCCTGGTAAGTAGACATCAATTCAAGGGGTTAGCTTCATGATAACTTTCAAATGCAACTAATTTCACTATAATCTAGCACCAATCTGTATGATTATCAAAAATTGCCAAAACTCAACAAACAATAAATCAACCATAAACCCACGTAAAAATGACACCCATAAATTACTATTATTATACCACAGTACACAGTTGTACTTGTACACAAAATCTGAAGAACCCACCATACAAAAATTTAAGAAAAAAATTTCTCGAAGAAAGTAGAAATTTTTATCTGGGTATTTTTCTACTAAATAATAAGGGCATCAAAAAAAAATCTAACGAAGATTCTAGTAAAAAAAGAAGAAGAAAATACCAGCACAATCAAAGTGACGATATCCAATTTTAATGGCGTTAATGATGAGATCTTTAATGTCGTTCTTTTCCATGCGCCAAACTCCAAGCCCAATAATCGGCATTTTGAATCCATTGTTCAATGTTATCGCCATTTTCTCTCTCTTCTATTTCTCAGTGGTATTGATAAACAAGATTTTCAGCGGTGAGAACTGAGAAGTGAGAACAGTAGAAGAAGGTGAAGCACGTAATTTGCTACGGTGTCGTTTCCTTCGTGGCATATGCCATTTTCTTTTTTATAAGACATAGGCCAAAATTTTCATTTTTTTGATAAGACATATGCCAAATGTTAGGTTACTGTTACGCTATCACCAAGTGGCAAGTGATGCTCATTTCATTCTTTGGAAAAAAAAAAAAAAGTGATGCTTATATCGTTTGATTGTTTTTTGTTTTAGGGTTAATTTAGATATTTCGAATGTCCTATTGGATCAAAATCTCACCCCTTAGGAGGAGCGGGGGTGGGGGAGGGATTAGGGAATGATACGGAAATATCACTCTTAAAGTGTTCGAGTTTCATCTTACTACAAAATCAAGTAACTTGGTGCATAATGTTTTTTATGCGGACATGTTATGTTAATCTGTATGTAAGATTCGATCTAGTATTTGAGTTATGTACATGTATATGACTCTAATCTAATATTGGTGATGTGCATTGTATCAAATGATATGAATTTCATGATCAATGAATTATATTATCTCTTATTTGTTAATTTTGTTTACTAAGTGCTATGAGAACAAATTTAAGTATTAATTACGTTATTTTACTTGACAAAGAATACGAGTCTATATCCTAGAACCCGCTATTTTACTCGAAATAAGTGTCCATTAGACCATTATAAAATCTAAACTATACATTAATTAATTGGACTCAATCTTACTTCTAATGTTTGCTTGATAGTTGATATGTGATCATTGGAAATTGATGGATTTTATTATTATGTCCGAGGATTTGTGGTTTTTTTTTGTGATGTCAAATTAGCTTTCTCGAATCTTAAATAATAATATAATAATAAATAGATAAAATAGACTCAATCGTTGTTTGCATTTCAAAATGATCTCATACCAAAACAAATATAAACAAAATCATAGGATGATACTTTGTTTTTTTCGATTTTCCCCATATCATCATAAAGTTGCAACTTCCTAGTCAATTTTTTTTTAAAAAAATTTTTTTTTTTTTTGCATTTGCCTCTAAATTGGGATTCAATTGTTTTTTTTTAATCAATAGAGGAGAGAGTAGCTCCAAGCCTCCTACAAAGGAAAGAAACCAAAAAAAAAAAAAAAAAAAAAAACTACCTTACGGAGGGACAAAGCGTGGTAAAGTCATACCTCTACAATCCTCCTCTAAAAGTTATCAGTTAGTAGTAGTTATGCCTTAGATGTGAGGTTTTCTAAGATTAGGCTTATTTATGACAAAGCAAAAACAATCTCAGATTCTCAGTACATATATAGGAGGCATAATTTTTAGGTTTCCGTCAAGTTCAAATAAGCTCCACTGTTCCAATAAAAACCTATAAGTTCAATTCATGATTACAAAATAAGTTTAGATAAATTCAGTTTTCATAAGTCAAATATATAATAAATTTCAATGAGCAATGAAATAAAACAATATCAGATCAAGATACAAGAATATTTTCAACCATTTAGAAGCTCACAAGTGATGGAGTACAATAAAGAGTTGGACATGGTCAAGTTCATCATCTGCAGCAATTCTATTATCACATCCGCAACATCTTCCTTACGACATAAAGCAAGGGTTCTACAGAATTCAGCCAAATTACAAGACACAATTCATCTCTTCTATCTATTTCAGAAAAATTCTACATTTTCTACAGGGTATTCTAGTCATGTGACTACAAAACTGAAACTAAATTTTCAGCAGTATACTAGTCTTTAAGATATGGAATCAGAGTGGGAAACTGATAAACCCTTCATTTCTTCTCTGCTGCCATTCTTTTACGTATCTCATGAGCTGTATTGAAGATTCCCAGGGTAGGCTGGTCGCACACAAAGCACTTTTTGCTCTTAGAATGATGCTGCATTCAAGAGGAAAGTTGATATTAGTTAACAATGCAGCATTTTAAAGGAAACATCAACAACACTACCAATAAGAGGGTTTGGAGAGGTCAATATATATAGAATTAATCCCTGCCTAGCAAAAGCCAATAAACGACGGTCTTTTTCTGAAGTATACGCAAGAAAAGAAATTCATTTGGGCCAATATTAAGTAAAAATTACATAAATAGTAAAATTAACCTTTTAAAGGAAAGTTTCAATGACCACACCACTTCCACGGTCCACCATCCACCGAGTTGGTCATAGCCGGTTAAGTTACACGGACCGTAACCACATTTGTGGATGGAAGCTTCTAGTACATGCATATAACTATTTAGTTTAACCCCTAACTTTTCCTATTGAAACCACATGAGTATCATCTTAAATCGTAGAAGTGAACTGCCCTGACCAACAACTACCACAAAATTAAGAGGGGAGACTAGGTTAATTAGTTAAAATCAAACATAAACATTATGTTGATGCCACTGTGAAACATAGGCCGCCAACTCCCTTGTTCTTTCATTTTTTTGTTGGGGGATAATGCAGAAAAAATAATCTTCCGTGTGTGGCATAAATAGGCAGCAGAAGTAGATGCAAGGTTTTCTATTTACCAATGAGGCTGTGAAACAAAACCAGCAAAGGGACATGCCTGTCTGATAACCTTGCTTGATCATTTCTCCATCCACCCAATACGAGGAACTCAATGTTTCTAAAGAGTTATAACAGTAAATATACCTACTCCCATGCCGTTGCTTTCACCCTCTTCCCAAAACGCCCCTTATTTTCCCCCAGGACTTCCCAAATCTCCCATGTTAAAACTGAAGTTAAGAATTCGGAAAGCCTCACCCAATACTGTAACAATGCATAAACATGACCAAGCCCATGTCATCTTTGGAGCTTTAACATATTTTAGGGACCCAACAATCATGTACACAAAGTGCCTAAAATAAAAAATTTCGTAATTTATCGAACACTTTTCCCCAGCTACATATTGCTATAAGACAGATATAGGACAGACTTAACTTCTTTGAAAGACTTAAGAGACTCGAAAACTTTCCATTAACCAAACAAAAACTTCATTGGAAGATTGCTAACACACTTCACAAACTAGGTGAAGATAAGGATTGAACCAAGCACCACTGATGCTTGCACTTGTCATTTGGAAGGCCGGTATTTGCACTTTGCCAACTCCAAGTCATGAACCCTCTTACAAAATAAGTCTAAAAGTCATCAGCAGAAGATAAATTCTTACCCATAACAACACATATTATACATAAAACTTGTGGGAAAGCATACTGCCAAAAGAACGAAAAATGAATATTAGCACTGACCTTTAGAGCACAATGTTCACAGAAGTAGTGCTTGCACTTCGTCATTACTGGATCAACGAAAGGTTGCCTACAGATAAAGCAGGCAAATGGCAAAGAATCTTCGTCCTCTTCCTCCTCAAGCTCAGCATTATCTTCATCACTATGGCCTCCCAAAGCTAAATTTCTTTTTCTTAATTTTTCCGCATCGTCCCATTCCTTCTCCATTTGCCATCCAGATTTGTAGTCACCTCGATCGTGCATAAACTTACATGAGTCACCATAGCCACAGTAGCCCGTTTCTTTGTAATCCTTACAGATGTCAGGTTGGTAGTCAAATCTAGCAGATACTCTAATATGAGCTGAGGCCCTGAGAGGTCCGTGAGCCCCACCAGCTTTCTCGGCGGCAAGAGTTTGCTCACGACGGAATCCCGCTCTGTAATCAGTGTAACTGTTGATACCCTTATAGACCTTTCCATCACCAGATGTCTTATTCTTACCCTTTAAGGCTTCCTCTGCTTTCTTGAGAGCTCTCTCTCGAATAGCCCTGGCATCTCTTGAGAAGTCTGTCTCAGTTTCGAGAGTGGCTGTTGCTTTGCTATCATTCTGTACCTGAATCTCTTTAGAAGACTCGTACTGAAACAGCACATTCTTTGAGTCCTTGGTTGATTCAGCAGAAGTTGATCGTTTGGATGTCCCGGAAGAAAAGTATAATTTGTTGTCCGACATGTCAGCCCTTTTAGCAGTATGTAACACGGAACTCTCCTTATCATCATCTTCAACTTCATCTAGAGCTGAAGGTCGTTTTCTTATGTTCTTGTTCTTCATTGGTTTTCTAACAAAGCTGCATACTGCCCAACAGAAAGAAGTTCAGCTACAATTGGAGCATAAAACATGAAAATTACCAATGAAGCTCGTGAAATACTAAATTTAACAAAAAGCCACAATATGGGACACAAATCAAACCTTGTTCAACTGGTTCCTGCTCACTTGCCTCCGACATTCTGATAGTGAAAGCAAATTGGATTATGCAAAGTGATCTGAACTTCTCAGCAACTGCCACTCCAAAAACTGCAAAGACCTATATTCTTAAGTTAAAATAGAAAAACAAAACGAATTTATATCAATGTCAAAGCTTGTACACTTGTAGCTCCTTGAACCCATTCTACATGATGGTAACCTAGCCTCGCAGTCTTCTACTACAGCAAACGACAATAACTTCACAACAGTATAAGGACAACATAACCATTTACGTCAAATTATACAATGTATGTAAAACTGCAATGCTACTACTATTATTAGTAGTAAAACTGGATGCCTTTCCTTAAAGAGCTGTGCCTAGTTCCAAACTGTGATGAACAAATTTTGTTCGTAACATATACGCATGTTGTATACATAACTCTGAAACTTGTATATAAGATCATCAATGTTGTATAGAAGTACAAAAGTTCGCCATCATAACATACGCGTTAGTACCCAGAATTTCATATACAACATTCGTGATTCTATGTACAACATTTCCGGCTCAATATACAACATTTATTCTCGAATATAAATCCACGAATCACTATTAGCAAAAAAAAAATTCATTGCAGTTTGGAACTAAAAATTTCTCCTAAAATCTATGCAAAGAGTAACTAAAGATGTATTTAATCTAATTAATTCAAGAATGAGTGTCAATGCAATGTATTTTGCAGGGGAATCAAATTAACGCAAATATAATCAAATTTCTACAGAATATTCATTTATAACTTGAATTTCCCAACAATTTTCTCCAAATTTTCTTTAATACTCCTAACTTAAAACATTTGTGAACCCTAACTTACATAATAAAGAGAAGAAATTAAAGTGCAGATTTCCAACAACTATGCGTTTCCAAAACCTGGAATTTTAAAATTGAAATGAAGCAAGAAAATTCAAAATTCTCGATTGCATTAAGTGGCGGACCTAGGAATTTAAATCAGGGGTACGGACATACAACAAATACTCCCTCCGTTTCATTTTAATCTACACACTTATACTTTTCACGCATGCCAATGCAAAACTTTGAGGACATATATCTTTAGTTTTGTGTTTGTAAAAATTATAAAAAGTACATAGTAATAAAATACATGGTATGATGAATCTAACAAGATCCCACATGACTATATTTTCATCCGCGTATAAATCACAAATGATGGTCAAAGTGAAATTTGTAAATAGTGTAAAATATCAAAGTGTAACAATTAAAATGAAACGGAGGGAGTACAAAAGTAGGGGAAAAAAGTTCGCAAAACTGTTGAACACATAAGTCTTACAACCAAAATATCCATTATATTAATTATTTTCGATTGGCAAGGTTTTTAAAAAAAAAAAATATATGCTCTCCTCATCGCGTTCCATTGATTTGAAGGATATTATGTCAATTATTTTCCCCGGATTATGAGGAAGAAGTTCAACATCATATAACCATTCTTCCTCCAATGGTATTGTTATTATTTGTCATTTCGTAATTGAATTGATAAAAATTAAATAATTTTCATATTTGATTTCAATCGAATAAAACATAAATTCATACATGTTAACACATACCAATTGGAAAAATGAACAATTTAATCTTGCCCTAAATTGCAAAATCCCTAAAAACAAGTTTTTATTTTAATTTCAATAATCCCCTAAGTAATGAATAACAACAATCATTCAAATAAACACTCAAATAATCTAAGAATCTAACATATATAAAGTATGAAAGTACTAAAATTGGAAAACAAATTAAAAAAAAAACTAAAAACAAACTTACTGTCAAGCACTATTGCTGCAAGCTGGCTGAACTGGTGGGCAGCGCGGGCAGGCGGCTGTGGGCGGGCAGGCGGCTGTGGCGGTCGGCGGTCGGCGGTGGGCAACGGAAGAAGAGCGTGCTGTGGCTGTGGCTGTGGCTGTGGCTGTGGCGTGGTGTTTGAGAATTGAGAGAGAGAGGAGCGTGAAGAGGAAGATGAGCGTGAAGATCTGTTTCGTAGGATTTAAAAAAAAAAAATAAAAAAAAAATTGATGGGAATGATTCTAACTTTTGGCCAGTCTTTCCAAAACAGTGTTACCTTTCACAAAACTGGCAATAATCCAAACTTTATTGGACATTTGTCAAAAACGGGCCTCTTTACTGATCACATGGGGTACTGCTAGTCTGCTATACCCCATGTATGGTGTACCAGCCTAGGTTCACCACGGTTTCGTAGGATTTTAAAAAAAAAATTGATGGGAATGATTCTAACTTTGGTCGATCTTCCCAAAAACGATTTTATCTTTCAAAAAAAAAAAAAAAAAACTGGCAATAATCCAACCTTTGTTGGACATTTGTCAAAAACGGACCCTACAAATAGAGCTTTTGCATAACTTACTGCCGGGTCTCTTCATTGACTGGAACTTCTTCCTGCTTCCCTACATCATCCTGCTTGAAGCTTGAATGATTCATGGAGCTCAGCACTTATGTAACATTAGTCACCACACTATAGACCTCTGCTCCCCTCAAATCTTGTTTGTCGGGGGGCTCCTTCTTGATATGTTTTTTTTTAGTTTTGAGGTATGAAATGACATCGACCTTGAATTATAAGATTGATGGAATGCAACACTTTTCCTTGTTTCAATCCTTTCACATGTTACCGGGAAATGTTAAGCAACTGGGAAGATCTATTTTTGTTGCCATAAGTCACCTGAGCACGAGGGCTTACCATCTTTGTAGGGTAAGGTGAATTCAGGCCAAAGTAAGCGACATATGGGGGAGGAGTCATAACTCATAACCTTACTTTGCTCCAACTGTCGGGTTTTATCAACGTCATATATCTCTTCTGATTTTTGTAAGCTAATTGTGGTTTCTTCCCAAGTTTTTGAATCTAATTGCGTCATGACACATGATTACTCCTATTATTAACAACATCCTTTAGAAAGACATTCTCAGGAGGGTTCTTAAGTGGAGGTAAACCGGAGCCAAGGTCGTTCGGACTTTGGAGTAATAGTATCAACCTCCATGACATCTCCATCCTCCACCTGTTTTGTGAAAGTTTAGGGCCGCTAATTTGGAGTTTTCTTTTTCACTACAAATTGATAAGTTGCTAGAAATTCGTGCAATGTTATGGCAGAAGCCAGTACTTCACCTACAATCAACTAAATGAAATCAAATTATACTTGAAACTAAAACAAGTCTATAAATCCTTTCATGGAAGGCTGTATCAAACGACAATATGAAAAAGGATTTGTAGAAGTGTTAGATCTCATCAAAGATTGTAATTTTATTGATTACATTTTCTTCTATATAGTTATTTGTATCCGTGTAATCTGTTGTTTTTCTTTTTCTAGGTGGTAGTTGTATTAGTCTTCAGTGTTAAAGATTTTTTTTCTCAATGCATACCATAGTGTACGTTGTCTAAAACCAAGCTGAAATGTATGTTGAGAAGATTTTATTTACAGGTTCAAAAATTTTAGTTGTATTATTGTAGTTAAGGACCATGATCAAGAGTCAAGAGTTCAAGACTATCATCAAGTACATGTACGTTGCTTCTATAATTTGCAATGATACACCAACCATGAATGAGGGGTGAACAATATCAAGTATTCCGTCAAATTTTCAAGATTCTACAAATTTACTAGGAACAGAAACCAAGAACTCTGAAGAACTCACCCCAAACTACACGACATGATACATATTCATCAAAAAAACTCGTCAGGAATTTGTAGTTAAAACTTTCAGCAGTATACTATAAAATCAAAGTGGGGAGACCCAGCAAAATCTTCATTTCTTCTCTGCTGCCATTCTTTTACGCATCTCATGAACAGTACTGAAGATTCCCAGCGTAGGCTGGTCGCACACAAAGCATTTTTTGTGCCTAGCATGATGCTGCATTCGAGAGGAAAGCTCGTATTAGTTAACGATACAGCATTTACGAGGAACAATCAACACCGAAACGATTAGTCGATTACGATATATATAGTCTATGCTCTATACCCCTTGACTAGCACAAGCTAATAAGAAGTGGAAATCGAAAACATGGTAAAATGGACCTTTTAATTAACCAGAACACCACCAGTAATTTGGGTATAGCCATTAGCCAGTTAAGTTACACAAACTGTTCCCCCATTTTTCGATATAACCTTCTGGTTTCTACCCCTCATTTTTCCTAATTAGTTAGACAATATGTTTAAGCCCCTGTGAAACATAGGCCGCAAACTCAATCTTTTTTTTTATATTGGGATTACAGTAAGAGACAGACTTAACTTCTTTGAAAGACTTCAGAGACTCAAAAAAAACTTCCACTAACCACAATAAAATTTGATTTGGAAGGTTGGTAACACGATTCACAAACTACGTGAAGATTAGTATTGAAAACCAAGCACCACTGGTGCTTGCACTTTGTAAGTCTAAAAGTCATCAGCACAAGATAAATTCCAGAACTTGTTCTCATAACAGCACATATTATACATAAACTTGAGGCAAAGCATTACTATCGACACAAAGAAAAATGAATTTTAGCACTAACCTTTAGAGCACAATATTCACAGAAGTAGTGCTTGCACTTTGTCATTACTGGATTCAGAAAAGGTCGCCTACAAATAAAGCAGGCAAATGGCAAAGAATCGTCCTCATACTCAACATTGTCTTCATCATGGCCTCCCAAAGCCAAATTTCTCTTTTCGTCCCAATCGATATCCATCCCCCATCCAGATATGTAGTCACCTCGCTCATGCATAAACTTACTTGAGTCACTATAACCACAGTAGACCGTTTCTTTGTAATCCTTACAAATGTCTGGTTGGTAGCTGTTAATACCCTTATATACCTTTACATCACCAGATGTCTTATTTTTACCCTTTAAGGCTTCCTCTGCTTTCCTGAGAGCTCTCTCTCGAATAGCCCTGGCATCTCTTGAAAAGTCTGTCTCAGTTTCGAGAGTAGCTGTCGCTTTGCTATCATTCTGTACCTGAATCTCTTTAGAAGACTCATATTGAAACAGCACATTCTTTGAGTCGATGTGTTCGGATGTTCCAGTTGAAAAGTATAATCTGTTGTCTGACTTGGCTGGCCTTTTGGCATTACCGTCTTTACCATCATCTTCAACTTCGTCGAGAGGTGAAGGTCGTTTTCTCATGTTTTTGCTGTTCATTGGATTTCTAGCAAAGCTGCATACTGCATAACAGAAAGATAATCAGATACAATTAGAACAAAAAAAACATGAACAGAACCAATTAAACTAGGCATACAATGGGACACAAATCCAAACCTTTTTCAGCTGGGTTCGGCAAAGTGATCTGAACTTGTCAGCAACTGTCACACTCCAGAAACCGCGAAATTGCAAAGAACCATCAACTTGATACCCGACAGTGTATAGTGAATTACTGTTATGTTGCACCTAAACGGTAAAGCAAATTGTAAAAATGAGGAAACGTGAAAACATGGAAAGGAGGAAATGCAAATTCAAAAAATGAGGAAACGCAAATTCTAAAAATGAGCAAACGTGATGCCCCAAGAAACTTTGGTCTACTAATCAAGGTTGAACAAGGTACTATTTTGATGTTTCTGTGCCTTACAAATAAAAGCCATGCCAAACGCCACAATTTAGAATACCCCAAGAAATTGCAAGATCGTTTTAACAGCATCATGTTATGTATCAAACAATATTTATATTCCAAAAGTCATAAATCGCCATCATGCTTCAATACAAATAAAGACCATATGCAAAAATTAAAGGCCAAGGTTCTCAAACTATATTATGATATCTTAGCAAAATAGTGACAAATCAACACGAGTACTACTATAACGTAAGAAGACATTTGTATTAAAGTTAAATTTAATAGAAAAGGTAAGGTGAAGTAAGCAAATCTTTGTGAAACATATTAAACAGAAAGTGACTAAATATTTGTAGATTGAACAAAGTATCTAACATTTCAAGAATGAAAGTATCTAATATTTCAAGAATGATTAGCAACACATTATGTTATGCCGGGAAGACATAATAATGCAAAACAGTATTCATATTTTTGTATTAACTTTCATTTCTTTACTTAAAAAGAATTAAGCTTCTAGCCAATAACATAAGTTCGACACCTTATATTCAAGTTTCAGTAACTTTTGAAAAAAACAAAAGTGCAGATAACAAACAGTCACATTTCCAATTAAAGGGGGTTTAGTAGGTTTAAGTCTCAAATTTTGTAATATGTTAGAAGAACGAAAATCTAGATCATACATTAAATTAGATTATGATGCAACTTTTCACCTTAATGCTACATTTAGAACTACTACTAAACAAAAACAAACCTTTAACTTCTTGGATGATTCGAGTCTTCAATCTTGTCGAGAAAAGCTTAAACCACCCGTAAAAACCTCTTCTTGGCTCTTTTTATTATTATTCTAGAGAGGGAAAGATGTAATAGATGATTTTTTTTTTTGACGGATGAATTCAAGAGTATTGGCATGTGTACTTAAGGAAAAACGGATGAATTCAAGGTTTATAGTAGATGACCCATTTTGACTTTTGTACTTAAGGAAAAATATAGTAATGTTGGATCTTGTTAGATTCGTGTTAATGTATATTTTCATAATATTATCTTTTTGTAACTTTACTTATTGATAATTAGAGATATAAAAGTTTAAAATAGTGCATTGGCATGTGTGCCCAAGGAAAACGGGTCAACTAAAAAAAATAGAGGTACAATATAATAAAGTAAAAGTGCAAATATTTTTATGGAACAAACTTTTTTTGAGGGAAAAAAAAAGTAGGAGATCTTAAAAAAACGGAGGGGGTATTATAATAATATAATAAAATCCTTAATTAATGAATATTATTTTTAAGGAA
This sequence comes from Beta lomatogona, assembly GCA_947646795.1. NCBI lineage: Eukaryota > Viridiplantae > Streptophyta > Magnoliopsida > Caryophyllales > Amaranthaceae > Beta > Beta lomatogona. The sequence goes on along the minus strand of CANSNZ010001062.1, from coordinate 2,982,762 downwards.
TCTTGAGATCTCTTCAATTGCATTGAGAATATTGATATGGGATCTAGACCCAACTAAATTAGTTCCTAAAATCCCCTAAAAAAAAAATTTAATTCCTAAAATTAAGAAACCGAAATCACCTGATATCGGTTACGTATAATCGACCAATCTTGTAATTCGTAGTTAGTCTTAGTAGATATATTGACGACTGGGATAGTATTTAAGCTTCTTTTTCTAAAGTTAAAGGATATAAATTACAATTGAATTAAAAACACGAGCACCTTTTTTTCTATTCAGGTGAGGACAATAAGTCCAGAAGAACGATCCAAAAATAAATAAAAACTAACTAAAAACAAAATAAAGGAAAGGAATACTGAGAAGAAATGAGGCGTAGCAGAACCACACCTCTATAATCCTCGATTAAAATTCTACTTAAACCTAAGAGAGCAAAGGTAAATATTGAAGAGGTGATTCTAAGAGACTCCATAGTTCGGGAGCCAATTTGCTGCTCAATTGCCTGTTCAATAGACTTTGACAATTTTAAAATCCCAGTCTGAGTTATCTAGCATCTAGAAGCAATAGTTCAATAGATGACAGCATTCGCCTCTTTGATTCTCTCGAATATTAAGAATTTAGGCGCAAGGCAAATTACCAAGTTGCACATACAACTTCTTCACTTGGATATCATCATACCTAAATGTTTTAAAAGAAGAACAATTATAATGATTTTGCCATCAAACCCACTTAATCGGTTATCCAATCCATTCTAGTTCCAAAATTTTGAATATCACGACTGATTCCAATTTTTGTATCCGAAAACAAATTTGACATGACCAATTCTAGATCTGAAACAGGTGGTTCCTAATTGGTTTTGAGTTCACAAATCACAACTGAGTAGCCAAGTATTTTGCTCACCCCTAAAGTTGGATATCATGAAATCTTGAGCTGGGCTTTGGCTAAAAAACTCCCACCAAGCCCAAAATTCTTGGCTCCCAAAAGAATTGAGATATGTCATATGACAGCCCCAAAACCACGAAATTTCCTGGTACTATTCCAAAACCAAACAAACACCTCCTGATCGAACCACGAAAGTACTTTTGTTTTCTCCCATTTTATTCATTTTAATTTATCACGGGAAAAAGTACACAATAATTCATCAAGGGCAAAAAAAATAAAATTCAAAATAAAAGAAAAGATAAGTATAATCAACACAAATTTGTCTTCTCTACATCCTCATATTTCACCCACGCTCTCTTCTCCTCGCCTCTCATCTCCTTTTTCAATTCCCAGATCGGATCAAGCAATTCATCGAACACCTTCCGATCACCATTTTAAAAAATGTCAACAGTCTTTAACGGCGATGAAACGGCGCCGTTCTTCGGCTTTCTGGGTGCTGCCGCAGCCCTAGTTTTCTCCTGTAAGCACTCTTTTATATTCAGTTTTTTCAATTTTCGATCAATCTAGGTTGAATTTCCCTTAAATTTTCAATTTTTCTGATCTGGGTTCTCGATATTTTTTCTGGGTTCTCGTTAATTTATCTGGGTTTTCGATAATTTACTTGGGTTTTTGATAATTTATCTGGGTTTTCGATGATTTGTTTGGGTTTTTTATGATTTATGTGGGTTTTTGATAATTTATGTGGGTTTTTGATTTATAGGTATGGGAGCAGCATATGGGACAGCAAAAAGTGGGGTGGGAGTAGCATCAATGGGAGTAATGAGGCCAGAACTTGTAATGAAGTCAATAGTTCCAGTTGTTATGGCTGGAGTTTTGGGTATTTATGGTTTGATTATTGCTGTGATTATAAGTACTGGAATTAACCCAAAAGCTAAATCATATTACTTATTTGATGGTTATGCCCATCTTTCTTCTGGACTTGCTTGTGGTCTTGCTGGTTTATCGGCTGGTATGGCTATTGGTATTGTTGGTGATGCTGGTGTTAGGTAATTACATTTAATCTTCATCTTTCTCTCTCCTTTGACTGTTTGTTTATGTTTGTTTGACTTTATGTTTGGTGTTTGTTTGATTGTTGATTTGGATTTGTGATTTGGGTTTCAGTTGTTTTGGTTGATGATGATCTGTATATAGAAGGATGTTTTGATCCAATGTTGTTAAGCTCTTACTTTTTGTTGTAGCTGGTTCTTGATTGTTTTGGTTTGTTTTGTTCAATGGTGATTACCGCTGAAGTATGTGTGAATTTTTGTGATGATTGTTTGGAAATGATGATGATATCTTGGATGTTTGATGCTTCAAGCTGGCTTTATGCATTGAGAAAGTTCTTTGTGGTAAATTAATCCACATTAGTTGGATTAAAACTGTGTGCGGTTTCTAGATTTTTGTCACATTTCTTGAATCGGTAGTTGGTACATGACCAGTGAAGGGCAAGGTTGCCTAAATCTTGACTTGCCGAAACCCTACTAGCAAGGTATTGTTGTTGTAGTAACTAGTAATTATCTTGACTGCAGCAAGTTCGGTTACGTTTTCTTCAATTCAGGGATCAATAGGAAGTGTTGCTTATTTTGTTCTAAGTATTGCTTATGAAGTGATCAAAACTTGATTTCCAGTTATGTGCTACAGCCTGGTATTTAAGGACTGATAGATTCCTGTAGCCATTTATACATCATTCTCAGCGTCAATTTTTTTTGTTGTATGTCAGAAGGTTCAATTAGTTCTGTTGAATGCCTTTGTAGATTTGCATATAAGGAGGTTTAGCATGCTGGGAGTCTTTTACACTGAGTCGGTTCAGGCTTTAAAGTCTTATTGTTGAATCTGTCTGGATAAAATTTTGTAGTATACTATTCTTGCCTATGTTACTCACACACTGATTAAGTGTCTACTCGGATACGTGTGTCTAAGCGTCCGACTCGGCTATTTTGTAGAAAAAAGTCAAGTTCTTTAGTTTAAAATGAAGTATCCAAGTGAAGTATCGTGTCGGACACGACACCCGGTTTTTGAGGTAATTGAAGGTGTCGGAGTAACATAGATTCTTGCCACTTGCCAGATTTATACATAATATAGAGACAAAACCGGAAAAATTTGTGTTCCTTCACCACCTCCCTAAAAAAACACATCAGCATTTCAAATAGACTTTTTACTGGTTTTATTGGGTTTGCTATAAAGATTTTAGAAGTCATAAACTCATAAGCAGTATGCTTCTTTCAATGCTTTAAAATGTTTATATACTAATTGGAGATTTTGGTGAAAATTGAAATTATTTAAGGGCATCTTATATTATTTTTGGCTGTGAACTACCCTGGAAACCCCATACAACAAACTTAGTATCATGTAATTTCAGCTGTACACTTGGATCATTGGAAATTTGGTAGCGAACTACTTTGAGTTCAACCCTAATAGGGATAGTGTCATAGCTGAATATGTCAAGCTTAGACTCTTAGTTGGAATATTTACTATTATCCGGAAGAGTCTCTGAGATGATATGGCTGTATTTCTTTTTTCTTTTTTTTTTTTTTTTTGGGGGGGTAGAGGATCATTGTGCTTGATAAATTGGATGTGTTGGTATTACTTTTTCTGTTCCATAAGCGACATTCTGCTAGACTGTGAATATAGCTTCACCGATGAAGTAAGGATACTCGAATGTGAAATTCTCTGATGGATTCATTTTTTTTTTCTCTTGATGAAGTTACAAATCAAGGGAAATCAATGCTCATTTTTTTTCCGGTTGGAAAACGCATTTTTAATAGATCTCAAGTGGGTTGGTGATAGATCCTTTCATTTGAACATGTATTCCCTTCCTATTTCAAAATTTCCCCAAATGTTCCTTTTTAAAAAAATTTGTACTATCAAGGACTCCCTTTTATTACCAATAAAGTGTATCCTTAATGAAGTAGTAGGGAAGTATCAACTTCTAGGCATGGATTTTACTCTTTTAGCATCCATCTCATTATATTTGGTTGTATTTTCTTTTAGCTCTTTGAAGGGGATGTTGCTGGTGTGGTAGTGGTTTGTTCAGTATCGTCTGATGTTCTTGTGTGGGTATTGTATGCTCGCTCTCATATCAAAGTGAGAGGCATGTCTATATTTGTTGTACACAAAGGCAACTTTACTTCCCCTTTTCAACTAAGCTAGCAATCTCCTTTTTTTTACCACCTCTTAGTTTTTGTATGCTACAGAAAACGGGATTGTTTAGGTATATTTGGGTAGCCAGTTAAGTCTCTCTCTCCCTCCCACCTCATCCTTTACATAATTCTTTTTTACCTATTTTTCTTTGACATTCTTTATCCTCCATGTTTTCTCCTACTTTGCTCTATATATTGAGTGCCTGAGGTTAGTGCAACAGTAAAGGTTGGATTGGGAAGGTTTTATAGTCCCTAATGAATGTCTTGCTAGCTTCTTTTTTTCAGTAGTTTGCATGTTATAAAATTCTTCTTTTCCTGTAGTTGACTAGATGATCCTATCATTGATACATTTACTCCTTGTGTTGGACAGAGCCAATGCACAGCAGCCAAAGCTTTTCGTCGGGATGATTCTTATTCTCATCTTTGCTGAAGCACTTGCTCTCTACGGTCTCATTGTCGGCATCATCTTGTCCTCTAGAGCTGGACAGTCAAGAGCTGATTAAGTACAGTACTGAACTCTTAGTTCAGTCATGTTATGTATTGTTGAATGCGGAGTGAAGCAACGTTGCCCTTTCGCCTTGCTTTCCTCTTCCATTTTTCCCCTGCAGTGAAGGGCAGAGATATTCAGGTTTAAAGTATTGTTGTTAGGTTAAGTGTGGTGAGACTCTGGTTTAATGTTTTTCTTGAAATACATTATGGTGGAAGATAATAATCTCTACTGTATTCAATTTACACACTGCTGCTATTTTTAGCACTAGGCTCTTGCTAAATAAAATTGCTTGTGAAGTTTCTACTGTATGGGTATGTTGCGGGTTGCCGTATGTTATTGGATTAATTTTGTTAGGTTATGGTCTCCTTGTTATTGGCTTGATTTTCTGCTACTGGAATTTGTGGCTTCATATGAGATGCATCTTTTCCTTCCTTCCAAAACAAATGAATGCAAGTGGCAAGTAGGGTCGTATCCACAAAGACTTGGGGACTAACTCGTGCTTATAATAGGTCAAATGGGGGTTTTGTGATTAAAGAATTGAATAACTAAATACGAAGAACTAAAGAGCAATAAGGAAGTGATGTAATCAATAAGAGAAGAATCTTGAGTTCGGTTAATGGCCACTTCGATTCATATTATTGATCATTAGTTTCTCAAATGTGTAACTTTACTCTTAAGTACTCAAAGTTGGAAATCAAATTCCTTTCCCTCAAAAGTACCGTCAAACAATCACAATCAGATGATCATAAAACTTGAACTAAAGATTAATCTAATCTAATCAGAGATTAAATTCAAATCAATAGAACATCAACGAACAAGGAAACAATGAGCCAATTAACAAATTGCTAGCACAACATATTGAAATTAGAAATTGTGATTTCCCTAATGATTAATCAAGAATAATCAGATTCATTAATCAAACCCTAGATTGCTACTCATGAAAGAAGAACAGATGATTCGGCATCAATTCTAAATCCTAGCAAAAGATAAATCAGACGTATAAACTAGTAGTACTCCTAGCAATACATACAATAATCATAAATCAAGAACAAGGAATCACAATTATAATTAAGATAAAGTCAACAAAGAGAAACCTCACAATAATAGACCGAAGCTTGATTAACCGTTCTCAAGACTAGATTTAGGCTACGGTCGACATAGCATCCATCAAAGAAATCTTCAAACTAATGATTCAAAACTCAAAAGGGAATATAGGGATTAGGGTTCTTCTTCTCTATCCTCTCTAATTAGGTTCAGAAATTACATCCCTCCACACAAAACAACGTTTTTTCATTAATAAACCTAAGGGAAAACTGAAAACTGCCGAAGAGTCATAGCCGCGTCGAAGTGCGCGACTCGGGCAGCTATGGTGCGCGACTCGGGCTTCTATAGCGCGCGGCTCGGGCTTCTATAGCGCGCGGCTCGCGCCTTTGCTACTGCCAAGCACCTGCTTCCGCTCGAAGTGCGCTAGTCGTGCGTGTGTAGTGTGCAGCTCGGGCACTAGCTACTGCCCAGGATCCGACCTTCTCCACAAACGCCAGAGGTGGGCTCTTCAACGCCCAGGGTGGGCTCTTCAACGCCCAGGGTGGGCTCTTCAACGCCCAGGGTGGGCAAACACCGCTGTAGAAATACTAAGAGATGAATTTTGACAACACCCATCGAACTCTAGACTTCAAAGGACTTTGTGAGTTGATCCACCTGTAAATGATCAAAGCATATAGAACCACAACATGTCCTTAAATCTCCTCTAATGCATCAAAAACATCATAACTCCCTCTTCTCCACACTAAGGTTTAGATGAGTAAAACTCTCCTTCTTAAACCTTAGTAAAATGGACTTCTCAACACTTTATAATCGCACATAACTTGGTCACATCAATGATACAAGATCCATATGGTTTTTTTTGACCTTCACTATTTACAGTATATGTTATGGCACTTTGAAAGTGCAGACTTTTCAGGATTTTTTTGTTTCATAGATCAAATCATGCATGTAAAATTCCACCTTTTGTGGGAACCAAACTTCTGACACTTAGCTTTGAGCAATATAGTGCATAGACAATTGTCTATGGGTGAACTACCCATCAGAAATAGTTCGTCGAGACTCGAGAGGGATATGTGAACCTCAGTGGGTCGTCGGATACAATTTCGAGTAATCGTTTCAGCTGGTGGAAATAGTGATGTGAACCGTGAAGTGGTGTGTCTCTAATGAGTCCATTATCTCGAAGCTGTGATATGCAGTGGATCAATTGGTCTTTCGAACTTGAGTAGACTGGCGTATCATTGTTTTGGGGGATATGAGTGGTTTATCAGAATCAACATCACATATGGAACTATGGGAAGCAAAAGCTAATCGGTTTCTCAAGGCTCCAGCTTGATCAATCGTGAGTCTCCCAAGTATTCCCCTTCCCCATACTTGAAGGAAGTTCCTAAGCCCTCTCACTATATACTAACTTTGTGTCTGGCACAATCCAAACACATTGGCTTAAACGCCAATCCAAAGCTTGAAGGCGTGATAGTCTTGGGTCTTATAAATCTATGTATCGGATGAGATAATTTGAGGATCAATTCAATCATAAGGCTTTGGAAAGATTCGTTATACTACTTCCTTTGTTCTTTTTAGATGCAACATTTGTCTTTTTTATGAGTGTATTAAAATAATCAAATGTCGCATCTAAAAAGGAAAAAAAAAAAAACGAGTCTTTCATTTGACTCACACTCAATCATGTACAATTTTGATGAAGCAACTAAAGCCATGGACTTCAAGGCAAACTACGGCCAAAGGCCCAAAATCACCCTAAGCTTCTATATTGGTTCGCCATGCTTTCTTGTATGAAAGGATGAATTATGTAGAACCTACTCAAAGCATTAATCTAGAATTTTTTTCCTTTTCAAAAAATTTAGTTAAAAAATAAGGTCTTTATAATCTCCCTGAGATAATTTGGGCTGATGGCGAGCCCAGGTGGCCAATTATTTAGGCAATTTGAACAAAAATCAAGTGAAAGTGATTTATAGCCATAGCCCATAGGAGCATACAAATGCTACTCAATATCACAACATTAAAGATTCATACGCTAAATATATACTCATTGTGAGCATCGCGGTCTCACAAGAACAAAAATACTACATGACTATGCGATACAAATTGTATACAAAAAAGGATTTGTATTAAGGATTTCCTGCCCGTTTTATGAAATGGGTCAACACGACACGACATAATTGATCAGTTTAATGTTGAGGTTTCTAGCATGAAAATGACACATTTTAATGCATTTACCCAATATATAACACAATTAGGATATATGTAGAGAATATTGGTTTAAAGTTGCCAAAAAGTAACTTAACACAATAACACGCTCAAACTAAACATGAAAAAAGTGGATTACTATTGAGATTTTTAACGCATTTAATTAAACGAGTTTGTGCAATACAACACATCTTATTACATGAGTCAGATTAGTTTTTAGAGGTTTTTCAATTGGTTTATAAGTGATATGAACATGATAGTATGACACAGACACGAAATTTTGACATTTCTAATTTTTGCCCTTGGAAGATTGGGGATGGAGAGGGAGTGGGGCTTTGGGCTTTATCTGGGTTGGGAAGTATCCTAGTAGTACGGCCTTGGTCTAGATCCACTCTATAATCAAGTAAATGAACACAAAGGAAACAAATATTAGAAGTATGAATCAGACAATCAGTCAACGTATTAACTATTACGTATACAACTCAGAACGAGTCTACGACGTGTTCCATAAGATGATGAACCTTGACCATTGATCATTGACAATTGACCATTAATTAGTATGTACTTCTTGACCTTTATTCTGATTATTACTAGAATATTAGTAATACTTCCTCTGTTTTTTTATTTGCTATATTGTTATTTTGGGAAATGAATCACAAATTTTGACCGATTATTTTGATTTTTTTACAAGTAAAAATATAGTCATGTGTGTTCTTGTTAGATTCAACTCGATTTGTAGATTCATAATATCACATTTTTATAATTTTTACGTAAAGGAAATAAGAGATATTAATGGTTAAAAACGTCTTGAAAACCGCACAACAACGATGTAGCAAATAAAAAAACAGATGGAGTAGTCTAACGCTGTTTTGCATATTTCAGGCGTACGGATACCGAGGCTCAGACGATCACTCTTGGGGCCCACATCACATCTCACAACCAATTACAATCCTTAATTTCTTAGCAGAAACAGTTTGGCGCCGTCTGTGGGAAAGTTACAATCAAAGTCGCTTCGCCACTACTCAGTAAGATCCATTTCGCAATGACCCCAGCCAATAACACTCGCACCCGACAGCCCTCAGCACAGGCTCAGAGATCCGTCCCCATCTCTTCAACGGAGGTCTGAACGGCCCAAAATGCCGACCGTTCAAACCCTCGACCATGAAGAAGAAGAACAGCCCATCGAAAACGGACAGGACCCATCACAGCAGCTGCAGCACGCTGACCCCCATCCTATATCCACAACGGAAATATACATGATAGCCGCTCAGCTTCAGCAAACCATGCAGCAGAGCCTGATAGACATGTTAGCCAACCTACAGCAGGGACGCCCCCTTCAACCCCCTAAAGACCAAGCCTTTGTCCCTTCCCTTCGGGCGGAGAACTAGGGTCAGCCTTGCCGGCAGCAGTTTGGAGTAAGGGAATACAGTCAGCCTGATCGGCGACGATCCAAGAAAGGGGAGAAATAGCGACACGGGTCTATAGGAAGATCCGTTAGGCATGGTGAAGAGACTCACATATCTAAGTCCCCTCGAGGCGACGTTGGGCATAAGCACAACGATGCCCGACACTTCCTCAACGAGAAGCGCCTCAGCAAAGGCTATGATGCGAGGCACATCCTCAATAAAAACGCCGTTCAGCGTGAGGGACGTGGTGATTCTGCTCAATCAAGACCTGTTCAGATCAACAGCGGAGCGCTCAAGTTCATGGTCCCATTCAGCCAGGCCATACTTGAAGCGTCGAGCCCGGGAAAGATCAAAACACCGACCATCAAACCGTTCGCGGGCTTAACCGACCCGGATGATCTCATGGCCACATATAAAGCTCAAATGAGCGTTCAGACCGGCTGCGAGGCCACTTGGTGCCGTTTCTTTCCCACAACACTCAAAGAACTGGCCCTGAACTGGTTCCAAGAGCTTCCTGCGGGAATCATAACTGATTTTTCAGTACTCAAAGACCTATTCATCCACCAGTTCGTCGCCGGCAAAAGGCAGAAGAAGAAGTGTCTCCACTTGATGGGAGTCAGGCAAGAGAAAAATGAAAGTCTGGCCAATTACATCAAAAGATTCAATGAGGAATCACTGAAAATATCAGATCTGCAAGACGCGGTGGCATTTGCCGCTCTTATGTCCGGACTCCAACCCGGTCGGCTAAGATGGTCCTTGGCAGAAAACGAAGTCAAAACCTTCTCCGAAGCAATGACTCGGGCTCAAAGATTCATCCAAGCAACATATATATGTCGCCACTCAGACGACGGAGGCAAGAAGAGAAAAGAAGAAGGGAATCACAAGGACCAGCAGAAACAATAGAAAACGGGCAGTCGGTCAGACAGATTTAATGATCATGGCAACGACACCCGATTCAGCAAGAACAGAAGAGAGATCTACTTGGACATCAAGGACAAGTCCATACTCCCCCGCCCACCTCCCATCAGAACGTCAGCTGCTCGGAGATATAGGAGCTAGTGGTGCGAATACCACAAGGAATGCGGGCACACCACCAAAGATTGTACGGAACTCAAGAAATCCCTTGACAACCTAGCTGCCCAAGGGAAGCTGAACCGATACCTCAAGCACTCTAGTGAGGAGAAGGTCAAGCAGAAGGTCGGTCAATCCAACAGCGGGGCCAAATACAGCGAAGTCGAAAAAATGGTTTTCGCCTTAGTGATGGCTAGTCGGAAGCTCAAACCGTACTTCCAGGCCCATCCTATTAAAGTCCTCATCAGCCGCTCAGGAAGCTCATTGAAAACAGGAACCACTCTAGTCGGATGACCGACTGGGCGGATCAGCTAGCAGACTTTGGATTGGAATATGAGCCCAGGAGGGCGATCAAAACCCAGGCCTTGGCTGATTTCATAACGGAATGTACAACCAGGCCCCTAGTCAGCAAGTAGGATAGCTGGGAATTGCAAGTAGACGGCTCATCCACGAAGACAGGATGTGGAGCCGGATTAGTAATCAAACCCCCGGTCGGGGAAAAGATGGAGTATGCAATCAAATTCGAGTTCTTGGGATCCAACAATGAAGCCGAATACGAAGCGCTCATCCTCGGACTTCAGCTATGCATCTTGGCTGGGGCTACAGACATCCACGCCAAGACCGACTTACAGCTTATAGTGGGTCAAGTATCAGGCGATTACGAGGCCAAGGAAGATAACATGAGAATGTATTTGACCAAGACCCAAGATATAATCAAGCGGTTGTCTCAATTCACCATCACCCACGTACCCCGATCGGAGAACCAGCAGGCAGATGCCCTCGCTCAGATGGCCAGCTCGGCAGAAGGGTCGGCCCCTCGGACAATTATGTGGGAAGTCCTTCGCCAGCCCAGCATCAACGTCAAGGAACAGCTGGTAGTAAATCGAACATCCACATGGATGAAAGAAGTGGTCGAGTATTTAAGAGACGGAACATTGCCAGAAGACAGCAAAGAGGCCGATCGAGTCAAGCACAAGTCTGGATGGTTCCTATGGCACGAGGACCAGCTCTACAAAAAGTCCTTCACCCACCCCTTGCTCAAATGTGTCACCCCTGAGGAAGGGAATTACATCCTCAGAGAAATCCACCAAGGGGTCTGTGGGAGTCATCAAGGGGGAAGAACCATAGCTGGAAAAGCTCTCAGAGCATGTTATTACTGGCCGACCTTGAAATTAGATGCTCAGGAGCTGGTCAAAAGGTGCCCATCTTGTCAAATACATTCGGACATCCCAAGAGCACCAACCACCCCCTTAACATCAATTCAAGCAGTTCTACCATTCGATAAGTGGGGTATGGACCTACTCGGACCATTCCCCCCAGCCTCGGATCAAAGGAAGTTCCTTATAGTCGCCATCGACTACTTCACCAAATGGAGTGAGGCCGAGCCACTTTCCTCTATAACAGATAAGCAGGTTCAAACGTTCATTTGGAGGAACATCATAACCAGATTCAGAGTACCTAGGGTCCTGATTTCCGACAATGGACGCCAATTTAACAGTGGCCCTACTCGGAAATATTGTGCCCGTTTCGGAATATGTACCAAATTCTCTGCAGTGTCCCGGCCACAAACAAACAGACAAGCTGAGTCGGCTAATAAAGCAATCCTCAAAGGAATCAAGAAGTCCTTGGAGGATGGTAAAGGAGCATGGGTCGATGACCTACCTAGGGTCCTCTGGTCGGCTCGAACTACTGACAAGGAGGCAACAGGGCACTCGCCGTTTAGCCTTGTGTACGGGAGCGAAGCGATCTTACCAGTTGAGATTGGCATCCCCTCGCCCCGAATGGTCTTCTATAAGTTCGAGAAGAATAAGGAAGAAAAACCGGTCAACTTAGACCTGTTACCAGAAACAAGGGGCAATGCGCTGCTAAAATCCATTCGGTACAAACAAAGAGTCAGTAGGATGTTTAATCGCCGAGTGAAGTCCAGACCAATCCAACTTGGCGATTGGGTCGCTCGGAAAGTAGAGGCTACTGGGCTCTCGCACTTAAAGGGGAAGCTAGGACCTAATTGGGATGGCCCCTACAAAGTAACAGAAATCATCAAGCCCGGCACATTCCGACTAGAGTCCCCAGAAGGTGTCCCCTTGGCCCGACCCTGGAACGTAGACAACCTTAAGAAATACTTTGTATAAAGTTTGTTACTTGCAATCGGGGCATATATTGTAATAGCTAAAAATCATAGCCGATCGGCATATTTTGTATTAAAGGTAGCCAGTTAACAGCTGGCGTTTTAGGAAGTAATAGCTTAATCATAGCCGATCGGCATTCTTCTTAAGTTAAACTACTAGACTTAACCAGTCAATGTCTGTATCTAAGGCTTAACCAGTCAATTCAAGATCCGGTTCGGCAAAGCATCCATTTGGCAGCAAATTGATAAGCTTAAACAATAGTCACTCGGCTAATTAGAACCAGTCAATCGGCAAAAAACGGATCAGTCAAAATCATTGGAGCTAGTCGGACAATATTGCAATCAACAAACACAAGGAAAATTAAGGCCAAAAGATGAATTTCATTGAGGTGGTCGGACATTACAAAACAAGAGACATTGCAAAAATAAATGAAACAATGACTAGGGGAATGGCCAAGTACAGGGGCCATGAATCCTAAGAGCTAGGGGGAGGGGGAAGATCAGTTACACTCCCGGCATTGGTTTCGGTGTTATCACCGACTCGCTCCTCTTCCCGACCCGCATTGTTGGTCGCATCATCGTCGTCATCATCATCATCACCGTCAATGACATTCATGTCAACCTGGCCCTCTTCGTCCTCCTCGTCATCGTCCTCCTCAGTCTTCATCTGAGCCAGGATCACAACATTATCAGAGTCGATCGACATCTGATATCCCGACCAAATGTCAGCCCAAACCAGTTCGGGATGCGATTCGGCCAAAACCTTCCTCAATAGATCCAGGGCCTCATCCTCACCCATTTTATGGGCCGCACTACCCACCTCATTGGCGTAGGCCTCGACCGCCTCAGACTTCTCCCAATCCGAGAACCATTGCTCTTCGGTCTTGACCTTGCCTTCCAGCTCGGTCAGTTTGGCTTCGAGGTCGGTCACCTTCTGCTCGGCCTCTTTCAGCTTGGTAATGGCATCATCCCTAGCCGTCTTCGCCGAGTCACGGACGAGGATGAGGTCGGCCTTCTCCTTCTCCCATTTGGCCCGCTCAACGGCAAAGTCTTCCTGATCCTTTTTGATGGCGTTCTCAGCATCAGTAAGCTTCGACTCAGCAATCCGCTTACCCTACTTGGCCCGGTAGACCTCATCGAAATGCTTCTTTACCTTTTCTTTGCGGTCGGCCATTTTTTTAGTCAGGCTCACTCGATTCTGAGCAACATTGGCCATCCGAGCGGAGAACTGAAATGACGGAAGAAGGTTAGAAAATTGAACAAATGAAAATAAGGGTGAATAAAAAAGAAATATGCTTACATCGTGCCAGGAGCGGAAAAGCTCATTGGTCTCATTCGGACCATGTGATCCTGGGCCTTAGTTCAACGCCCGTCCTTCTCAGCCCGACTAAGTCCGGCGAATGGCACTTCGAGCGCCGCACCATCGCTCGGGCTACCCCCAATCCGCTCGGAGAACGGAGACATGGGAGTGTATTGAGAACTCCTAATCGGTCGGAAATCCGATGAGTGGAGGGATAGGGCGCCGCCATCAGTCGGCTGTGGCGGCCCCCTCGGGCTGATCACCTCAACCGACATGGCCTTTTTGGCCTCCTTCTCCCGGTCAGCCCTCTCCCGGTCAGCCCTCTCCCGATCTGCCCTAGCTCTCGCGAGGGCCTTCTCGGTCTGAGCGACCTTGTCAGATTATCGCTCTTTTCTCTTCTTTGTCTTAGGCTTGGCAGGGTCCTGAGATAAGGCAGAAAACAGTTATAAAAAAGAACCAAACAAAAAGCCACTTGGCCAAAAAGAGAAGCAATAAGAAAATGGAAACTTCACCTTGGGAGGGGCAGGGACCTTCATGGTCTTAGCCGCAATCTCGGCCTTAAGTCGGGCAGCCCTCATCGCCGCAACATTCAATTTGTCTGCCATAGTCGGGTTGGTCTAGTCTATATAAGCTCGGGCAGTCCTGCAAAACAAGACAAAAAGCATAAGTGTTTGTAATCCCCCGTAATTTTATGAATTTTATAAATATATTTAAAGTATATGTATAAATGATTTTAATATTTTATGAGTCGAATTATTTTAATGTTTGACTATTTTGAGGAGTTAAAAGAGTTTTATGGTTTTTCATTTCTTAAATTAATTAAATGTTTCATTAAGTGGAACTTTAATTATTTAAAGAGTAGTATTTAAAGTATATTTAATTATTAAATTAAGCTTATGGGTTGAGGAGCCAAATTTGTAGCCTTTTGAGCCCATTTGAAAGCCCAAAGGAGTAATTCTTTTCCTAATAAGACTCTTATTCTTATGTACTCCTGATTCTATCAGTTATGGCATCTGCAAGTTTCGCAATTTTGCTGCCATATTTCACTCGCGATTTCGGCATTTCACTATTTTTCTCCCTTTTTCTTTTGATTCTTTTCCTCGTTTTCTTATATCTTGATTTCATATATAGTGATCTAATATTTCAAAGTATTATTTTGTTAAATTATTGTTTAAAGATTGTATCTTTAATTATTTCAGATTATATGTTTCATATTATTAAGCAAAAAAATTTCAGATTTCATATTTTATGTTCAAGGAGAGATTTAAATATTAAAGTCTTGATTTTTGAGGTTTTAAAAGCCTATTTTAGTAGTACCATATTTTAGGGTTTGAAATATTTAATCTTTGGTGTCAAAAGAATTTTAGAAAAAGGTTTTGACACGTTTTTAAGTGAAGTTTTATTGCTGTAAATTTATTGGTATATTGATATACCAATGTTTTGTATTTTGTTAGGCGGCGATTATTTCCTAAGCATCTTTTAGAGTAGAAAAGTGGCCTCTCAATTTGTCTACAGAAGGTACGTACATACCTGTGTGCTATGTGATTACTATCATGATTTAAGGAGGAAAAAAAAGTTGTAGTATCATGTATAGGAACTTTATAAGTTCATATGTGATTTCCAGTATGATTGATTTCTACATGTTTTATGCCTGTGTGTAAGCATGTTAATTATGAGATTTATTATGAGTAAAGAATTGTCATGTTTGTATGGATTTATTGATGCCAGCATGTGGATGTGAACTTTATTTATTAATTCACATGGGGGAATTAATATGTTATTAAGATTGATTCATGTTATTCATGTGTTCCCTTACAAGTATTATTTTCACTACTTTATGAGGACTGTGGGCCTTATTTGGTAAGTTGATAAGTATGCCTTTTAAAGGTAAGTTTGATTGTTGGCTAGGTTCAACAAATAAGAAAGTTGAAATTAAAAGAAAGTAAGTCTTGGGTTGTAAGTTGTGATCACTTATTAAATCCTAAGATAAAAGAAGTTCAGTTGTGAATGTTTGAATTGTATTTTTGTGTTGCTTGTATGTGTGTCATAACAAGTAATAACTTGTAAAGAACGTAAAGTGTAACGAGGATAGTTATAGACTTTAGACTGGTGCACGTCTAGAGTTGGACATTAGGAGTTGGGGTACATGGTGAGCGAGCCATGACTTTTTACGGGAGATGGATTGATCACCATCCCTATTACAGTTAGCAAAGGTTCCTCGATATCGCAGGTCATTTCTGGAATACGTGGTAGCTCCCGTATTTCGTCTTCTTAATGAAGACATTAGTAGATAAGACAACTCAGGTCCAATAACTATTCCATTTGAGTAATAAAAAGATGTTTAGAGTTTAGTTCAGTTAAAGTTGTCTGCATAATGTTATATGATTATATTATTATTTATTCCTGCATGTTATTTATTTAGTATCCTGCTAGGAACACTTATGTATTAGTATGTAGTACTCAGCTTTGCTGATTACGTGCTTTGTTTGTGATTATGATCACGGCTTTGCCTTTATTGATCCTGTGATGACCCATTTTGGTGAGCAGATTCTTTAAAGCATTGACTTTACAGGTTTGCAGATGATGAATCATTGGTAACCTGGGAGTGGAGAGAATGTGTAATCTAGTATATTTTATTTCTGCATTAGTAGGAACGTACTTTGGTAAGATTAATTGAGTAGACTTATTTAGAATGTTTGATTTTACGGTACTTACTTATTTATTTATTTATTTATTTATTATAATAAAGTTTAATGTTTAGATATATGTTTTCCGCTGCAAAATTATGAATAAGCCGATACGTTATCACACGAGCGATAATACTTGGGTAATTCTCTAAGTTTTATATTATAAAGGTATTTCTGAAAAGAGATAATTATCGGGGTGTTACAAACTGGTATCTGGGAGCTTTAGGTTATTTTCAAAACTTTTAGGCGCGTAACTAACTTACTAGTTATTTGAATAAACTCTTAGAATTGCTCCTACTTGTTAGTTTTGAAAAACTTATAGGAATATATTATTATATGTATATTTCAGAGGACCGAAATTTTTTTAGGGGTCCGATTTTTTTTTATTGTCCGAAAATTTTATTTGCTCGAAATTTTTTGTTATTTCGAATTTTTGTGATAATTCAAAAATTTTAGGATTCCGAATTTTTTTTTTAAAGAAAAAAAAAATTCGAATTGTTTTTCTCTTTCGAATTTTAGAAGTCTTAAATTTTTTTTTATTTAGTCGAAATTTTTTAGTTCGACATTTAATTAGTATTATTTTATAAGGATGCCTGCATTATTTTTCATGCCTTCAAAGTTTTAATTTTTGCATTGTGAGAATGGGTAGTATAGGAAGGGCATATAGGATAGAAATATTATATGCCTGCATTGAATAGTTAGTTCAGCATGATTATTATTTTCTTCCCTGCTAACTATTCGTGATTATTTTTTCTTCCCTGCAAACTGTTTGTATTTTTCTTGCCTGCTAAGTGCTAAGTGTTATATTATTGTACCAATGATGTTAATGGCAACTTGTGTATTATTATTTTTGGGAATGCGTACAAGGAGAGTACTAAGTATATCTATTGGAATAGGTTTAATTTATTTGTTATAGATCCCTAACCATGTCTGTCCGGCAAGTTAATAGAATTGTCAGGCAAGTTAATAGAGTAAGGAAGCCATCATAACCCAATTGTATTGAGTGATGATGAGAATGTTCGATGTCATGAGCCTGGAAGTGATAGCTACACTAGCTTAGAGAGCATTATGCGTTATGTGTTAAAAGTAGGCATCCCTGTTAGCGATATATAAAGTAATTCAAAGAGTTTGATCGTACTAGAGCGCAAACCTGAAAGGACATCTACAATGTTACTTGGAGACCTTATCTGAGCGATGTTAGTGATTTAGAGATGGATGAAAATGGACATCAACCCAAAAGGATTCGAAGATCTACTAGATCTAGGAATTCAGGTTATTATTATTATAGTGAAGACTCTGGAGACTTTGAAGATGAAATGTTTACCCCATAAAAACATAAAGGAAATAAGGATAGGAATGATAATGTAACTCCATAAGAGTATTTATTTATGCTTTAAGATTAGTTGTTGGAAAGTAGTCAAGCTACAATGGTTTAAATTTCCTTCTTTAGCATCTTTATATTGTTGAGGAGCAAGTTGGTTATTTTGGATTGGAAAATATTCTTGTTATCGTTAGAGGAATAAAAGTTATTATTCAGTTATTTGAGTTGGATGAGAATATATTTTAGTACGTGAAAAGGGGAAATATTTTATTTATTATGATTGGTTTCATTTGATCCTTATGTGATTATTTATGTGATTATTTATTCATGCGTGAATATATGATTGTTATGGTTCATAATGTATGAACTTAGTGTTATAGTAACTTCATGAGAAATTATTTGTTGATGCGATCTTTATGGTCAAATCAAATGTTGTCTTCCTAGGAAATGGCAAGTAAGTGTGAATCGAAACCAAAGTAGAGTTACGTTAAATTTCAGTTGCGAAGTAGAGTGTCAAACAACAATGATGCCTTAGCTTCTTCTATTCGCCTATTGGCAGAGAAATTGACTCACGAAAGAACTGAGAGTCCCGATTCTGATGGGGACATGTTTGAGAGACTAGCTAAGATTAAATCGTTGTACTATAAGGGGCAAGCTGACCCTACCTTCTTAAAGAGTGGATTAGGGAGTTTGAAAAGACTTTAGGGTTTGTGAAATGTCCTGAAGGTATGAAAGTAGGTCAAGTTGTACTGTATCTGAAAGATGATGCTGACTTATGGTGGAAAGAATGTGGAAGAGTTTAATTGGGAATCCTTTATTGCTGCTTTAAGGGAAAAATTTTACCCTAATTTTATGAGAAAGAAAAGGCTCAGGAGTTCATAGACCTTAGGATGGGGAGCATGACCATCTCTGAGTATTATAGCAAATCCATAGCATTGTCTAGGTTTTTAGGTAGTAGTCACTGAGGAGTTAAAGGCTCAGTGATTTGAGCAAGATTTGATTGAGGAAATTCAATTGGGGTTAGTAGATTATGAAGAAATTGACTTGTCTATCAGTATTCCTACTGGGGAGATCATAAGGTGTACCAAGTTGTTTAGAAATTTGCCTTTGAAGATAGAAGACTATGTTTTTCCAATCTGACTTAATAGAATTCAATTTGGGAGACCTAGATGTAATTCTTGGGATGAATTGGTTAAGTCTTTACAAGGCTAATATCGACTGTGAGATTCATAAAGTAGTGTTAAGAAACCCTTTGGGAAAATTGACCTCCTATAGACACTTTGGGAAACCTAAGAAGTTTGGAGTTATCTCTGCTATTCAAGTAAGAAAGTTGATGAGAAAGGGGTGTGAGTTATTCTTCTGTAGTGTGCAAGATGTGAGTAAGGAAGTTGAAGTGAAGCTTGAGGATGTTCCAATTATGAACGAGTTTATGGATGTGTTTCCAAGTGAGATTTCAGGTATGCCACCTGCGAGAGCTGTTGAGTTCACCATAGACTTAGTTCCTGGAACTGCACCTATATCTAAGGCACCCTATAGAATGGCACCTCCTGAGATGAGTGAGCTGAAAATGCAATTGCAAGAGCTATTGGATAAAGGTTATATTAGGCCTAGTGCATCACCTTGGGGAGCTCCTGTGTTGTTTGTGAAGAAAAAGGATGGAAGCATGAGGCTATGTATTGATTATAGGGAGTTGAATAATGTAACCATCAAGAACAAATATCATTTGCCTAGAATAGATGACCTATTCGACCAGTTGAATGGAGCGAGTGTATTCTCAAAGATTGACTTACGTTCAAGATATCATCAATTGAGGGTAGCTGATAAGGATGTACCTAAGACTGCCTTTAGAACGCGTTATGGTCACTATGAGTTCACTGTAATGCCATTTGGGTTAACCAATGCTCCTGCTATATTTATGGACTTAATGAATAGGATCTTTCATGAGTTTTTAAATAAGTTTGTGGTAGTTTTCATAGATGACATACTGATGTATTCGAGGAATGAGGCTGAGCATGATAAGCACTTGAGGATCATTTTGGAGACATTGAGGAAAAACCAATTATGCCAAGTTCTCTAAGTGTGAGTTCTGTTTGGAGAAAGTAGCGTTTTTGGGTCACTATGTGTCTAAGGAAGGAGTCTTAGTTATCCTGCTAAGATTCAAGTTGTGAGTGAGTGGCCAACTCCAAAGAGCGTGTCAGATATTAGAAGTTTCTTAGGTCTAGCTGACCTATGACCAATTTGATGAAAAAGGAGTCAAAATTTGAGTGGAGTGAAAAGTGTGAAGAAGCCTTTCAGATTTTGAAAGATTGTTTAACCTCTGCACCTGTTTTGACCCTGCCTGATGGGAATGAGGGATTTGAGGTATATAGTGATGCTTCGAAAAATGGTCTAGGATGTGTGCTACAGCAGAATGGGAAGGTAATTGTGTATGCGTCGCGTCAATTGAAACCTTATGAGGCTAATTACCCTACCCATGACCTAGAGTTAGCTGCCATAGTGTTTACATTGAAAATTTGGAGACATTACCTCTATGGAGCGACTTGCAAGATATTCACATACCATAAAAGCTTGAAGTACATTTTCACTCAAAAAGACCTGAATATGAGGCAAAGAAGATGGCTGGAGTTGATTAAGGATTATGACCTAGACATCCGGTATCATGAGAAGAAAGCAAATGTGGTTGCTGATGCCTTGAGCAGAAAATCGAGTCATAGCTTGAGTACCTTGATACTCCCTGAGGAGTTGTGTCGAGATATGCAAAGGCTAAGCCTAGAACTCTTAAATCCCGGGGAAAGTGAGGCAAGACTTAGCGCTCTATCTTTGGGTTTGTCAGTTTCTGATGAGATCAAAGAGGGTCAAGTTGGGGATGAGCACCTAGATAAGATCAAGGAGAAAATTAGGCAAGGTAAGGAAGCTGAATTTAAGATTCATGATGATGGGAGTTTAAGGTTTAAAGGGAGGTGGTGTGTGCCACAAAAATGTAATGACCTTAAGAGACGCCTTATGGATGAGGGGCATAATACTCCATATTCTGTGCACCCTGGGGGTGACAAGTTAAGGACCTTATGGGTATCTATTGGTGGCCAAATATGAAGCAAGAGGTAGCCGAGTATGTGTCTAAGTGCCTAACCTGTTAGAAAGTGAAGATAGATCATAAGAGACCCATGGGGAAGGTTCAATCCTTAGAGGTTCCTGGATGGAAGTGGGATTCTATTTCTATGGACTTTGTGACTGCATTACCTAAAACAAGGAGTGGAAACGACATTATTTGGGTTATTGTGGATAGATTGACCAAATCCGATGTGTTTATACCCATTAAGGAGACATGGAAAAAGAAGCAACTTGCTAAGACATACATTAGGCATGTGGTGAGACTACATGGAGTTCCAAAGGATATCATTTCTGACTGTGACTCTAGGTTTCTTTCGAAATTTTGGAAAAAGGTCCAATTAAATCTTGGGACAACATTGAAGATGAGTACAACCTTTCACCCTGCGACTGATGGTCAGACCGAGAGGACTAACCAGACTATGGAGGATATGTTGAGAGCAAGTGCTATTGACTTTCAAGGTACTTGGGAGGACCATTTAGACCTGATTGAGTTTTCTTATAACAATAGTTATCATGCGAGCATTAAGATGGCACCTTTTGAGCATTATATGGACGAAAGTGTAGAAGCCCCATTTGTTGGAATGACTTTAGTGAAAATATAGTCTTGGGGACAGAGTTTATTGAGGAAACTGTCAAGAGTGTCAGACTAATTCAGGCTAGAATCCAAGCTGCGCAAGATAAGTAGAAGAGTTATGCTGATTTGAAACGACGCGAGGATGAGTTTGCTATAGGTGATAAGGTGTTCTTGAAAGTATCACCCACTAAGGGCGTCATGAGATTTGGGAAAAAGGGCAAGTTAAGCGCTAAGTATGTAGGCCCATATGAGATTTTAGAGCGAATTGGGAAAGTAGCCTATAAATTGGCATTGCCAATGGAGTTTGAGAAGATGCGTGATGTGTTCCATATTTCCCAACTCAAACGCTATATCCCTGATGAGCGTCATGTCCTAGAGCCTGAACGGATTCAGATCGATAGTAGCCTCACATATGAGGAAAGACCTGTCAATATTCTCGACGGGTAAGTGCGTAATACACGCAATAAGGACGTCCACATCGTGAAAGTACTTTGGTCTAACCACGAGTCTGAAGAGGCAGCGTGGGAAGCCGAAGATGAGATGCAAAAGAAGTATCCAGACTTGTTCCTTGAGGTGAGTTACGAGGGCGTAACTCGTTTTCTTTAAAAGGGGTAGAATGCGATAGAGTTTCGCGCTTTTGTCCATTTTTATGGTATTTTTTCATATTTTTATGCTTGATTTTGAGTTTTGCACATGTTGGTGCAAAGTTTAGTGTCCATTATGTGGCGCAGTCAAGTTATTTTGGGAATAGTGTACACATGTTGTGTCGCAAATATCTCTGAGTTTGCCTACTTTAAAGTTTTGAAAGAGAGTTTTCTTAAAAGATTTGATTTTCATGCCCAAGTTTCGGGACAAAACTTCTTTTAAGATGGATAGACTATAATCCCCCGTAATTTTATGAATTTTATAAATATATTTAAAGTATATGTATAAATGATTTTAATATTTTATGAGTCGAATTATTTTAATGTTTGACTATTTTGAGGAGTTAAAAGAGTTTTATGGTTTTTTATTTCTTAAATTAATTAAATGTTTCATTAAGTGGAACTTTAATTATTTAAAGAGTAGTATTTAAAGTATATTTAATTATTAAATTAAGCTTATGGGTTGAGAAGCCCAATTTGTAGCCTTTTGAGCCCATTTGAAAGCCCAAAGGGAAAAGAAGACTCTTATTCTTATGTACTCCTAATTCTATCAGTTATGGCATCTGCGAGTTTCGCAATTTTGCTGCCATATTTCACTCACGATTTCGATATTTCACTCTTTTTCTCCCTTTTTCTTTTGATTCTTTTCCTCGTTTTCTTATATCTTGATTTCATATATAGTGATCTAATATTTCAAAGTATTATTTTGTTAAATTATTGTTTGAAGATTGTATCTTTAATTATTTCAGATTATATGTTTCATATATTAAGCAAAAAAATTTCAGATTTAATATTTTATGTTCAAGGAGAGATTTAAATATTAAAGTCTTGATTTTTGAGGTTTAAAAAGCCTATTTTAGTAGTACCATATTTTTGGGTTTGAAATATTTAATCTTTGGTGTCAAAAGAATTTTAGAAAAAGGTTTTGACACGTTTTTAAGTGAAGTTTTATTGCTGTAAATTTATTGATATATTGATATACCCATGTTTTGTATTTTGTTAGGCGGCGATTATTTCCTAGGCATCTTTTAGAGTAGAAAAGTGGCATCTCAATTTGTCTACACAAGGTACGTACATACCTGTGTGCTATGTGATTAGTATCCTGATTTAAGGAGGAAAAAAAAGTTGTAGTATCATGTATAGGAACTTTATAAGTTCATATGTGATTTCTAGTATGATTGATTTCTACATGTTTTATGCCTGTGTGTAAGCATGTTAATAATGAGATTTATTATGAGTAAAGAATTGTCATGTTTGTATGGATTTATTGATGCAAGCATGTGGATGTGAACTTTATTTATTAATTCGCATGGGGGAATTAATATGTTATTAAGATTGATTCATGTTATTCATGTGTTCCCTTACAAGTATTATTTTCACTACTTTATGAGGACTGTGGGCCTTATTTGGTAAGTTGATAAGTATGCCTTTTAAAGGTAAGTTTGATTGTTGGCTAGGTTCAACAAATAAGAAAGTTGAAATTAAAAGAAAGTAAGTCTTGGGTTGTAAGTTGTGATCACTTATTAAATCCTAAGATAAAAGAAGTTCAGTTGTGAATGTTTGAATTGTATTTTTGTGTTGCTTGTATGTGTGTCATAACAAGTAATAACTTGTAAAGAACGTAAAGCGTAACGAGGATAGTTATAGACTTTAGACTGGTGCACGTCTAGAGTTGGACATTAGGAGTTGGGGTACATGGTGAGCGAGCCATGACTTTTTACGGGAGATAGATTGATCACCATCCCTATTACAGTTAGCAAAGGTTCCTCGATATCGCAGGTCATTTCTGGAATACGTGGTAGCTCCCGTATTTCGTCTTCTTAATGAAGGCATTAGTAGATAAGACAACTCAGGTCCAATAACTATTCCATTTGAGTAATAAAAAGATGTTTAGTTCAGTTAAAGTTGTCTGCATAATGTTATATGATTATATTATTATTTATTCCTGCATGTTATTTACAGTATTTAGTATCCTGCTATGAACACTTATGTATTAGTATGTAGTACTCAGCTTTGCTGATTACGTGCTTTGTTTGTGATTGTGATCATGGCTTTGCCTTATTGATCCTGTGATGACCTATTTTGGTGAGCAGATTCTTTGAAGCATTGACTTTACAGGTTTGCAGTTGATGAATCATTGGTAACCTGGGAGTGGAGAGAATGTGTAATCTAGTATATTTTATTTCTGCATTAGTTGGAACGTACTTTGTTAAGATTAATTGAGTAGACTTATTTAGAATGTTTGATTTTACGGTACTTACTTATTTATTTATTTATAATTAAGTTTAAAGTTTAGATATATGTTTTCCGCTGCAAAATTCTGAATAAGCCGATACGTTATCACACGGGCGATAATACTTGGGTAATTCTCTAAGTTTTATATTATAAAGGTATTTCTGAAAAGAGAGAATTATCGGCGTGTTACAGTGTTAGTCAAATAGAAAGCTCAAATCGTCATACTGACCACCCTAAGCCACCCCCTCGGCAGATTACCCTTCGGAAAGGTCGAGCTTAGGCCCATAGCCGAGAGGAAATGTTCGTATTTGAAGAGTTAGCAGTCGGGCAACCATTGGCCAGGTAGGAATACCTCGCCCCCGTTAACGATTCTCGACTCGGTCTGCATGTAGCATGCCGCAGCTCCTTCCTCATCGTCGAGTTCGCCCACTCGGAAGTTCAAAGCAACGAGGGGCTCGGTCGGGGGAGGAACAAGGGGAATTCCCTAATCTCCGCCAAAATAAACAAAGGAGAACTCCCTACGGAACCCCTTCTGAGATCTAGGAAGATTGAGGACAGTCCGATATCCTGGTCGGACCTGAAAGCTCTACCAACCCGGCCCGTTCGTCGCAGCCATAACCTCGACCAACTTGTACATGTGCCGCCATAGTTTGACGGTCGGTCGGATGTTCATTAAATCGCAGAGGACCTGGAAGGCGTTGATTCCGCCCCACGAGTTCGGAGAGACTTGGCAAATAGCCAAGTTGTAGGCGTTCAACAACTCCTTGACAAAGGGAGTCAAAGGGAACCGACGCCCCATCTCCATCGATTGTAGTAAACTGCTATGCATCCGGGTGGAGGGGAGAGGACAGTATGATAGGCCTTCGGTCGGACCAGATAGTAAGGATCCTTTATTTGAAAACTCTTCGCCGTCCCTCGGAGGTCCTCGGTTAAAGACTTTATCACGCCAGGCTCGGGAAAGAAAGACCCTGGACCCCCTTTCGCCCTTTCGGATCAAGGTCGGGATACTCTAGTTCCTGACCCGAAGAGGACGCTTCTCCTGCTTCCCTCGGCATGGCCACCCTCACTACATCAGATGACAAATATTTGTCTAAGTAACTCCTCGAGGGAGGATAGGCCAGCGACAATTCCCAAGGATAGGGAATGATACCCTCGGCTTCCTCCTCCACCGAAGACGACGGGCTCGGAAGAGCAACTGCGTCGGGCACATCCGAGGGGTCGGGGCAACTTATTACAGCCGACACCAGGGTTATTCTCATCCCCCTCACCTCCTCGGACAATTTATAAGGAGGTGAGGTCAGGGGTGTCGACGACTCGGACGAATCTCCCATTATTTATGGACAAGGGAGTCGGCCGAGATTATTCAAAAGAAAGAAAGAAAAAGAAAACTTAAAAGAGCAAAATCGTACCTGGTTGGACGAAGAAACTAGAGGAAGAACTTTGGAATGTTGGAGAGGATTTGAAGATTATTGAGAGAGGGGAAATGAAGAAATGAGCAAATGACTCTGAAACTCTCTGTCATCCCATGTATATATAGGAGAGCCTTGTGGGATATGCAACGCAAACCCCCCGCGTCTCCTTGATGGGCCTCTAATAGAGGCCCAACTGGACCTATTCAGTCCATCCCATCAAGAGTCCAGTAAAATCAAGCAAAAACATTCTAAGTCCAAGGAATTTGAAGCGTCCAAGTTCCTTACAGCGCCTCGTCAGCTCGATCCATATCAAGGGCCCCAAGATCCCAAGTATCAAAGGTGGCCATGTGTCATTTAGGGTCGGACATATCTGGTCGGGCAAACTAGTCGCACCTCCACCAAGCGAAGTACGAAGGTCAACCCCTTACCCACTCGGACAATCCGGGGGCTCATTAGCCCCTCATCCGAGTGGCTCCACACTCACTCGACCAACAGGAGCTCCCCTCCTTTGCCGAGCCGCTTCTACACTTGGTCAGGTATGACCAAAGGTCAGCTAGCAACCACTCGGACAATCTGGGGACTCATTAACCCCTCATCCGAGTGGCTCTACACTCACTCGGCCATCAGGAGCTTCGCTCCTTTGCCGAGCCGCTTCTACATTTGGTCAAGTATGACCAAATGTCAGCTAGCACCCACTCGGACAATCTTGGGGCTCATTAGCCCCTCATCCAAGTGGCTCTACACTCACTCGACCAATAGGAGCTCCCCTCCTTTGCCGACCAGCTTTTACACTTGGTCAAGTATGACCAAATGTCAGCTAGCACCCACTCAGACAATCATGGGGCTCATTAGCCCCTCATCCGAGTGGCTTCACACTCACTCGGCCAATAGGAGCTCCCCTCCTTTGCCGAGCAGCTTCTACACTTGGTCAAGTATGACCAAATGTCAGCTAGCACCCACTCGGACAAACTTGAGGCTCATTAGCCCTTCACCCGAGTGGCTCCCCACATTCCCTTCGAACATGAGACTACCCGGTCGGCGCTTTCTCCTTCAACAGGAAAGTGACCCGGTCGGCGATGTTATTCTCAAACATGAGATGACCCAGTCGGCACTCTCTCCCTCAAGTACAGGAAAGTGACCCGGTAGGCGATGTTACTCTCAAACATGAGATGACCCGGTCAGCACTCTCTCCTCCAACAGGAGAATGACCCGGTCGGCGTCACTCCCTCCAAACATAAGATGACCCGGTCGGCGCTCTCCCCCAACAGGAGAATGACCCGATCGGCTTCACTCCTTCTAAACATAAGATGACCCGGTCGGCGCTCTCCCCTTCAACAGGAAAATGACCCGGTCGGCATCATTCCCTCCAAACATGAGATGACTCGGTCGGCATTCTTCCTTCCAGAGGAAAATGACCCAGTCGGCGATGTCACTCTCAAACATGAGACGACCCAGTCGGCATTTTTTCCTTGTACAGGATTATGAGCTGGTCGACTAGTTTCCTTCAGCAGGAAACGACCCGGTCGGTAGCATTGCTTCCAGCAAGGTGGAACCGGGTCGGCACTTCGTCCTCCAGCAGGAAGGGAGCCGGTCGGCGTCTCTCTCTCTCCCCTAGGGAACGACCCGGTCGGGATTTTTTCCTCAACACAGAGGAACCTGGTCAGCCCCTCTCTCCAAACAAGAGGTGAACCAGTCGGCGCAAACCCTCTCTACAGGGATGGACGTGGCCGGCGCCACGGCTTATTCCATCCATCTACTTTAGACGGGGCTGTGAGCCAATCAGAATTAAGGTGATCGCTATTCCGCCACGGACCGGCGTCACGGAGACAGGCCTCCATGATCTCCCCTCCCTGGCGTGGGGCTAATTGTTTGGGCTCAATTAATCAGCAGCCCAATAAGGTGCACAAAAGCCTCCTAAAGCGTGGGACAGGTGGCAGCAGTGGGTCCCACCTGAAAGTTGACCTAAACACACAGGAGCTTGGGAAGCCACTAAAAGGGTGGAATAATCATTGCCTGAAAAAGGTAACATGTCCATTGATCTAAAAAAGGCCCATCTAAATAATGTTTCCTGTCTGGGAAATCCCCCAACACTATAAATACCAACTACCTCATCAATGAACAGGTATGGAATTCTCACCTAACAAACTAGAGCATCTCTCTCTAGACTCTCTCTCTCTCTCCACCTTAATCACCTACTGACTTGAGCGTCGGATGGGCGATCCTGGAAACACCCTCGGGATAGTCTAACGCTTTTTTGCAGGTTTCAGGCGTACAGATACCGAGGCTCAGACGATCACTCTTGGGGCCCACATCACATCTCACAAACAATTACAATCCTTAATTTCTTAGCAGAAACAACTCCTATATAGTAACTTTTGTATTCTTTTTAGTTACATCATATGTTATTTAGGCCATTATTAGCTGCATTGCCGTTTTTATTTTTGGTAAAGATTTTGATTTTATTTTAGCTATTTACCTTCAACCACTCTCTCTCCTCCTCTAATAAGATAACTAATGAGATGGGCAAAATGTTCCAATTTTCTTCTCTCCTCCTTTCCTAAAATTTGTGCAAAAAGCAAATGGTGTGACTAAAGTAATATAGGAAGTATGATTTTAGATAGATAAGAGGAATATAGAGATTTTATTGACAAAAAAAAGGGAAATTCTCATTGGTAACCTTGTAGTATTGGAAATTATATTTGGTAACCAATCTCATTGGAAATTCTCATTGGTAACCTTGTAGTTAGTAAATTATTACCAGACGTGACATTAATGAGGTAATTGGTTAACTTTTCCGTTAAATGTCATCTTTGAACACACCATCCCCGCACCCCCACCATCCCCACCCATGCCAGCCCTCACTCCACCCCCATCCCCACCCCCACCCCGCCACCCCTCACTCCACCCCCCACCCCCGCAACCCCCCACAACAACCCCCACACGGCCCCTCTGCAGGTTCCCCACCGCATTCCTACGAGCCGCCAGCCCCCCACACCACCCTTCGCCTCCCTCCTTCGCTGCTGCTGCCCTCCCCCCCCCTCTCCTACCCTTCCCCCCTTCGCATACCATCTTTCCCTTTGCCCATCGCCCCTCTCCTACCCTTCCCCCCTTTGATCATCACAAAATAATAAAAAGAGTAATATCTAAGTTAGAATCCAAATTCTCTCTTTTAACAAAGGAGCAAGTACCCACCACCAACCCAGAACCAACGCATCGAAACCCTCCATTGTTGATCAAATTCCGAAGAAAATCCAATAACAAATTTCACCCAAATCAAAAAAACAAACTCCGGATAAAAATCAACAACGAAAAATAAAAAATAAAAAATAGGGTTTTAATCTGCAAAAACGACCTCGGAATGTGCGCGAAGATGGTGCGGGCCACGGAACTGGTTCGGGATCGGAGAAGAGTGAAGAGCGTGGAATTCGCAGAGGTGATGGTAGGATTTCCATTGGAAGAAGGTTTGGTAGGATTGCCATTAATGTCGGGATTAGGGATTGAGGTTGGTGGTGGTGGATCTCGCTTCATTTCCATGGTGAGAGTGGTGTGGGGGCGGGCGCTGCGGAGAATGCGGTGGGGAACTGCAGAGGGGCGGTGGGGGAACTGCAGGGGGGCAGTGGGGGGTTGTTGTGGGGGGTTGCGGGGGTGGGGGGTGGAGTGAGGGCTGGCGGGGGTGGGGGTGGGGGGTGGAGTGAGGGCGAGGCATGGGTGGGGATGGTGGGGGTGCGGGGGATGGTGTGTTCAAAGATGACATTTAACGGAAAAGTTAACCAATTACCTCATTAATGTCACGTCTGGTAATAATTTACTAACTACAAGGTTACCAATGAGAATTTCCAATGAGATTGGTTACCAAATATAATTTCCAATACTACAAGGTTACCAATGAGAATTTCATGGGAGATAATTAAGTGGAGAAAATTGATGAATGATGATAACTTTTAATATACACATCAAATGTTTATAATTGTTGTACCCAATATATTAGCTTGAAAGTACTGTAAAACATATTAACGGGAGGGGTGGTGGTTGGGTGGTTAGGGTTAGGGCATTATATTAGGGTAAGGGTTAAAGAGGTTAATTAGGGTTAATGACTAACGGAGTTAACCGTCGTTAGTCATTAAGGGCATTTTGATATATTACCATGAAACTCAGGGGTACTTGGTGAATTTTGAAAAGTGCAAAGGAACCTGGAGAATTTTGTGAAAACTTGGGGGTACTTGGTGAAAAAATCGTATAATCAAATCATCAACAATTACTTTTCTTATTTCGATTTGGTTGCAACATTTACTTTTAAAAAATATGGTCAAAATAGATGAATTTTGTCCGTAAAAAGACAAATGTTAAAACTAATCTGAAACAGAGAAAGTGATGTGTCTAAGTTATCCGCCAATCTTAGGCGGATTTCGGGTCGTTTTTGGTGTCGGTTCGAGCTTAGTTTCGGGATTTAGGAGAGTTTTGACGTTAGGAGGTGTTGTCGGAAGATGTTGTGTTTTGAGGAGTTTAGGGTGCGGTTTGTATGGTGGCGTAATCGAGGGCCGATCTTGGTCCTTTGATCATTTTTTGTGCCCCGGGGTCCTTATCCTTGGTTCCTTTATGGCGCATCTCCCAAGGCTCTGAGCTCTTTTCGAGTTCCGAGTTTCGAGTTCCGAGGTCCGTGGTTCAAGCTTCTTGGTTTGCTCGTTGTCCGAGGATCGTCTTCACTTTGGTTTGGCAGCTTCATGGCTTACTCAAAAGCCAAATTCTCTCGTCTTTCCTCTTTGTATTTTTGTGTTTTTGCAGTTTTAAGACAGAGGAAACGTCGCGACCCGCGATCAGTATCGCGAGTCGCGACCTGCCCTTGGTCGCGAGTCGCGAGCTTTGTCGCGAGTCGCGACCCCTGTGTCGGCTGTTTCTTTTGTTTTCTTTTCCTCCCTTGGAGGGTTAGGTTGAGAGTTTTCAGTTTTAGTTTTTGTGAGAGCGACTAGAGAGGAGAGAGAAATAGATTGTTTTCCAGGATTTCTCCCTTTCTTCTTTGGTAGATTTGTAATGAATCCTATGGCTTGTCTAGCTTAAACATCTTTCTTGGATTCGGTTGTTGAAGCTCTAATCTACTTGTGAGAAGTTCTTATCCTCTACTTTCTTAATGGTCATTGTGATGCTTCTTATGTTCAATTTCATGATGTTTGCATAATCTTTGCTAGGAACGTTACTAGTATTATTGTGTGATTCATCTAATGCTAATTTTAGGTGCATAATCGGATTATTGTGTTCCTAGCTCCATGTAGCATACTAGGTGTTTGATTATTTGCTGAACATTAATCTTTTGCACTTAGAGAAGTATTGCTTATTATTTGAATGGTATTGCTTTGATAACATTAGTAATCCTATCGTGTTCCTCGACCTTAATGCTACTTTGGTTTGGACTTGAGTGTGATTCATTTGAGTTAAGGCATAGTAAGGGAGGTTCAAACCACGCAGATCGTGTGTTTAGCCACGATTTAGGAGGAGAGAGGTCTAGACTTCTCGATAGGTGACCATAGGAAGTGTCGGGGGTTGATATTTCATGACCACAAACTAGGTTAGGGTGGATGCTAATCGAATCCAAGGCCTTTTTATATTATAGTCTCTTCATATTTCAATACTGTGTTTAGTTTAGCTTGCTTGCATTGTTCCAAATCCCCCCAATTCGGTTACTTTGGCCTTAGCACATACTAGGGTCTTTAATTCACTAATTTCCGAATAAGTTCCTTTGCTCCCTGTGGATACGATCCCTACTTCCATTATACTTGCTTAGTGTGTATGAGAGTAGGTTAATTATATTTGGTTAGGAGTACACGGCAAAAGCCTACCAAATTTTGGCGCCGTTGCCGGGGAGCAACGCGTTTCTTGTTTGTAATTAGTGTAGTTTTGTCATTTTGATTGTATTGCTTGCATTGTGGTTTATGGTTGTTACTCGTGCTACTAACCAAGAGCCTTTGCGATACGATCGAGATTTGGAATTAACTCTTTTCGGGTTGAGAAGAGAACGGCGTGAAAACTTCAAGGAGCTCCCTTTTGCTATCAACATAGAAGAAGAGATGCCTCCGAGGGTTGAGCCACGCACATTAAAGGAGCTCACGGCTCCTAACCTTGATCGGCAGCCTTTATGCATTACATTTCCGCAAGAAGATGAAGGGAAACTTTTGAGCTGAAATCGGGGCTAATAAATTTGCTTCCGACATTCTATGGGCTAAATGGTGAGGATCCGAATAAGCATCTTTCGAATTCCATGTGGTATGTAGCAGCATGAAACCAAGCGGAGTGTCGGAAGAGAAGGTGAAACTCAAAGCCTTCCCGTTCTCATTAAAAGGTGCGGCAAATGATTGGTTGTATTATCTTCCACCGGGTAGCATCTCCACATGGGCTGATTTGAAAAAGGCTTTTCTCGAACAATATTTTCCAACTTCAATGTCTTCGGTGTTGAAGAAGGAGATAAGCAACATCGAGCAAAAGAGTGATGAAACCTTTTATGAGTACTTGGGCCGATTCGGGAAGTTGTGTGCTAGTTGTCCTTATCATGGTTATGCGAGATGAAGACTTAGTGCTTTACTTTTACAATGGACTTTGTGGTGAAGATGCACGTATGGTGAATGCAGCTAGTAGAGGTTCAATTGTCAATAAAACCGCACAAGCCGCTAAAGATTTGATAAATGAGCCGGGCCGAGGGCTCGAGACAATTCACTAGAAGATCGGGGAGCTCGTCGTGTGGCGACTGAGAGTCTTGGAACTTCTAAGTTAGAAGATCAAGTGCAAGCTTTGACATCTATGGTGCGGGAATTTATGACAAAGGAAAAGAATACTCAACATGTGAAAGCTTGTGGCATTTGCTCTTCGAACCATTCCACAGATTTTTGTCCTCATTTACAGGAGGAACCGAGTGAAGAGGTTAAGGCGGCCGGTTTTCAGGGCCAAGGTTTCCAAAAAAGATATGATCCATATTCTGGCACCTACAATCCGGGATGGCGAGATCATCCTAATTTGAGGTACGGGAATTCATCAGGGAACCAACAGCCGCCACAGCAGTATAACCGCCCACCACCTCCTTATTCGAGAGCACCGGAGCACGGAGCTCCACATTTTCGGCCGCAAGGCCAATCACAGGGACCTAGTACCAGCATGTCTACGAGGATATGATTAATGCTTTAACTAAAAATGTGACTAACATGCGGGGAAATATGGTTCGGTTTCGGGAGGAGACCCGATCGAGCATCAAGAATTTGGAGCAACAAATGAGTCAGGTCTCTGGAGCAGTGAGCCGGTTAGAGGCTCGAGATTCGGGTAAGCTACCATCTCAAACGGAGGTTAATCCGAGACAAAATGCGAGTGCCATAACACTAAGAAATGGAAGAGAACTAAAGGGCAATGATAAGGAGACTGCTAAAGACAAAGAGGTAGAGGAAGAGGTTGTTGTTTATGAATCGGTGCCTGATGCCGAGCCATTATCATCTACATCAATTGAGCAATCCAAGCAACCACTACCTTCACCACCTTATGAGCCGGTTCCACCATTTCCAGAGGCACTAAAAGACACTCGAAGAAAGGAGTGCGACAAAGATATTTACGAAACCTTTCGTAAATGTGAGGTAAACATTCCCCTTTTAGATGCTTTAAAACAAATTCCTAGGTATGCCAAGTTCCTTAAGGAAATGTGCACTACCAAAAGAAAACAACGGTTAAGGGGAGCACAAAAGGTTAAGGTTAGCGAACATGTGTCTGCGATGTTTCAAATGAAACTTCCCCCAAAATGCAGTGATCCAGGCATGTTTGCTATACCTTGTGTGATTGGGAACACCACGTTTCCAAGGGCTATGCTAGATTTAGGGGCTTCTATAAATGTAATTCCTTATTCTTTGTATGAGTCCTTAAAGCTAGGTGTCTTACATGAAACAGGTGTTGTGATTCAGTTAGCTGACCGTTCTAATGCTTATCCTAAGGGAATAGTGGAAGACGTGTTAGTTAAGGTTGATAAGCTGATTTTTCCTGCCGATTTTTATGTCCTAGATATGGAGCACGATAAACATGCGACCCCTATTTTGTTAGGACGACCATTTTTAAAAACTGCTAGGACTAAAATTGATGTGCATAGTGGATCTCTTACTATGAAGTTTGATGGAGATACAGTAGAGTTCAACATTTATGATTCCATGAAATTTCCAAGTGATGATCATTCATGTTATTCTATAGATGTGATTGATTCTTTTTCGCAGGACGTGTTTGAAATTGATGGTAAAGATGAATTGCAGGTGGCTCTTGAGCATAATTTGAAAGATGATGAAATTGAATATGTTTTAAGCACTAATTTGCAGGAAATAGTGCAGGTTTTGGAAGATCAAGACAAGCTTCCGACGATCCCTTTTCATTTTGGACCCGTCCCACTAACCATTCCTAGAGAGAAGTTGTTACCATCTGTTTTGCAGGCCCCAAAAGTGGAATTGAAGCCACTTCCCGATGATTTGAAGTATGTGTTCCTTGGAGAAGGAGAAACATTACCAGTAATCATCTCAAGTCAGCTCACCCATGAACAAGAAGGAAGACTTATTGAGGTTCTTAAGGAGCATAGAGAAGCAATTGGATGGACGATTGCCGACATCAAAGGTATAAGTCCTACCACATGCATGCATCGAATCTTGATTGAAGATGATGCGAAACCCGTGAGGCAACCACAACGCCAGGTTAAACCCACCTATGATGGAGGTAGTGAAAGCGAGAAATTCAGAAATTACTCCAAGCGGTATGATTTACCCTATTTCTGATAGCCAATGGGTTAGTCCTACCCAAGTTGTACCTAAGAAAACGGGTGTAACTGTTGTGGAGAACCAAAATGGTGAGTTGATTCCTACACGTATCCAAAATGGATGGCGTGTTTGCATTGATTATCGTAAATTGAATGCTGTGACTAGAAAAGACCATTTCCTTTGCCATTCATCGATCAAATGCTTGAAAGACTTGCTAGTCATGCCTTCTATTGCTTCTTAGATGGTTATTCAGGGTACTTCCAGGTGGCTATTGCGCCAGAGGATCAAGAGAAAACCACATTTACGTGTCCTTTTGGCACGTTTGCATATAGGCGCATGCCTTTTGGGTTATGTAATGCCCCTGCCACTTTTCAGAGATGTATGATGAGTGTATTCTCTGAATATATCGAGAGATTTGTTGAAGTTTTTATGGACGATTTCACTATACATGGAGATTCTTTTGACAGTTGTTTGCAACACTTAGTTTTTGTGCTTAAAAGATGTATCGATTCTAACCTTGTGTTGAATTCCGAGAAGTGCCATTTTATGGTGCGACAAGGGATTGTTTTAGGCCATGTGGTCTCCGAAAAAGGACTCGAGGTAGATAAAGCTAAGGTAGACACTATTCAATCTTTGCCTTATCCTACTAATGTTCGGGAAATACGTTCTTTTCTTGGCCATGCAGGTTTTTATCGCAGGTTCATCAAGGACTTTTCGAAGATTTCATCTCCTTTATGTAAGTTGTTGCAAAAGGATGTGGATTTTTCCTTTGACGAACATTGCAAGAATGCCTTTGATACTTTGAAAGAAAGACTCGTCTCGGCTCCAATTATACAACCCCCTGATTGGTCTCTTCCCTTTGAGATCATGTGCGATGCAAGTGACTACGCCGTCGGAGCGGTGTTAGGTCAAAGGGTGGGGAGAGCACCACATGCTATCTATTATGCTTCCATGACACTAAATGAGGCTCAGCGTAACTATTCTACTACTGAAAAAGAATTGTTAGCTGTGGTATTTTCTTTGGAAAAATTTAGATCTTATTTGCTTGGAACAAAAGTTATTGTATATACTGACCATGCAGCTCTTCGTCATTTAATGACGAAAAAAGAAGCCAAGCCAAGATTGATCAGGTGGATTCTACTTTTGAGCGAGTTTAATTTGGAGGTGAAAGACAAAAAGGGAACCGAAAATTTAGTAGCGGATCATTTGAGTAGATTGGTGTCTTCCTATGATTTAGAGAATAATGTTGAAAAACCGTGGAAAGAACCAATTCGAGAAGAATTCCCGGATGAACATTTGTTCACCCTTAAGGAGTTCAGTCCATGGTATGCTAACATTGTGAATTTCCTTGTCTCTAACAAATTTCCTCCTAATTTTTCAAAAGCACAAGAAGATAAATTACGAAGTGATGCAAAGCATTATGTATGGGACGATCCATATTTGTGGAAACATTGTGCGGATCAAGTGATTAGAAGGTGCATTCCCGATAATGAGGTAATATCGATTCTCACCTTTTGTCATTCTCATGCATGTGGAGGTCATTTTGGAGCAAAGAGAACTGCTCGAAAGGTATTAGATTGTGGTTTTTATTGGCCTAGTTTGAATAGAGATGCATTCCATTTCTGTAAGTCATGCGATAATTGTCAAAGAGTCGGGAATATTTCCCAAAGAAATGAAATGTCACAAAACTCGATCTTGTATTGTGAAATATTCGATGTTTGGGGCATTGATTTTATAGGGCCATTTCCTAACTCTTTTGGTTTCATGTACATTCTTTTAGCAGTGGATTATGTATCAAAATGGGTGGAGGCTAAGGCCACTCGTAGACGATGCTAAGGTGGTTGCGAGATTTTGTGAAATCTCACATATTTTGCAGGTGCCCGGTATTCCAAGGGCATTGATTAGTGACAAGGGAACTCATTTTTGCAATCGAACCATAGGTGCGCTGCTGAAAAAGTATCATGTGACTCACAAGACCTTCACGGCCTACCATCCACAAACAAATGGCCAAGCGGAAGTGTCCAATCGCGAGATCAAATCAATCTTGGAGAAAACGGTGAATCCAAGTAGAAAGGATTGGAGCTTGCGATTGGAGGATGCACTGTGGGCCTATAGGACGGCTTATAAAACCCCCATTGGTATGTCACCATACCGATTGGTGTTTGGAAAGCCGTGTCACCTTCCAGTGGAACTTGAGCACAAAGCATATTGGGCCATTAAAAACTTCAACATGGCCTTGGATGAAACTGGATTGCATCGGAAACTACAACTGCAAGAATTGGAAGAGATAAGGAACGAGGCCCATGAAAACGCACCAATTTACAAAGCAAAGACTAAGCATGGCATGACAAGTTAATAATAAGAAAAGAGTTCGTGGTGGGCCAAAAGGTCCTCTTGTTTCAGTCCCGCCTACGTCTTTTCCAGAAAATTGCGTTCTAGGTGGATCGGGCCATTCATTGTAGTGAAAGTGTTTCCACATGGAGCCGTGGAGATCCAAAGTGAAGCCACCTCCAAGATTTTAAAGGTAAATGGGCAACGGCTTAAGCCGTACTTTGAAGGATTTAAGCAAGTCGGGGCCGAGGATATTCCTCTCGGTGACCCGGACTATGGTTAGACCTTATGGTTGTAAGTCGTGTCGACGACGGTAAATAAACGAGTTTGTTGTATATAGTGTATAAAGTTAGTTTCTTTTGGTTTTTGGAAGATATTATGCTTGTGGTTGATTATTTTGGCAGGGGAATAGAAGGAAAGTTCGTGACTTGTGAAGTTATTGTGTGTAAAAATGTTGATGAGTGAGTATCAAAAGCTGAGAGTTGGTTCGCATTTGAAATCAAAGCAAATCAAGCACAAGGAATGCGAGCAAAAGTGAAGAAAATGAGAGTGATAGGTGGACAAGAGTGAGGAGGGAGGTTGGTGCCACAAAACACACAGGTCGCGACTCGCGAAGCCACCAGGTCGCGACTCGCGACACTGATCGCGACTCGCGAAGGCTACTCTGTTTTTTTTTTCTCAAGGAAAAACGCGAAGCTAATTTTTTCTCTTTCTCAGCCTTTTCACACGAACCTCGCGACCTTCCCTCTCTCAAAACACTCTCTCACTCTCAAAATCTCTCAAGCACCCTCCTCTCATCTTCCACTCTCAAATCTTCACAACCACTTCTCAATCTATCCTCTAATCCTCTCCTTTTCACTTCTCTACACAAAATCCCTACTTTCTTCTCTCCTTCCCACCATAATCTCCCCACAATTTCTGAAAATCGTCCAATTCTACCAAACCCTAGAATTTGGGGGTTTTTTATTTGAAGCAACACCATCCAAATTGAAGCTTGGAGGATCATTCTACATGCTTAGGGGAGCTATTTACAAGTTCTAATCACCCTACATAACACTACTTCACTTCCATTTTGGTATAACACACTATTTCCTACTTCTCTTTGATTTTGCTTGAAATGTCTTGTTCTTGCTTAATTGTAGAGTTGTAGCTTATTTCACTAAGATATTTTTCGTAGTTGTTGATTAAAGTTGTTGAGTTGTGTGGTAGTGTTGTTGTGATTGTTGAACTCAATTGGGAATTGGTGGTTGGTTATTGTTGTGTGGAGGGTGTTTGGAGTGTAAGAGTGTTCATATTTGTGTCCTTGTGTCAAACCCTTGCTGTTGTTAGTTCTTATCAGTTGAAAGAAAAAAAAAATGAGCAAGAGAACCCGAACCGATCCCGTCCCCCACATTAACTCTCGTGGCCTTAAGAAGCTAAGTGACCAAGCTAAAAGGCGATGGGACCGTCTTGATAGACCGGGGAGGGTGATACAAGAAACTAAGTTCGCAGATTACCCTACCCTTGAAGCATTAGGGTTGGCTAGCTCGGTTGAGTTTCTTCTCAACAAGGTTGGCCTCCGAGACTTTCTATGGAAGAGAGCCCGAACTTATGAGCGGTACACCCTCGAGTTTCTTTCGACACTCCAAAAACATGCTGAAACCGATGATGAATGTGAATACATCACTTTCTCCCTCAATGATAACCAATACAAAATGACTTTCCTTGAGATAGAGAGTGCTTTTGCTTGGGACTTCATGGCCGATGATGACTTTCTACAGACTGAGAACTATAATCCTACTGTGTTTTGGTACAAGATCACCGGTGGTAGTCAGTGGCATAGCCACTGCAAGAGTAGCGCAATCCCCCACCCCGCCTTGCGCTATGTGCACCGTCTTTTGTCTATGACGGTCTTTTGTCTTTGGAGAGCCCACTAATTTACCGGAGTTTGACCTTAAATGTCTTTGGGCCATGACACCTCAAGGGGAGGGGTGTCCTGATTGGGTGAAAATTTGGGTGGATAGATGCTTAGCTCAGTCGGCTGAAGGGAAGACCTCGGGGAAGTTGAGTATGGGGGGCATGATTAGCCTTTTAGCCTCCCGACTAGGTGTACAGTGCCCGTGGATAAGAAGGGAAGCCCCATATTAACCCCTTTAGGGACAGCTAATACTCGATTATCCCGTCCTTCTAACTGCTATAATACCATTGTCTTGAGGAGTATTACCATGCTTCATTTCAAAACCATAGGCGATGAGACGCGTTATGTGTGGCTCTTTGGGGCGAGAAATGTCCGATATATGGCTTTATCGCAGGAGCGGGTGGCCATTACCGAGCAGACCACGCATGAGCAGCTCTTCCTTCCCCCGGACGAGAGGTATGCCCGGGGGGTGGCGGAGGAATTAGGTCAGAGGGACCCTGAAGAGGTTCAGCCAGTGCCTCAGCCACAACAGTTCCAATATCAGCAGTTTCAGCAAGCACCGGCCAGCAAGTACCCGGCCGGGAGCGGGGTTACCTCCCTCACGCCCAGTTTCGAGGCTCGGGTAACCGAGCAACTTTACGATATTAGGGGCGATTTGGGAGAGATGCGGGATAGGATGTATAGGATGGAGGACCAGATCTATTCAGTTGGTTCCATGGTTTCGGCCATGAACAACTTCTTTGTGTCCCGTTTTCCACACCAGGGACCGGAGAACCAAGAATCCTGGTACTCCGATCCCACATCCGAGATTGAGGCGGCGCGCATTATACGCCGTCAGGAGAGAGAGGCCCGTAGGGCAGCCCGTGGGTTTGAGCGCGGGGGCCCCTCGGGCTCTTAGAGCTTTTCCCTTTTCCTTTCCCTCTTATTCGTGTTTGTCCTTTCCACATTGAGGACAATGTGCAAAGTAAGCGTGGGGGAGAGATTGATAAAATGTGGTGTTATTTTAGCCTGTTCTAATTTGTTCTGTTTAGTTTGTTTTGTAAATATGGTGGAAATTTGATGAAAATTTTAAAAAAAGTGACAAAAGAAGAAAGAAATAAGAAAAAAAAAAAAAAAAAAGAAGAATCCCGCTGAGTTGAAAACCCGCAAGGGCGGGCGACTCGGGCAAAATTGGGGGCTCGGATAGGTCGAAAACCCGAAAGGGCGGCCTATGCAAAAAAAAGAGCTAGTTGAGCGGGTGAGTTTTGTGAGCCGAAAAACAAAAAGAAGAGAGATGAAAAAAAAAAAAAAAAAAAAAAAGAATGAAAATGAGAAGCTAGGATGAAAACCCGAAAGGGCTCCTAGGCAAAATGAGAGAAAAAAA
The DNA here is from genome assembly GCA_947646795.1 of Beta lomatogona. NCBI lineage: Eukaryota > Viridiplantae > Streptophyta > Magnoliopsida > Caryophyllales > Amaranthaceae > Beta > Beta lomatogona. The sequence goes on along the minus strand of CANSNZ010001062.1, from coordinate 2,942,735 downwards.
AAAAGAGAGAAAAGAAAAAATTTTGCTTTGATCCTCATTTGTCGGTGTCGGCGTCATAAGGTGGCGGCGTTGGAGTCGATGTTTTCGGGTTATATTAGGTCCTTGTTTTGTATCTTTTGAGGGCGGGATGTGCATCTCTTTTTGGCTCGTTTCTCTTTTGTTGCTTGCGGTATGATTTGGTTGGAGCACGAAGCTAAGCTTGGGGGAATCACTTACCCTCGTGCCTTAGCTTCCTTGCATTTTGGGTAGGTTGGAATCGGGAGGTCATTGTTGATATTCGTTTCCCGAAACCTTTCGGGATTCGAGATTCATTTGTATAGAGGGATTCTTTTGGGGTAGATTTTGTCGATTGGCTTTTGTGTCTTGTGGATGGCGATTCGGAGGTTGACGTGATATGGCGTATTTTGGTGCTTGGGTGTGTCGATTTCTCTTTTTCTTTTACTCGAGGTCGAGTAAGGTTTAAGTGTGGGGGAGTTTGATGTGTCTAAGTTATCCGCCAATCTTAGGCGGATTTCGGGTCGTTTTTGGTGTCGGTTCGAGCTTAGTTTCGGGATTTAGGAGAGTTTTGACGTTAGGAGGTGTTGTCGGAAGATGTTGTGTTTTGAGGAGTTTAGGGTGCGGTTTGTATGGTGGCGTAATCGAGGGCCAATCTTGGTCCTTTGATCATTTTTTGTGCCCCGGGGTCCCTATCCTTGGTTCCTTTATGGCGCATCTCCCAAGGCTCCGAGCTCTTTCCGAGTTCCGAGGTCCGTGGTTCAAGCTTCTTGGTTTGCTCGTTGTCCGAGGATCGTCTTCACTTTGGTTTGGCAGCTTCATGGCTTACTCAAAAGCCAAATTCTCTCGTCTTTCCTCTTTGTATTTTTGTGTTTTTGCAGTTTTAAGACAGAGGAAACGTCGCGACCCGCGATCAGTATCGCGAGTCGCGACCTGCCCATGGTCGCGAGTCGCGACCCCTGTGTCGGCTGTTTCTTTTGTTTTCTTTTCCTCCCTTGGAGGGTTAGGTTGAGAGTTTTTAGTTTTAGTTTTTGTGAGAGCGACTAGAGAGGAGAGAGAAAGAGATTGTTTTCCAGGATTTCTCCCTTTCTTCTTTGGTAGATTTGTAATAAATCCTATGGCTTGTCTAGCTTAAACATCTTTCTTGGATTCGGTTGTTGAAGCTCTAATCTACTTGTGAGAAGTTCTTATCCTCTACTTTCTTAATGGTCATTGTGATGCTTCTTATGTTCAATTTCATGATGTTTGCATAATCTTTGCTAGGAACGTTACTAGTATTATTGTGTGATTCATCTAATGCTAATTTTAGGTGCATAATCGGATTATTGTGTTCCTAGCTCCATGTAGCATACTAGGTGTTTGATTATTTGCTGAACATTAATCTTTTGCACTTACAGAAGTATTGCTTATTATTTGAATGGTATTGCTTTGATAACATTAGTAATCCTATCGTGTTCCTCGACCTTAATGCTACTTTGGTTTGGACTTGAGTGTGATTCATTTGAGTTAAGGCATAGTAAGGGAGGTTCAAACCACGCAGATCGTGTGTTTAGCCACGATTTAGGAGGAGAGAGGTCTAGACTTCTCGATAGGTGACCATTGGAAGTGTCGGGGGTTGATATTTCATGACCACAAACTAGGTTAGGGTGGATGCTAATCGAATCCAAGGCCTTTTTATATTATAGTCTCTTCATATTTCAATACTGTGTTTAGTTTAGCTTGCTTGCATTGTTCCAAATCCCCCCAATTCGGTTACTTTGGCCTTAGCACATACTAGGGTCTTTAATTCACTAATTTCCGAATAAGTTCCTTTGCTCCCTGTGGATACGATCCCTACTTCCATTATACTTGCTTAGTGTGTATGAGAGTAGGTTAATTATATTTGGTTAGGAGTACACGGCAAAAGCCTACCAGAAAGTGGTAATTTCGCCTTTGGATTTTTTAGCAGCTTTTTACGTAGATTTTGAAATTGTGAAGAAGACAATTGAGTATTTTTTAACAGAATAATTTTTGGGTGAAAAAGAATAAAAGATACTGCATTAATTAACAGAAGAGAATTTTTACTTAGGCTATATACTATATAGAGCAAATGATAAGTTGGGCATGAATCCATGTGGATGATCCACATGATGGAATCCTAGCTACCAAATTGCAAAAATCGTTAAAGTTCCTAACCTATGAAAGTGATGAAACAACATGCATTTGCATTTGCACAACTTGATGCGAGATAGTAGCTGTACCGAAGAAAATTAGGTTACTGTCCACGTACTTTTTCATCCATCATCATTCATCAGCCATCAATCAAGGGATAATGTTAATTGTCATCGCCGAATATGATTTTACGTGTGCATTTCAGTCTCATACATGCACCATTAGGTTTTTTATCCTTAATTGTTAGGTCATTTTTATTTATCATTATCTGGCCGAAAAAGGTACTACAATGCGTTTTCATGTTCCTTATAGTAAGACAATCGGAGTTTGGTTTTATTTTATTTTTAACTTAATTTTCTATTTATTGCCTTCTATAAGAAATTAGGTCCTGCCAATTAAAAATAAAGTGCGTCTTGGGTATAACATGTTATACTATAACTTATTGTGTAACATGCGTAACGACATATACTTTTTTTTTTTTTTGGTTGCCCACCCGGTTCACCGGAGCTTTGCTCCGACTACATCCGAGTCCGACCCGGGTCGCACACCTGGCTTTGGTGGGTGAGTCTCCCAACAAGAGTTTCTGCATACGGTGAGGCTCGAACTCGAGACCTCCTTTAAGCGACATCAAGCTGCTTACCACTTGAGCCAACTCTTGTTGGTACGACATATACTTTAACAAGAATGACATGGGGTATACAAATAATGACATGAATCTCATGTCATTTTTGTCATTTATTTCATGTCATTTGACTTTTATTTACAAAATATTCAGTGGTTTATAGGTTGTTACAACATAAAATATGGTGGAACAGTTACACCCAAGAATTTTTGTTAAGGATATGAATCAATCAAGAGCTCGGTGATAGAATCTTTGTCTTTTCGCCTTGCTAGATTTGATCAAATGGGATTCTCACTATCCTTCACTTCATGATAGAGATTTTCTGTTCCACTAGATGTCCCAACCTTATGTCCAATTATCTAAGATTAAGCCACATATAACAACTAACCGATAACCTCATGCTATAGTTGGATGCTATTTTGAGTTCATTAGCCTACATACGTCTCAATCTCACAGTTGTACCATACCCTTCAATATTAATTAAATTACTGGGGAAAAAAACAAATAAGTAACCTAATATAGTACAAAATTGAAAGCAAGATGCAAATTTAAATGTAGGTAAACCAATATTCTTATTCTTATATTGGAATTTGAAGTAAATATACCAATATAAATTAGATAGATATACCAATATATAATAATAAAACCTGATTATTTACACTTTTAGAATCTAACTCTAAGGGCCCGTTCGTTATCATTTTTTGTTTTCAGTTTTCAGTTTTTTTGAAAACTAAAAACCAAAAACAGGAAACCATAAAAAATGGTTTTCACTTTTTAGTTGTCAGTTTTCAAAATGATCATGTTCTCAATAAATTTGACTAATTTTTTATTTGTTATAAGACATATATTATATGACTTTGAAAATCAAAAAACAAAAAAACAGAAAACCACAGTAATACCGAACGGGCCCTAAGTTAGCACATTTATAATTTTTACTCTCATGTTTCATGTACACGCAACTTAAAAAAAGGTATTATAATTTATGACAACGCTGTCAACGCACCACCGCCACCAAACTTCTTACGTATTAGAAGCCTTGTACCCAAGAAGACAGGATACAGTTGTTAATTAAATATTAAGTGGCGTCAATAAATTCACTTGAACTCTATTATGATGCCTTTGCATATTACATGAACCAACATGATAATACTTCATGTAAATCATGATATGTCATGTTTGATATACTAGTTAACTAGTAGCCCATGATACCAAGTGGGAAAGTATTAATAGTTTTAGAGAACCTTTAATTTACAAAATTACCCTAAATTAATCCACAAAAAGGAGTACTCATTGCTTTATAAAATTAAAGAACATTTGTTTTTTACAATAAATTTCAGAGAATATAGTTTAAAGTATACGAGTCGTTATCGGTGTTCTAACTTCTAACTCTTTCTTGTACCTCTATAAAAATAATACGAGCCGTTAGTGTGTCTCTCTCTTTTCTCCCTTTTTCTTTGGAGAGAATAATCATACAATGAACACTGTTCCAAGTGAAACAAAGCTTTTGAATGAGGAACCAGCTCCCCTCACAAATCATAATATGGATACAATTTTTGTTCTTTAGGGGAAAATAAATACTACCTCCATTTCTAGATAATTGTTACACTTTGACTTTTGACACTATTCACAAGTTTCAATTTGCCTATCATATGTGATTTATGGGTTGACGAAAATATAGTCATGTGGGATCTTGTTTGATTTGCCTTGATATGTATTTTTACAATATCAACTTTTTATAATTTTTACAAATACAAAATTAGAGATATCAGGACTCACAGTTTTGCATCGTCATGCGTGAAAAGTGTAAGTGTAACTACTATTTATTAGGCACAGAGGTAGTACTAATTTTGAAAGAATGGTAGTCCATCATTATTGTGAGGGGTGTTGTGCACTAATAGTTTGTTATCCTACTAATGAGGTTGTTTGGAGAATAGGCTAAACTGCAGGAAACCACAAATGGAATCAATTATTTTTTTAGGATTTAACTAGTTTTTTAGTCCCGGGCTATGTCCCGTATAATGACATTTCATTATATATTTAATTTACTTTAAAGTGATAACATTAAACATGACTTAGTTTAGTGGTTAAGACTTTAATATATGAGCTTGAAATCACGGGATTAAATATTATACAAAGCATTTTTTAAATTTTTTTATTGTATGTGAATTACATGGATTAAGAAAACCTAATGGAAAGTGTCACGTGATACTGTTCCATGTTTAGCTAGGAACGCTTTTTAATATATTAGTATAAATTTTGTTGGTGATTTTGTTAACTAGGAGTATGATTGATCAGTCTAATTTTTTAAAAAATTGTTCTTTGGTTGTTTGGTTTGGTTTTGATTTACCAAACTTTAAAAAGTAAATATACTACGATGAAATTATTTCAATGGGACAGAGGGAGTACAAGATTAAAGTTTATCGAGACATAGAGTTTGCTATTTTAACCTTATTTGCAGTTCTTACAGAAAAAATTAGTTTCGATAAGGACTATAAGGTATACTAAATTCAGATTAGTTCAAATTCAACAAAAAAAATAAGCAAAAGTAAGTAAGGTTGTTCAGAGTTGGTATGGACCACACCAAACTGCACCCAACCCCTTTTTTTGTTGATTGGGTTGGTTTGCAGTTTCAAATTTTTGGGTTGGTTTGTGATTTCAAGCAAACTATGGTTTGTGGTTTGGGTTGGGTTTCAATCTTTGTGAAACCAAACCGCACAATATATAAACAGCAAAACTATTTAGATGAAATATGTATTGGATTTTTAACAATTTTTTACCACATATTTTAATCATTTATGAGTTACTTTTCCAATAATTTACGGCTAATTAACTATTTTCCAGCAACTTTAGTCCACAAATAACTTTACGTCCACAAAATATAAAAAAAAACAAGTATCTTAATTCTTAGATTACAAAACTCGTACCGCGAATGAAAAAACAGTTAAATCGCAAACCAAACTGCACCAATCCCTTTCACGTGGTGTGGTTTGGTTGGTTTGGGCAAAAGTGTGATGCGTTTTGATTTTGAAAATTGTCAAACCGTATTGCTTACGGTTTGGTCAGGTCTATATCCTTTTTCTTTTTTTTTTACGGGAATGTTAGGTTTATATCCGATAAGGCTATAACCACACCGACCCAATCAATGAACAGTCTTAAAAGTAAGGTTTGATAAAATCACAAATAAGTTCAAATAAAGTTTAATGATGTCTAATAAGTTTAGATAAATTTAAATAAATAAAAATCTAATAAATTTAGATAGGTTAAAAAGGAACGACCCGTATAATTCTATGACTCATTGGGAATCCCGAATCCAAAGTTTTGGACATTAAAAAAATTTAGTAACCCTACGTCTAAATGTAGGGCAGTATCTTGCAGGGGAAGGACTAGAAAGTCCACTCTATTTCTATGCTCTTTAGAGCATTCTTAATGATGAAAAAAAAAAATGGTTCATAAGGTTGAACCATTAATTTTTGTCTTAATGATGAATGGGAGAAAGGTTCACACATGAATCGAGGCTAAATCATTCGGAATTCCGAATGGTTCGTGAGCCCATTTTTATTGTTCCACGCTGGCAAAGTGCAGGAGAAAGAAACGAAAAAAAAAGCGCCACATGTCACGCAACGGTTGGTTGAGCAGCGCACAAAAGACAAAAAGAGGAAGCAGCGCCTGACCAGTGCCGACGTGGCACTGACGCGTGCTGCGGTCCACTCCTATGCTGCCATTTGTCTTATTTCTATTGGTCCTTTAATTATTAACGTTACAAATTTTGTAACGTTAATATTTCAAAACATACAATTAAAAAAAAAAAATACCGAAATTCATAATTTTTCATTCTCTATAAATAGACACCAATTTTGCTATACTTTTATCACAATTTCAGTTTTCTATTCTCTTCCTATTATCATTTCTTTTATCACATAATTTTGCTTTAGCTTACAATCTTCCCAAAAAAAAAACTTCATAATTACGGATTCTAATTATCCTAATTATGTACCTAATCCTAATCCTAGTAGAAGCTAAGACGCAGAAATCGTCCAACAAATCCACAACAAAATATACAAACCAAAACCCCATAAATTACCAACAAAATCTTAATATATGGGCAAAGTACGGTAGGAATGGGAACTAAAATAATGGAATTTTATCAATTTTAGTTTTTTGTTTTAGTGTTGCATTTAATTTTCATGTCTTGTTTTCATTTGATATATGTAATATGTTTTGAATGGATGCATCTTTTTTACTATTTGTCAACTAATATTAATTAATTTCCAAAAAAAATTATTTATATTACGATAATTAATTAGTCATCGATAATTAATATATAATAAAAATAAGTAATTATGAATTATATAATTATAAGAGTTAATTATAATTAATTAGCGTAAATTGGTTTTACATTAAATCAATACAACTTGTGATAATTATTTGAAGATAGATAAAATGTGGTGGGGTAGGAAAAAAGGATGAGAGAGTATGATGAACCATTATTTTTGGGTTCGTGGCAAAGAGTGAAATTGGAAATGGTTTGTGAAAATGATGTGGAGGAGAGAGAAATGAGGAGAGAGAATGATGAACCTTTTTTTTGGGTTCATTATTAGTGATGCTCTTAGAGGAGAAAACTGACTCAAGATTTCATCAGTGTTTGGCTTAGCTCTGTCGTCAGTAGTGCCCTTAATTAAGAGTGGAATCTTTTTTTCCAGGAATAAGCGTGCATCCAAACACCACCTTCCTCCATTTTTTATTAGTAGATTAAATGTGATATGACAAGATCTGTATTCTCATACCAGCATTCACCACGACAGCCGCAACGCCTGTATTCTTGCCACGTAAACTTACTTCCCCGTTTATTTTCTATTTTTTGTTGTTTTAAAATTTGTTTACCTCCTCTGTTCTGTTTTAAATGTCTATTATATAAGTCAAGGGGGGAGCTATGGTGTCCCCCTTGGAAAAGTCCAAAATATCCCTCACATTACCTTAGCAATTAAATATATTTGGCAAATTCAAATAAAGCATATACCATAATAAGGAAACTTTTGCAAATTCAAAAAAAAAAATCTATCTTATACAATTGTGAACATGTCATATTCAAATACATGTGGAACAAAATAAGGAAACAAATACACTGCCTATCAAGGCCTAATCAAATAAAATTTATAACAAATCAATGCAAATCATAAATTACGTTTGACAAAAAAAAAAATGAAATTTACCATAAATTAACAAAGACACATTAAAAAACTATTTAGGATAATGCATTAGGTAAAACTATTATTAAAAATACAAACTTAATGATTTTCCCTACTAGATAAAACTGTTATTAAAAATACAAACTTAAAACTGTTATTAAAAATACATTAAAAAAATTATTTTAAGTTGTTTGGATTGACAAGTGTGCGTGGTTTTTTATGAGAATTAATAAAACTTGAAATACTAAGAGTTATTAAACAATTTTTTTTTGCCTATTGATTTGTCAATTACTATGTATTTAAATAGTAATTGTTAGTACATCAATTATTTTTTTATTAAATAAAAAAATGTCTGCACCCTTAAACTGTCATTCAACCAATTTTTTAACGCTTGAATATCAATATTATTACTAAAATATTGCCGCAAGCATTGCGTGCACATTAGGCTAATCTCTATTATATATCTATTATATAAGGGAAGGGGGATGCTATGGTGACCGCCCAGGAAATTATTTTACTACCCTCATGAATAGGTTAACTACTTTGCCCAAAAAAAAAAAAATTAAACTCAAATATAGCATAAAAAAGTAAAAAAAAAAATATTGAACACAATTATATCTCTATCATACTCTGACCGTTTCTTTTTAATGTACACATTTTCCTTTTTGGTCCGTTTCTTTTTAATCTACACATTGTTGCTTTTTCTATTTTTGGTAACATGTCACATGTACTTTCTCCTCTTATTCCACCCATATCATCCACTTTTTAATATTTTAACCCACTTTTGAATTTCTCTCTCTCTCTCTCACTTTTCAATTTCTCTCTCCACCCTTTCAGTTTCTCTCTCATACTTTTGCACTTTCTCCTTGGTTCTCCCCCAAAGTGAAGTGAGTAAATTAAAATAAAACGGATGGAGTATAAAGGAAGGGGGGAGCTATGGTGTTCCCCCAGGACATTATTTTACTACCCTCATGAATAAATTAACTACTTTGCCCAAAAAAAAGAAAAAAAAAACTCAAATATAACATTAAAAAAGTTAACAAAAATATTGAAAACAATTATATAATAACTGAGCCACCATAAATGATTACAATTGTCTACAAGTATTAATGCATTCATATTAACAAATCAAAATTTGACTCATGCAAAAAAAAAAAAAACGAGTTTCTGTCTCGAAAAAAAACCAAGCACGCATCGCGTGCAAAAAATGCTAGTGAAACATTGGGTGAAATGACACTATTCATTGATCAATTTTGACTCCAATTTATTACCATTGTATAAAGAAAAACATAGTCAAGTGGGATCTTGTTAGGATCGTCTCGATGCTAACTATCAAATTCTAACTTTTTTATATTTTTTACGTGTGCACAACTAAAGACATTTCTTTTTGTAGGGATTAGCGATAATATTTATGCCCTCGATAGTCAATACTCAATACCAGTAGTCGAGGGCCAACCTAGAGGAGATGTTAACGGTTATGCTTGATGAAGTCATAAAATTGATAAAACTTACCTCCCCTATTCTAAAATCAATTATAGATTTTTTGATGGGAATAATTCCACCTTTGTGCGATCTTTCCAAAATAGGCGTACCTTTTAAAAATTTGGGAATAATTCAACCCTTGGGGTGTGTCTGCTCAAAATGGATCGTTACTCGTTGGTGACCTGCAAACGCAGGTTTAATACCCCAATAATGTAATTAAGAACTAATTTATTTGAAACTAAAATAAAACACCTAAATCTAATTATCACAATTTATAAATTCACTAAAACAAACTTTACCACAACAAAACTCCCCCCTCCCTTTCCACCACCACCTCCCTTCCACTAATCCCACCTCTACAACCCACTGCCTTCACCCAATCACCCTCATTCCCACCCAAAACCTAGCTACCCCCCACCACCACCAACCACTAAAACCAAAAATAAAACCCACACTATACCTTTCACTCAACCACCACCGTATCCTCTACCAAGCCTCGAACCCTCCACCACTCGCGCCCAAACCCAGCCCGAACACACCCATTGTTAAAACCCAACCGCCATCAATCCAAACCCTAGCCTACTGACGCCCAGCCTCACCCCTACCAAACCTCGAACCCAGCCTCACCCTCCCAAACTCTCCACCTTATAAAACCCACCTTCACGATCTCCCTTCACTCTCTACTCCTAGATTTATGGTTGAATTTTGATAAATCGAAAAACTTGTCGTTTGTGAATTTTGTTATAAATGAATTCCGACATAAGTGCTTTATAATAACCTCGACGATAGATTGTATGAGAACAGGTAGAATGTTGCTCTTGAGGAGGAGGGAGGAGGCGACCCCCAAAAAGCAGAGCCTCCCTCTATCACTCCATGCGAAGCCGGTGGGCTAGGGTTTTCGTGGATTTTTCAAGGTGGGTAGTTTGGGAGGGTGGGACTGGTGGTGGGATAAAGAGATCGTATAGGGACCTGTGTGGCCCCGGCCCCACAAAAATTTTATAAAAAAAACTTCTTTTTCAAGCCAACCGCATTTTATTTGGGAAATAAAAAGCTTTCGCGCGCTTCTGTATCTCAAAATGGGATTTGTTGTGGTGGTTAGAGGTGTTCACCGGTCCAGGGCCGGAACGGACCGGACCGGAACCGGCTGGACCTGAATCTGGAAAAAATTTGGACCTGGATCGGACTGGAAAAATTTCGGTCCGGTTCAGTCTGGACATGAATTTTTTCGGTCCGGTCCGGTCTTGGACCTGTTGGACCGGAATCTTTATTTTTATTAAAAAAAAATAATTTTAATTTGATTTAAAAATATTTATAAATTAGATATATTAAAATTTTAATAATATTAATAACAATATTTCTAAAGTTTATAAATAGTAGGTTTCTAAATTTCTAACTTTTTACTACTTTTTAACATATAAATTTGTTTTTTACTAAAAAATCAGAAATTCCGGTCCACCGGTCCGGACCGGACCAGAAACCCGGAATGGGGATTTTCTTCGGACCGAGGACCGAACCGGATTCTTCTGTCCGGTCCGGTCCATATTCCGGTCCGACCCTGATTTTTGAACAGCCCTAGTGGTGGTTAATGTCTCTGCGTCAAGATACTCGTGATATTGGTGGTTCCATGTTCGAATCCTTTTCGAGTCAAGTAGACCACAGTCCACCGCTCTGGGTTTTTTTTCCACTGTCCAAATGCATAATGCATTCATCTTTACAATTTTTGTTTATTTTTTTCAACTTCGTTATTGACAAAGTTGATATCTTTTGCAATTTTATGTCCAACAATAATTGTAATTCTATAACTACGAGCTTTTTAAAGTTGAGTTTATACTCTAGCAATGACCTCCCTTCATTTCCAAGAAATTGCAACATTTTATTTTATGGTTTATTCATACATTTCTTTTCTGTAAATCTTTTAACTAATACTCCATATAAAAACAAATGTTATTGTTTAATGTCGAATTTATCTCTCTCTCTCTCTCTCTCTCTCTCTCTCTCTCTATATATATATATATATATATATATATATATATATATATATATATAGGGTTGGGTTCCAGTGAGAACCCTAAGGTGAGAAACAACTAAAAATAAGCAAAAACTTCATAAAATGAGCCAGAATAATAATAAAAATGAGCAAAAGTACAAAATGAGTAGAAAACAGTAAATGATAAAAAACGTAAGATGAGCATAATTGCAAAATGAGATAAATGTAAAATAAGCACACAAAAGTTAAATGAGTAAAAACGTAAAATGAGCAAAACGTGAAATGAGCACAAACGTTGTGAAATGAACATAAAAATATTTAATGAGCAAAAACATAAAATAAGCAAAACATAAAATGAGTAAAATCTTCGTAAAATAATGAAAAATGAGCAGGTTCTCACGGTTCTCATATGAACTTAAACCTATATCAACTTCGTATAATTTTTTGTACAGGGAATTGATATTAATGGTGTTGTAGGTTAGAGACATGAAAATCATAATATTACATATATTAGATAAAAATGAAAACAATATTAAAGGAATAAAATTTTGTTTTTTTAAAAAACAAATCCCCTCCAATTTCGAAATCCTAGATCCGCCTCTAGATAAAGGAGGAATGAGTTGCAGGTAGTGGCGGTAGTCATGGATAGACTGGTGGTGGGATTCGTGGAGGAAGGAGTTGAAGGGAGGAAAGAGGGATTGACATAGAGGGAATAAGGGGGTAGTGGTGGTGGTGAGGGAGGAGGGAAAGAGGGACAGAGAGGGAGCTGGGGGTGGGTGCTGCTGGCAGGAGTGTGGGAGGAAGAGGAAGGGGAGGGGGGTGAGGGAGAGTTAGTTTTTTTTTTCTTTTAATTGAGTTAATAATTATTTTTGGAAGGAGAAAAAAGGTCAACGATTTTTTTTACCAATCAAACAGGTCATAGGTAAAAAATAGCCCATTTTGAGCAAACACACCCCAAAGGTTGGATTCTTCCCAAATTTTTAAAATGTGGGATTGTTTTGGGAAGACCGTGTAAATGTGGGATTATTCCCATGAGTCCCATAAAAAAAATCCATAAAAACACTTATTATTATAGGTCGTTTTAAATTAAGTGAAATGTTACTTTATTTGGTATCCACTTCTAACTCTCTTCTCATCACATGAGTCCCTCTTTTTCTTTCTCTCTATCTCTCTCCACTCCACCTCGTGCCAAACCCTTTGCTTCATTTATAACAGAACGAATAAAGTATCAATTTTTAATAAGAGTTTAATTATTAGTCATACGTCCTTATAATTATAATCTTATTCAAGCAGATGTATATCTAGCCAAAACAAACAAAAGCCTTACCTTCAACCAAAGAAAAAACATTGTCTCACCCCCAAAGATACTAATTTATGAATTAATTAAGTATAAGATTTCTAATACCCCAAATTGTTCTCCATATGTATATAAGTATATAACCTTAGCTTCAGGGTCTAGCAAGTAGCAATCTCCATCACTCTAGCTAGTTTGTTATGAATACAAATTGGATTTTTTTTAAATTAAATTGGCCATTCTATGACACAAAAATTAATCAATAACATTATTCTTAAATTACATTGTGTTTGGGCTCATTTAATCAGCAGCCCAATAAAGGAGCACAAAAGCCTACTAAAGCATAGGACAGGTGGCAGCTGTGGGTCCCACCTGAAAGTTGACCTAATCACCTGTATTTGGGAAACCTCTAAAGGGGTGAAATAATCATTGCCTAAAAAGGTAACATGCCCATTGGTGCCAAAAAGGCCCATCTGAACAATGTTTCCTGTCTGGGAAATCCCCAACACTATAAAAACCAACTGCATCATCAATGGACAGGTATTCAATTCTCACCTAACAAACTAGAGCATCTCTCTCTAGACTTTCTCTCTCTACCTCAATCATTCACTGACTTGATCGTCGGAGGGGCGATCCCGGAGCCACCCCCGGGGTAGTCTAACCTTGTTTTGCAGGATTCCGACGTACGGATATCGGAGCTCAGGCGACCACTCTTGAGGCCCACGTCACATCTCCCAACCAACTACAACCCTTAATTTCTTAGCAGAAACAGTTTGGCGCCGTCTGTGGGGAAGTTACATTCAAAGTCGCTTCGCCACCACTCAGTAAGATCCATTTCGCAATGGCCCCAGCTAAGAGCACTCGCACTCGACAGCCCTCAGCACAGGCTCAGAGATCCGAAAGGGATCCGTCTCCATCTCATTAGCGAAGGTCTGAACGGCCCAAAACACCGTCCGTTCAAACCCTTGACCATGAAGAAGAAGAACAATCCATAGAAAACGGGCAGGGTCCTTCCTGTCAGCTGCAGCCTGCTGACCCCCATCCTATATCCACAGCGGATATAAACATGATTGCTGCTCAGCTCCAGCAAACCTTGCAACGGAGCCTGATAGATATGTTGGCCAACCTACAGCAAGGACGCCCCATTCAGCCCCCTAAAGACCAAGCACTGGTCCCCTCCCTTCGGGCGGAGAACCACGGTCAGCCTAGCCGGCAGCAGTCGGGGGCAAGGGAATATAGTCAGCCTAGTCGGAGACAATCAAAGCAAGGGCAGGAAGACCGACACGAGTCTAAAGGAAAATCAGCTACGCATGTTGAAGAGACCCACATATCCAAGTCCCCTCGGGGCAACGGGGGTCATAAGCACAACGATGCCCGACACTTCCTCAACGAGAAGCGCCTCAGCAAGGGTTACGATGCGAGGAACATACTAAACAAAAAGGCCGCTCAGCGCGAGGGTCATGGTGATTCTGCTCAGTCTAACCCCATTCGAATTAACAGTGGGGCGCTCAAGTTCATGGTCCCATTCAGTCAGGCCATACTCGAGGCGCCCATCCCGGGAAAGATCAAAACACCATTTGTCGAGCCGTTTGCGGGTCTTACCGACCCGGACGACCACATGGCAACATACAAAGCTCAAATGAGTGTTCAGACGGGCTGCGAAGCCACCTGGTGTCGTTTCTTTCCCACCACACTCAAAGGTTTGGCCCTAAGCTGGTTCCAGGAGCTTCCCGCGGGGATCATAACTGATTTATCGGTCCTCAAAGACCTATTCATTCACCAGTTTGTTGCAGGAAAAAGGCAAAAGAAAACAAGTCTCCACTTGATGGGGGTCAAGCAGGAGAAGAATGAGAGCCTGGCCGACTACATCAAAAGATTCAATGAGGAGTCATTGAAAATCTCGGATCTACAAGATGCGGTGGCGTTCGCCGCCTTTATGTCCGAATTTCAGCCCGGTCGGCTAAGATGGTCCCTGGCCGAGAATGAAGTCAAAACCTTCTCTGAAGCGATGACTCGGGCTCAAAGATTCATCCAAGCGACAGATATATGTCGTCACTCAGACGACGGGAGAAAGAAGAGGAAGGAAGAAAGAAATCACAGGGACCAATCGAAACAACAGAAGACAGGTGGTCGGTCAGACAGGTTTAACGACCATGGCATCGACCCTCGGATCAGCAAAAACAGAAGGGAGATATACTTAGACATAGAAGACAAAGTCACGCTCCCGCGCCCACCTTCCATCAAAATGTCGGCTGCTCGAAGAGATAAGAGCATGTGGTGCGAATATCACAAGGAATGCGGGCACACCACTAAGGATTGTAGGGAACTCAAGAAATCCCTCGACAAGCTAGCTGACCAATGGAAGCTGAACCGATACCTCCAGCACTCCAGTGAGGAGAAGGGCAAGCAAAAGGTCGGTCAATCCAACAGTGGAGATACGGAGGGGTTCATCGGAGTCATAGCAGGTGGCTTCGCGTCGGGAGGCCTAACCGGCCGATCACGCAAAGCCCACCTCCAAAATCTTAAGCATCAAGTGCTCGATGTCAACCATCCTCGCCCCGATTGCCCCGTCATGACGTTCGGAGAATCAAGTCGGGCTCTACATACTCCTCATGACGACCCCCTGGTCATCGAGCTCAAAGTGGCCAACGCAAGAGTAAAAAGAGTGCTGGTGGATAGTGGATCCTCCGCTGACATAATCACACTGGAGTGCCTCCGGAAACTGAAATATGACGAAAGGGATGTGACCCCACTCAATCAGCCACTCATAGGCTTCGGGGGAAACTCAGTGCACCCTGTCGGATCTATAAAGTTGCCTACTCGGATGGGAGAGAAGGGCAAAGGAAGAAGTCTACCGATTGACTTCCTAGTGATAGACATCCCTCTACCATACAACATCATAATGGGAAGACCAACTCTGAACAAGGTCAAGGCAGCAATTTCCATTTATCAGCTCCTCATGCAGTTCGAAACCGACGAGGGTAAAGTCGGAAAGATCCAAGGGGATCATCAGGCAGCTAGAGAATGTTATGTGAACATCTTGAAGAGCAAGGTCGACGTCCAAGAGGACTCGAAGAAAAGAAAGCGAGAGGAGGGTCAGCCCTCAAGTAGCCTCGGGGTTTATATCACCGAAAATCCCAAGCAATACGAGCGCCCTCAGCCAGCCGAGGATGACGAAGAAGTCATCATTGATGAGAAACATGGTCGGACTCTGAGAGTGGGCAAGGCCACGGACCCTCAAACAAGAAAGGAGATCATTCAAGTTCTAACATAATACGGAGACGTCTTTGCGTACGAAGCCAATGAAATGCCCGGGCTCGACCCTAAAGTGATGTGCCACGAGTTAAACATTAAAGAGGGGTTCAAGCCGATCAAGCAAAAGCTGAGGCATCAAGGCCCCGAAAGAACGTCGCGGCAGCTGCCGAAGTTAAGAAATTGCTTGATGAGGGGTTCATTGAAGAGTGTCAGTACTCAGAATGGCTGGCCAATGTTGTCCTAGTCAAGAAGGCGAGTGGGGCATGGAGAATGTGCGTGGATTTTATAGACCTAAACAAGGGCTGTCCAAAAGATAACCACCCTCTGCCCAATATTGATAGGCTGGTCGACTCAACTGCAGGTCACGCCCTCCTAAGCTTCATGGATGCAAATGCGGGGTACCACCAAATCCCGATGGCTGAGCAGGATCGAGTCCACACAGCGTTCATCACCAACCAGGGAGTGTATTGCTATAAAATGATGCCCTTCGGGCTCAACAATGCAGGGGCAACATATCAGCGCACCGTCAACAAAATCTTTAGCGACCAGCTTGGTCGGAATATAGAGGTATATGTTGACGATATGATCGTCAAAAGCAAGGTCCAAGGCAATCATTCTTCAGACTTAAGAGAGACCCTTGGAACATTGAGGCGCTTCCGCATGATGTTAAACCCGAAGAAGTGCGTCTTTGGAGTAAAGGAGGTAAGTGCCTCGGATTCCTGGTTGATGAAAGATCGAAACAAACCCCGACAAAATCAAAGCTGTAATGGAAATGAAATCTCCTTGGAATGTAAGAGAAGTACAACGCCTAACCGGCTGTCTGGCCGCCCTCGGCCGCTTCCTATCTCTGTCAGCAGATAAGAGCTTGCACTTCTTCAAAGCTCTGAAAAGAAAAGAATTCACATGGGATGATGAGGCCGAACAGACCTTCACCTCCCTAAAAGAACATCTATTGACCCACCCGAAGTTGATCTCCCCCTTGCCGGGGGAAACATTGTTCATTTATTTGGCTATTTCAGAATACGCTCTCAGCGCTGTCTTGATAGCCGAGAGAGAAGGAAAACAACACCCAGTCTACTTCATAAGCCATGCATTCCGAGGAACGGAAGCCAAATACAGCGAAGTGGAAAAAATGGTGTTTGCCTTAGTGATGGCTAGTCGGAAGCTCAAGCCTTACTTCCAGGCCCATCCCATTAAAGTCCTCACCAGTCAGCCGCTCATGAAGCTCATTGAAAACAGGAATCACTCTAGTCGGATGACCGATTGGGCGAATCAGCTGGCAGACTTTAGATTGGAATACGAACCCAGAAGGGCGATCAAAGCCCAGGCCTTGGCCGATTTCATAACAGAGTGCACATCCAGGCCCCCAGTCAGCGGGCAAGATAGCTGGGAGCTGCAAGTGGATGGCTCGTCCACCAAGACAGGTTGTGGAGCCGGACTGGTTATCAAACCCCCTGTTGGAGAAAAGATGGAATATGCCATCAAATTTGAGTTCTTAGGCTCCAACAATGAACCTGAATATGAAGCGCTGATCCTCGGATTGGAGTTATGCATCTTGGCAGGGGAAACCATGATTAATGCCAAATCCGACTCACATCTGATAGTGGGTCAGGTATCGGGCGAGTACGAGGCCAAAGAGGACAACATGAGAATGTACTTGGCTAAGGCCCAAGGTATCATCAAGCAGCTATCCCAATCCAAAATCACACATATACCTCGATCAGAGAATCAGCAAGCTGATGCCTTGGCTCGGATGGCCAGTTCGGCGGAAGGGTCGGCTCCTCAAACAACCATGTGGGAAGTCCTTCAACAACCCAGCATCAACGTCAAGGAACAACACTTGTTGAATCGGACATCTACCTGGATGGAAGAGGTGGTCGGGTATTTAAGAGATGGGAGGCTTCCCGAAGATCACAAAGAAGCAGAACGGGTAAAACACAAATCCGGATGGTTCCTATGGCACGAGAACCAACTCTACAAGAAGTCTTTCACCCACCCCTTGCTCAAATGCGTCACTCCCGAGGAAGGAGATTACATCCTCAGGGAAATTCACCAAGGGGCTTGTGGAAGTCATCAAGGGGGAAGGACTATAGCCGGGAAGGCTCTCAGGGCAGGTTACTACTGGCCTACTCTGAAAACGGATGCCCAGGAGTTAGTCAAAAGGTGTCCCTGTTGTCAGATCCACTCGGACATCCCCAGAGCACCAACCACTCCCTTGACAATAATCCAAGCAGTTCTGCCATTCGATAAGTGGGGCATGGACCTACTTGGACCATTTCCCCCTGCCTCAGGTCAACGAAGGTTCCTCATAGTCGCCATTGACTACTTCACCAAATGGACTGAGGCCGAGCCACTCTCCTCTATAGCCGATAAGCAAGTTCAAATGTTCATTTGGAGGAACATCATCACCAGATTCGGCGTCCCTAGGGTCCTGATCTCCGACAATGGACGACAATTTAACAGTGGCCCTACTCGGGATTATTGTGCTCGTTTCGGAATATGCACCAAATTCTCTGCTGTATCCCGACCACAAACAAACGGGCAAGCTGAGTCGGCTAACAAAATAGTTCTCATGGGAATCAAGAAATCCTTGGAAGCTGCCAAAGGAGCATGGGTCGATGACCTGCCCGGGGTCCTCTGGTCGGCCAGAACTACTGCCAAGGAGGCAACGGGGCACTCGCCATTCAGCCTTGTGTATGGAAGTGAAGATGTCCTACCAGTAGAGATCGGCATCCCATCTCCTCGAATGACCTTCTATGAATACGAGAGGAACGAGGAAGAAAAACCGGTCAGCTTAGACCTGTTGCCAGAAACAAGGGGCAATGCGCTGCTGAAATCCATTCGGTATAAGCAGAGGGTCACTCGGATGTTTAATCGCCGAGTAAAGTTCCGCCCAATCCAACTCGGCGATTAGGTCGTTCGGAAAGTCGAAGCCACTGGGCTCTCACACTTAAAGGGGAAGCTAGGACCTAACTGGGATGGTCCATACAAAGTGACAGAAATCATCAAGCACGGCACATTCCGACTAGTGTCCTCAGAAGGCGTCCCTTTGGCCCGACCCTGGAACGCTGATAACCTCAAAAAATACTATGTTTAAAGTTTGTTACTTGCAATAGGGGCATACATTGTAATAGCTTAATCATAGCCGATTAGCATTTTTATAGTTAGCTTAATCATAGCCGGTCAGCATTTTCATAGTTGGCCCTTTTTGAAGTAATGAAGTACAGCCGGTCGGCATTTTTGTACCATTGTGAACCTATCAAACTTAACCAGTCAAAAAAGCTGTGATTTTTCCTGGAAGTTACCGATGGTCGGCATCCCGATTAACAAACAAGCTAGTCGGAATTAATTGAGAATTAACCAGTCGAAACAATTGGCACCTTTCCTGGAGATTATAGTTGGTCGGAATCTTGACTAGCAAGCAAGTCAGTCGGAATTAATAGTTAGTCGGGCAATTTTGCAATCAACAAACAAGGAAATTGAAGATAAAATGACGAATTTCATTAAAGATGTCTCAAATTACAAAAAGAAGTCGGTACATCACTTGGAGAGGCAAAATGTAAAAATAGCCAAGTACAAGCGCTACATCCTAGGAGCTAGGGGGAGGGGGAAGATCAGTCATGCTCTCGGCGTTCGGCTCGGAGTTGTCACCAACCAACTCTTCGCCCCGACCAGCATTGTCGGCCGCCTCGACATCATCCTCATTGTCATCGTCATCATCGCCGTCAAGGACGTTGACGTCGACTTGGCCTTCTTCATCGTCGTCCTCATCATCTTCACCCCCCTCAGCTTTCAGCCGAGCCAGGATAGCAGCGTTGTCGGCATCAATTGACATCTGGTACCCCGACCAAACGTCAGCCCAGACCAAGTCAGGGTGGGACTCGGCTAGAACCTTTTTCAACCGATCAAGCGCCTCGTCTTCCCCCATCTTGTGAGCCGCGCTGCCCACCTCATTAGCATATACCTCGGCAGCCTCAGACTTCTCCCAGCTGGAGAACCACTGCTCCTCAGTCTTGACCTGGCCCTCCAACTCGGTCAGCTTAGCCTCAAGATCGATGACCTTCTGTTCGGCCGCGGTGAGCTTAGCGAGGGCGTCATTCTTAGCAGTCAGGGCCGAGTCTCGGGCAAGAGTAAGGTCGGCCTTCTCCTTCACCCATTTTTCCCGCTCCACAGCAAAGTCCTCCTGGTCTTTCTTTATGGCGTTCTCCGCATCCTCAAACTTGGACTCGGCAATCCGCTTGGCCTCCTTGGCCTGATACACCTCATCAAAGTGCTTCTTGGCCTTCTCTTTGAGGTCGGCCACTTCCTCGGCCAGGCTCACCCGATTCTGCGCTACATTGGCCATCCGAGCGGAGAACTGAAACAAAAGAAAAAGGTTGGTTAGAAATAGCGAAGGAAAATAAAGGCGAATCAAAAAGAGAGAAACGTACATCGTGCCAAGAGCGAAAGAGCTCATTGGTCTCATTCCGACCATGGGTAACTTCGATGTACTCCCGGTCGGCGGGAGTATATATGTGCTCCAGGGCCTTCATCCAACGCCCATCTTTTTCGGCCCTGCTAAGTCCCGTAAACGGCACAGAGAGCGCTGCGCCTCCACTCGGACTACCCTCCATCTGACCGAGGAACGGGGACATAGGAGTGTATTGGGGACTCCCAATCGGACGAAAGTCCGAGGAATGAAGGGAGAGAGCGCCACCATCGGTCGGCTACGGCCCTTGGGCTAATCACTTCAACAGATTTGGCCTTTCTGGCCTCCTTCTCCCGTTCGGCTCTCTCCCGATCAGATTTAGCTCTCGCGAGCGCATTCTCGGTCTGAGCGACCTTGTCGGACGATCGCTCCTTTCTCTTCTTGGTCTTGGGCTTAGCGGGATCCTGAGGAAAAAGCAAAGGAAAAACACTCACAAAACGAACTGCCACTCGGTTAAAAGGGCAGCCGCTCAGCTAAAATAGAATGGGAGATTTTACCTTAGGAGGGGCGGGGACCTTCATAGTCTTCGCCGCAATCTCGGCCTTCAGCTGAGCCGCTCTCATCGCTGCCACATTCAATTTATCAGCCATGACCGGGTCTACTTCTTCTATATATGCTCGGGCAGGCTCTGCAAAACAAAACAAAGAAAAGAGTTAGTCAAAACATAAAGCTGAAGTCAAAAATTATCATACCAGCTACCCCAAACCACCTCCTCGGCCAATTACCCTTCGGGAAAGTCGTACTCAGGCCCATAGCCGAGAGGAAGTGCTCGTCTTTGAAAAGCTTGCAGTCGGGCAGCCATTGGCCAGGTACGAATACCTCCCCTCCGTCGACAATCCTCGACTCAGTCTGCATATAGCAGGCCGCCGCTCCTTCCTCATCATCCAATTCCCCCACTCGGTAGTTCAGAGCGAGGATAGGCTCGTCCGAAGGCGGGAGCAGGGGAATACCCCAGTCACCGCCAAAATAGACGAAGGCAAACTCCCTACGAAACCCCTTCTGGGAGGTAGGGAGATTGAGGACCGTCCGATATCCTGGTCGGACTTGAAAACTCCACCAACCAGGCCCATTCTTAGCAGCCATGACCTCGACCAACTTGTACAGATGTCTCCATAGCTTGAGGGTTGGTCGGACATTTATCAAGTTGCATAAAACCTGGAAGGCATTGATGCCACCCTAGGAGTTAGGAGAAACTTGGCAGATGGCCAAGTGATAGGCATTCAGCAGCTCCTTCACAAAGGGAGTCAAGGGGAATCGGAGCCCCATCTCCATCGACTTGTAATAAACGGCTATGCATCCGGGTGGGGGAGAGATAACAGTATGGTGGGCCTCTGGCCGGACCAAATAGTAGGGGTCCTTTATTTGGAACCTTGTCGCTGTACCCCTGAGGTCCTCGGTCAAAGATTTAATCACCCCGGGCTCGGGAAAGAATGAACCTGGGCCTCCTTTTGGATCAAGGTCGGGATACTCCAACTCCCGACCCGACGTGGATGCTTCTCCTGCTCCCCTCGGCATGGCCACCCTCACTACATCAGAAGATAGATACTTATCTAAGTAACTCCTTGAAGGAGGATAGGCCAATGAAACTTCCCAAGGAAGGGAATGACTCCCTCGGCTTCCTCCTCCACCGAAGAAGACGGACTCGGGAGAGCAACCGCGTCGGGCACAGCCGAGGGGTCGGGACAGTTTATTATCTTCGACACCAGCGTTATTCCCATCCCTCTCACCTCCTCGGACAAATTGTAGGGAGGTGAAGCAGGAGGCGTCGACGACTCGGACGAATCTCCCATTATTTATGAACAAGGGAGTCGGCCGAGGTTATTCGAAAGAAAAAGAAAAACTTAAAAGAACGAAAGCGTACCTGGTCGGACGAAGAAACTGGAAGAAGAGCTTGGGAAAATTGAGAGGATTTGGAGATTTTTGAGAGAGAGAGAGAGAATGAGGAAATGAGCAAATGATCCTCAACTTCTCTCTCCTCTCATACATATATAGGAGTACCTCGGGGGATGTGCGACGCAAACCCCCCCGCGTCGCTCTAATGGGCTTCTTAGAGGCCCAACTGGACCTACTCAGTCCACTCCGTGAAAAGTCCAATCAACTCGAGCCAAAAACGTTCCAAACCCAAGGAAGTTGAAGCGTCAAAGGCCCTTAGGGCGCCCCTCCAGCTCGGCCTATAACAAAGGTCCCAACATCCCAAGTATCAAGAGTGGCCATGTGGCATTTCAGGTCGGACATACTTGGTCGGGCAAAATAGCCGCAACTCCATCATTCGAGGTACGAAACCCACTCGGACCAACTTGGGGCTCATTACCCCTCATCCGAGTGGCTCAATACCCTACTCGGCCAACAGGAGCCCTCCTCCTTTGCCGAGTCGCTTCCATACTTGGTCAAGTATGGCTAAGTATCAGCTAGCACCCACTCGGACCAACTTGGGGCTCATTAGCCCCTCATCCGAGTGGCTCAATACCCTACTCGGCCAACAGGAGCCCCCCCTCCTTTGCCGAGTCGCTTCTATACTTGGTCAGGTATGGCCAAGTATCAGCTAGCACCCACTAGGACCAACTTGGGGCTCATTAGCCCCTCATCCGAGTGGCTCAATACCCTACTCGGCCAACAGGAGCCCCCCCTCCTTTGCCGAGTCGCTTCTATACTTGGTCAAGTATGGCCAAGTATCAGCTCGCACCCACTCGAACCAGCTTGGGGCTCATTAGCCCCTCATCCGAGTGGCTCAACACCCTACTCGGCCAAAAGGGGTTTCCTGCTCTCACTCGGCCTAAGTATCGGCTAGTAGTGACCCGGTCGGCCACATCCCCTTCAAATGGGAGATGACCGGGTCGGCACTCTCCCTTCACCATGGAATGACCCGGTCGGCCCCATCCCCTTCAAAGGAGATATGACCGGGTCGGCACTCTTCCTTCACCAGGGAGTGACCCGATCGGCATCGTCCCCTTCAAAGGAGAGATGATCGGGTCGGCACTCTCCCTTTACCACGGAGTGACCCGGTCGGCATCGTCCCCTTCAAATGGGAGATGACCGGGTCGGCACTCTCTCTTCACCAGGGAGTGACCCGGTCGGCATCGTCCCCTTCAAATGGGAGATGACCGGGTCGGCGCTCCAGGGCGTGACCCGGTCGGCCCTTGTCCCATTCAATGGGAGATGACCGGGTCGGCGCTCTCCCTTCACCAGGGAGTGACCCGGTCGGTCTCATCCTCCTTAAAGTAGGAGGAGACTGGGTCGGAATCTTCTTGTCAACAGGGAATGACCCGGTTGGTCCTCTCATCGTTCACTGAGAGATGATCGGGTCGGCATCTATCCTTCAGCAAGAAGGGGACCCGGTCGGCGTTCCTCCTTCCAAGCAGAAGGGGACCCGGTCAGCGTTCCTTCTTCCGACGAAGGTAAGACGGTCTGCGTGAACCTCCTCAGCAAGGATGAACTCGGTCGGCGCCATGGTCCATTCCACCTGCCTACTCAAGCCAAGCGACAACTAGTCAGAAATAAGACGGCTGTTATTCCGCCACAGACAGGCCCCCCTCCAGTCAGGTTTCCGTGATCCCCCATCTATGGCATGGGGGTAATTGTTTGGGCTCATTTAATCGGCCACCCAATAAAGGAAAGACAAAAAGCCTACTAAAACATAGGACAATGTGGCAATTGTGGGTCCCACCCGAAAGTTGACCTAATCACCTGTATTTGGGAAACCTCTAAAGGGTGAAATAATCATTGCTTAAAAAGGTAACATGCCCATTGGTGCCAAAAAGGCCCATCCGAACAATGTTTCCATGCGGGAAATCCCCAACACTATAAAAACCAACCGCCTCATCAATGAACAATTATTCAATTCTCACCTAACAAACTAGAGCATCTCTCTCAGACTTTCTCTCTCTACCTCAATCATTCACCGACTTGAGCGTCGGAGGGGCGATCCCGGAGCCACCCCCGGGGTAGTCTAACCTTGTTTTGCAGGATTCCGGCGTACGGATATCGGAGCTCAGGCGACCGCTCTGGGGGCCCACATCACATCTCCCAACCAATTACAACCCTTAATTTCTTAGCAGAAACACATTGTAACTAGATGAGAATGATGAATCAAATTAAGAACAGTAGACTAAGTCACCCATTAAAATAGAAAACGAAACTTTTGCTCATGGATATAAAAATTTTCTAAAAGATAATATCTCCATTTTTTTTAATCCACACGTTTTGTTTTTTTGGTCCGTAAGTAGCATACACTACCACAAAGAGTACTGCATCCTTGATCGTTAAATATCGATTGCTTATTAAACCCTGTGAATTGCGTGAAAATAGGATACTCCAAATTCGGAGTTCAAAGAGTTTTAAAAACGTTATTGGTGCTTGATGGAACTACGTACTAGTATTATGACTATCCAATAGATGACTTTCAATATTTTTACTTTATTGTATGAAAAAAAACGTATAAAAATATTAGAATTATCACTGTCAAAACTCTTGAAGGTGGAGGAGATTCCCTTCCGGAAGATTCGAGTCAAAGAGCGCCGTCGAGTGGCCGCGTGGCTGTCACTTCAAAGTGAAGGTGCCTTCTGGCCCGGCTTTTAGCATTTAGCTATTCATTTGTCATTTCCCTATTCCATTAAATCTATTCTTTGCAATAATTCGGAGAACAATTTGGCAATGCCCCTTTTCCTTTTTTTACTTCATTTTTTGTGGGAGTTGAATACTCCCTCCGTTTTACGGCTTTTACCACAATTTTTTTTAGTTGTGTTCTTTTTAATTGCTATATTATTTAAACTTTTCTTATTTAGAGTATTTGACCTACTAAAAAGTAATATTTTTTTTATTGTTTTTTTAATTTTTTCTACCAAAAATATATTTTTCGTTTTTTTTCACCAAGTACCATCGGGTATTCAGAAAATTCATCAGGTACTCTCACACTTTTCATAATTCATCAGGTACCCCTAAGTTTCATGGTAATATATCAAAATGTCCTTAATGACTAACGGCGTTTAACTCCATTAGTCATTAATCCTATTTTTTAAAACCTTAATTAACCTATCTCTCTCCCTCCACCTAGCATCCCTCCCTAACCACCAGCACTCAACCACCACCACCTGACCCCTAACCACCACCACCTGCTGCTCGTAGAAATTAAAGGGTAGGGGAGGGACAATGTGGCAGCATCACCAAGGCAAGAAAACAACAACGACAAGAAGAGGGCAATAGCAACGGCGAACAACAGCCGCATCAACCCAACAACGGAAAGGGAGGGGAATAGCGAGAATCGGGGAGGGGAAGGGCAGGGGGAGAGGCGACGACCTACCTCGCAAAGAGGGCTCCTCGTTAGAGAAGGCCTCATGATTCTTCGTCGGTGGGGGGGACTGGGAAGATAGGAGAGGCATGGGGAGGGGCGAGAGAGGCGATGGAGAGGAGGAGGGGGGTGAGGGAGAGGAGAAAGGGGAGTGGTGAGGGAGAAGTATTAAAAAAAATGATCAGTTTAATAGATGACAACGGACTAGACCAATTTAAAAAGATAAACGCAAAAATTAGAATCACATTAAGTTAATCAAACGAGAAATCATTTTAAGAAGACTACACAAAATTAGGGTTATTCTTATTTATTTATCGTTTTTTTTTTCCTATTGTCATAAGAGGCACTACTACAATTTTGTTCTAGTAACTAGAGTGGGGACAACTATAAGAGTTGGGAAAGGAAATGTAAAGGAAGTTTCTTAGTATCTTCATGAGTTGTGTGTAGGATTTAGGTAAAACTGAACGGAGTGTTGTTGCCACGCTTTACCTTGTGCGTCAGTGCTTAGATTCCATTGGCTATAAGCCTATAAGTCTTGATACTTCCTTTTCTACGAAGTTAGTTTTATTGACTCGTGACTCATGAGACGTGTTCCTTGGATTGTGCAAAGAAAGATTCAATTTTCAATTTTGTCATCAAAGTATTGCTCACGGCTTATTTGGCAAACGATAATAAAAGGAATAGATTTTTTAATAATTTAGCAAGATATTCTTAGGCTTTGTTCTTAATATTTGCTAAAATTAATTTAATTTTACTCTACTAAATTCATTTTTGTTAAAAGTATTTTTAGCTGAACTTATTTTTGTTTAATTTAACTTACTTCCTCCGTTCCAATTTAGTTGTGACACTTTCCATTTTAGGAAGTTTCAAATTAGTTGTTGCACTTTTACTTTGGGTAATAATTTCTCTCTATCACTCTCCTATCACATATTCACATGGGACCCTTTTGTTTTCTTTTCTCTATCTCTCTCCTCTCCAAAAATTGTCTAGGAGTCCGTGATTTAAAAAGTGTCACAATTAAATTGAAATGGAGGAAGTACTTAAATTGACTATTTATCCTATCTTTTGTTCAAATTTTAACTGTATTTTGCTGAACTTAACTTCTCTGTCTTCTTTTATCTTTCTCATATGGAATTTTGTCACTATTCACATTTAAAAAGAATCTTCTATATATTTCTCAAATTACAAGAAAAAATATATTCATGTGGGTCTTGTTTGATTTGTCTCAATGAGTACTTTGTTAATATTCAACAATTATTATTGTTACTAATATGTAATTAAAGATATCTAAGGGTAAAGAAGTGCATTGACAAACATGCACAAGAAAGTGAGAAAGATATAAGAACATAGAGAGGGTACTTTATTAGTTGATTAAAACTTCCCTTTACACAGAAATAACATTACATAAGTCATAACATAAGGCATCAATATGTAAGCTTAGGCTATGTTCAGTTTACCTTATTTTTGCTTATTTCAGATCAGATCAGATCAAATCAGACCAGATCAGATCATATCATATCAGAAAAAATAAGTTCAGATCAGATCAGATAAGTTCAGATCAGTTCAGATCAGATCAGATCAGATCAGATCAGATAAGTTCAGATTATGCTTATATTTAAAAACTTATTATTATTACTATTATTATTATCATTATGATTATTAGTATTACTAATGCTATTATTGTTATTGTAATTATTATTATTATTATTATTGTTATTGTTATTATTATTATTATTATTATTATTATTATTATTATTATTATTATTAATACTTTATACAATTACTATTACTATTAATATTACTATTTATTAGTACTTTTATTCAAAAAGATTATTATTGTCGTTGTTGTACTTATTAATTATTAATATTGGTACTTATTATTAATGTCGTTTCTATTATTATAAATGTCATTGATATCACTATTTGAAGCTATTTGTGTTCAAGAAGAAGAATGTTCTTTTGGCATTTGTAAGTGTTCTTTTTTATATTTAGGGCCTGTTCTCCCCAGCTTATTTTCAGTTCAGTTCAGTTCAGTTAAATTCAGTTCAGTGCAGTTCAAATGATAATCATTACTATTAATTAGTTATAATTTAATTCAGTTCAGTTCATTTCCTAAATGATAATTATTACTATTAATTAGTTATAATTTAATTCAGTTCAGTTCAGTTCAGTTCAATTCAGTTCAGTTCAATTCAATTCAGTTCAGTTCAGTTCAGTTCAGTTCAGTAGTTTTATGCCGAAGAGAACAAGCCCTTATTCTACTTAATAATTTTCATATGTGATGTTCTTTTTTATGTTGTACATGTAACGAACATGACAATAGTATATGATGTTTATTTTTTAAAACAATTTTGGTAGAATAATATAAATTATATATTACTAGTTTATATAAAACATGAATAGCATGGGATAACCTAATGGTGTTGTCATCACGTTCAAAATTTTCTCTACAAAGGATTTCAACTTATCTTTAAAAACAAAGTTTATATAGAACAAGACAACGATATAAGAAGAATATTTAACCATTTTGTTCAAGATCATATGATTATATATATTTATTTATAATAAAAAAGAACAATTTATTGATATAACAAAGAACATGTTGTTAGTTTAATCCAAACATGTCATCAATATAAAAATAACATCTATCTTTTATTTTTAAAATGTGTTCTTTAAATAGATCTTGTATGCTCTTTCAGTATATTTTCTTTTCATTACTACCCAAATTCTTATTATTAACGGACCTTGAACATGAGTGTTCTTTTATGTTTAATTTTTTGGGGCCCCTTTCGGGAATCCTGTGGTAAGATGAATTTTCTTTGGGCTGCCCTCGCACAGGGTCACTCACATAAAGACCCAACAAGCCCCAACCCCCCTCCCTCACCCACAACAATATTGAAATATATGCTTCCACCAAGATTTGAACATTGGTCTCCCATGTGGGAGGTAAGAAGCCATGCCCGGACCCAGGAGTCCTTAGTCTTTTATTTTTAATTGTATGTTCATATACTAATGTGCTCTTTTTCAAAAAAAAAAAAAAAAAACTAATTATGCTATAATAATAATAATAATAATAATTATTATTATTATTATTATTATTATTATTATTATTATAATAATTATAATAATTAAAATTATTATTATTATTATTATCATTATTATTATTATTATGTTATCTATATTATTATTATTATTATTATTATTATTATTATTATTATTATTATTATTATTATTATTATTATTATTATTATTATTGTTATTATTATTATAATATTATTTATATTATTATTATTATTATAAAATTATTATTATTATTATTATTATTATTATTATTATTATTGAAAGTTGTGCATAGTAATAAAATGATAGCAATAGTAATACTAGTAATGAAACACAAAGTAATAATAATATTAGTAATAATATGTTTTTTAAAAGATAAGTTCAGATCAGACCAGATCAGATCAGTTCAGATCAGATCAGAAAAAATAAGTTCAGATCAGATTAGATCAAATCAGATAAGTTCAGATCAGAAAATTTCAGGTGAACTAAACATAGCCTTATTTGATTACCATTTGGATTCTTAATAATCTTGCTGCAAATGTTGTTGGGAGTGGTTCTCGATAAATGAAACTTTGTATTCCAAAGAGCAAACCAAGAAAGTGATGTCAAACTTCAAAAAAGCCATTGCAATAGTTTTTGAAAGAGTGTCATGTGCCATAATTATTTATTATATGATGAAAGAATGTTTAGAAAGAGACCTGCTAAAAGTGAGCCCCATTTAAAATAAATATAAAGTTATGAGTCTTATGACCTATTCGTCGAGACTGATAGTGTTAATTATTCCATTAAAATGCTAATGTAACCATTTCTAATAAAAAACGTTCAAACTCGAGGTGATCAATATTTACCTGGCCCGACCCGTAAATTCGAGAGTTTTAATTAGGCATAACATAACGACCTGTGATTCGTGTTTGGCCCGGCCCAATTTTTAGGCAAAAAAGACGTGTCATGGACAACCTAAATCTGGAAATTTATATTAAATTTTTGTCTGGTTCAAAATAGCGGGTTTTGGTGCTAAAACGTGTCCGAGACTTAGCTTGGCTTGTCTCAAAGCTTTGGCCATAAACGGGGCTCTTTTTGTGCCCAAAGTAATCACCTTAAGAATCAAGTGCTTATTATTAGATTGATTGATTCTGCAATCTTGAGTGAGATCAATGGCCCCTGGGACCAGCGACCAACTCAAAGTAGTAAAAAGCCAAAAAAGAGTGATGAAAGATAAGGAGAGAATATTCGAGGCAGAGACATGTTTTGGGGTTCGGCGCTTAATGATAGCAAACGTTATCTCATGAGTATTATACCATTCAGTCATTCACATATCCACATTGGATGGGAGTAAAGAACATCGCAAATGCTTTGTTGGGTAAATAGAGGATTTAACATAATTAGATGTTTTGATTTAATTTGAAGATTGATCGGTGAAATATAGATTTGAAGATTGATCGGTGAAATCGGGTCAATGAACTTTGGATACAAGATATTGAGGTAAATTGATAATATGCTAAAGTGCAATCTACCAATTACTTATTAAACATTTATATGTTAACAATTTACGCAGTCAATTATATACAATCTTTATCATACACCCGAGTGTACTAAAAGTATCGTACACATAAAGCTATTTTTTGTTCATTTGGAGCTCTTACTATATTCATTTGGAGGTTTTCAATAAACAAATGAGCAAAAAATAGATGAATGCACTCATGAACTATATATGTGTGACTGGGTCAACATTTGTTTTTTTATTAGATAAGTTGAAGTCCCTTGTAAGAAAGAGAATAATTTGAGTATCCATCCAATAAAAAGCGATATTTAATTTAAGATGTCAATACCATTAGGCTATCACCCTAGCACCTGCTGCCCAATATATGTTTCAGCATGCAAAATATTAGTTTGGGCATTGTCTAAGTTTCGGATTCGAAATACACCATAGCTATTCAATATTCAATTATTCATGATACATTTATAGCTAGGGTTGTTCAGAGTACGGTCTGAATCGCACCAAACCGCAACCCAAACCGTTTTTTCACGGTTTGGGTTGGTTTGCTGTTTCAAAATTTACGGGTTGGGTTATGATTTCAAGCAAACCGCGGTTTGCGGTTTGGATTGGGTTTTAATTTTTGTAAATCAAAACCGCACCGTAAACCGCAATTTTATATGATTCTTTTTTTAAAATTTATTTTATCTATATTGATTTTTTTTTAAATACACTCTCTCCTTTGTTTGGTGTAAGATTTGGACATAATGTTTATTGTTTGCTGTAAGATTTGGACAAAATGTTTATTTATGAAGTCAACTTCATATTTATTTGGACTCTTTATATTTATTACCAATTTTTTTACTCTTAGATTACAAGATTAATATCGCGGAGGAAAAAATGGTTAAACCGCATCAAACCGTTTCGCGTGGTTCGGTTTGGGTTGGTTTAGGCAAAAGTGCAGTGCGATTTGGGTTGGGAAAATGTCAAACCATATATTTACGGTTTAGATTGGGTTACATCCCAAACCGCACAAACCCAACCCGCGAACACCCCTAATTATAGCATCAAGTCAACGTTCCCCGTTTTGAAGCGGAAATTACACGTTATATTGGAAAAGTAGTTGGAAACCAAAATCACTAGCTGCCAAGTAAAGAATGTAATTAACTAAATGGACGTTGAATAAACGCCTCCTCTCTCTCTTTTTTTTTTTTTCTCTCTCTCCTCTCTCCTCTGTTATAAAACCCTAATTTTTAACCTATGGGTTACCGTCACCCTTCTAGGTAGTGGTAACCCCCTTTTCTCCTTTTGTTACTAGTATTTTTTCCGTTAATGTTTCTAATAAACTTCAGTCTCTTTCTAATGGAGAGTTTTTCTACACATATATTGGGTTATATCTACCCATAACCCATATATTGGGTTTTATCTCTCGTCATGTGAAAGTTTGGATACTTTGTTTTTGGTTTTTTGTATAATTCAAGAGGTTGATTTGTTGATCGGAATTTGTACGGGCTTGCGACAAATGTCAGTACTTCATTTACAATCACTTGAATTGAATCCAGTTCTACTTCAAAACTACAAAAGATCGATTGACCCCCTTGTAGAAGGGGGCATCAGACAGCAATGTGAAAGACGAGACCCCCTTGTAGAAGGGGGCATCAGACAACAATGTGAAAGACGAGGGTTTTCAGAAGTGTTAGATCTACTCAACGATCGTGGTTTTGTCATTTTAGAATTGTATTTATTTCATTTTGATATGAATTTGTTTAGTTTTGACTTCTATTGTAGATGTGTATAACTTTGAATCAATGAATTAAGGGATATTATATCAGATAACCCTGACATATAAGTTTTTTTCTCAAATAACCTCAATATTTTCACCCCTATCCCGAATAACCCTAAACTTGTAATTTGTCATTAAACTTGAAGAAATGGCTAACGGTGTTAACTATTGTAAAACAAAAAAAAAGCCCAAATCATCTCTTTGTCTCTCTTGTTCTTGGCTCTTTTTCTTGAATTCATTGGAGAAAAAACCAAAAAAACAAACACATATTCATCAACAGAGGTTGAATTTCTAAAATCTAAACCATAATCTCTACAATGAACAGAGGCCCTGCCACCTTTATCTTCCTCTTGGTAATTGGGTTCGATGAAAATGGTGGAATTCCAACTTCCAAGGTAGTGGGTCAACGAGGATGAAAGAATATTAGGATGCATCTTTCTCTCTCCTTCCTCCCTCTTCATCAAACCATGCCCTGCAGCTCAAGGATCGTCAAAGATCTCGTCCTCCATTCCCCGCAATGGCACAAAATAAACCAGACCTTCAACCAAAATTCATCCATCCCAAAACTACCATCCCTTCAATTTTTCTCTATTTCTTCTTCCAAGTGACCCAAACATCAATTATTCACTTTCAAGCTTCAATTTTGTCAACTTTCAGATTCCTTCACCAAATATTATAGGTTAGGTTTAGTCGGGGCTGGTGCTGAAAGATTCGTGAATGGGAGAAGACGCGTGACGGCGCCGGAAGAAGTTGGGAGGCGGCGAGATCAGGGTCGGCGTTGGAATTCGGAGGGAAAGAAGGAGGGCGGCTGAGTTAAATTTGGTGTGAGATGTGGTCTAGAATTGTTGTTGGGTTAGTTGAACTGTAATTTTGGGAGGGAGAGAAGGCAGCTGGGTGGCTGGATCAAACTAGGCGGTCAGTCCACTGAGCATGTAGGTAATGTGGTGGTGGTGGTGGTGGTGGTGGTGGTGATGACGAAGAGCAAGAGAGGGAAAGAGATGGAACAAGAGAAAGAAGATAATTTGGTTTTTTTAAAGAACACTGATTATTCTTGTTTTAAAAAAGTTAACACCGTTAGTCATTCCGTTAGCTTTAATGACAAATTACAAGTTCAGGGTTATTCGGGATAGGGGTGAAAATGTTAGGGTTATTTGGGAAAAAAGCCTATATGTCAGGGTCATCTGAGATAATATCCCATGAATTAATTTTAATTTCAAAAAATAAAATGTAATTAACTAAATATTATTAATAACAGTTAAAGATGTAAATGGATAAAATAATATGATAGCAAGCATAAAACTTAAGGTATGTTAGTTATCGTTATTTTTTTTCAAAACTACTTTTAAAATATGAAAACTAAGAAAAGTTTTCAATTTTCTAATTGTGAGTTTTAAAAAATTGACATGTTTAATAATTCGTATAAGTAAGACTAACTTTACGTTCATTATATGCCTTATATCATATGACTTTTACATTTGTAAAACAAAAACTGGAAACTGACATTGATTTCGAACAGGAATTATAGTTATTATCTTTTTGAGGCTATGTTCTCTCTATGTTATTTATCTGAACTTAGCTTATTGTAAATTAAGGTGTATTCACCCATTTCCCATTTTACGTCTAATAAGTTGATATATACATTCCAATAGTTTCAATAGTTTGGATTAGTTTTATTAAGTTCCAATAAGGCTACGTTCTTTTCAACTTATTTAAGCACTCTATTGCTTATTTCAGATTTGATCAGATCAGATCAAATCAGATCAGATCAGATCAGAAAAGTTCAGATCAGATCAGAAAAAATCAGATCAGATCAGATCAGATCAGAAAAGTTCAGATCAGATCAGATCAGAAAAGAAATAACATATTGCACGAGTTGGGTAAATCAGAAAAGTTCAGATTAGTTCAGACCAGATCAGAAAAGTTCAGATCAGACCAGACCAGATCAGAAAAATTCAGATCAGATCAGAAAAGTTCAGATCAGATCAGATCAGATCAGACCAGACCAGATCAGATCAGATCAGATCAGAAAAATTCAGATCAGACCAGACGAAAAGAACATAGCCTAAGTAGTGACAACTTATTAAATAAATTTCAATAATTGTCAATAAGATCAAATAATAAGTTTTTTAAAAATAAGACGAAGAAAATGTACCTTGTTATAAACTATTGAAAGTTCATTCACCCGATTTCAACTTAATGGAACCTTTTTAAAGTTATTGAAGCTTATATAGGGTGTTATTAATAACAGTTAAAGATGTAAATGTATAACTTATTGAAACTTCTCTAAAGTAATAATATGAACAATTTCACTTTATTAGACTTATAACTCTAAGTTTTTTTTTTTTTAAAACGGAAAGATCATAAGACTTTAAAGAAGGGATGAGGTATCAAACTATCAATTGTCGTATCAAAAAATAACGAGTGGACCATTGCTCGAGAGATCAACACATGGTTTTTGGTATAGCTGATTACTGATACTCGGTAGGTTCATAATAATGCTGCGTAAGGTCACAACTAGTTCAGGCTTCACTTTGCACCAGTTCCACCCCATCCTTTTTTTTTTTTTGAAAATTTTCATATACCCCCTTTTTTATCCAATGAATGAATTTTTTAGCATTGCACTTCAGTCTCTACTCCCACTATTTCATGAGTTCTTCTTAATGTTTACATGATCAAATTATGAAAATTTTGACCATATTATACAATTATATCTATTGAAAAATATTATTTAAGGATATTGTTAGATTTAGTTCGATATGTATTTTGAAAATACTTCTTTTTCATAATTTTGACTAAATCATACTCCCTCCGTCCCATAATATAGTGCCTACTTCATTTTTTGTGGGTCAAACCTTAAAATCTTTGACCGAATATTCTCATTTGTATATATAAAAAAACATATTCATGTGAGATCTTGTTATATTCGTCTCAATGTGTAGTTTCATAATATCAACTTTTTATATTTTTTATTAATACGGAATTGAAGATATTAAAGGTTAAAGTTACGTCTTGGAGACCGTGTAAAAAAGAAACAAGCACTATATTATGGGACGAAGGGAGTAATTAAAATATATTTGGTCAAAAATTAATTGGAGAAAACAATCATGGAGAACTTCCTTCCTCAAACAAATGGAATAGTTGTTTTTAATCCAGGTCATTGAATTATCTAGTTAATTTTGTATGTTCATTTCTATGACCTTGAAAATGCAAATATACGATGTATGGAGCGACTTTCATATGTTTCTTGAAACCATTTTTTAGATTTCACAAAAATTCATTAATTTTCCTAAAGAGAAAAGGAGAAAGATATTTATGTACTAAATTGTCCACTTATAACTTGGAATGATGGTATGTATTACACGGAGGAAGTACTATTCATATGTAATCAATATTATTTCGGGCAATTTAGAAATTCATGCCTATGCATGTTATAATCCAATGGAAAATTTCCTAACGTATCCTTAAAATTTGACATAATTATCAAAATATACTTATTGAAATTTGTAATTTATAAGATTTAGCTTCAAGGGTATATCATGAAATTAATGCACTTGAATATCCGTTTAATAAAGGTAATTTGAGCAATGTGTTGAACCTTAGGGCCTTAGGGGTATATGAGGGAATTCCAAAATGAGAGTGGTATTTTGAGAATTATGCCAATTATGCTAATATATTTCTTATAACAATACAATTATAAATCTTGTATTATAACTCTAGAATTCTATTTTTATCTTATTGTGATCATTATACATGTTTAATTATTCTAAATTGAACATTTATTTGATGACGTAATATGTAAGTTATTTTTAAAAAAAAATTCAGTTGTGTATTAATAAATATTATAACCATAAGTCTCATACAAGTCCGTCTTACTATGATTTATGGTAAGAAGTGGTTAACTTACTATCTTAAAGGGGTAACTTATGGTATAAGTGACCTTTTTAAGACACGGGGTGACCCATTATCTAAAAGTGAGTCCTTTAACTTATAGAGTGACCCTTTTAGGAATAAAGTGAGGTGGACTTACACTAATTTTATGGTAAGACGATTTGATACAGGACTTAGCAATATTATAAAGAGTTGATAACTTAAATTTACAATCTAACAAGATCCCAAATCTCCTTAAAAAAAAGATCCCACATGATAATATATGGTGATATATTGCAATGATTCTAACAAATCCACCGATAATACAAAATGGAGAGAGTATAATAGTAATCTAGATAAATCAAGTTATATTATCTTCTCGTTAAAAATAAAAAAGGTTAGATTATCATATAATTTGATTATCTTATAATTACCAAATTCTATCTCTCCTTTGTTTTCGCTTGAAGAAATTTTAACCCAAGTCGAATTCTTAATTAAGTAGACATTCTTTTTCCAAATAAAAAACCATATGCAAATGCAATGATAAAAGTTAGAAATGGTAGAGCTAAAAGCTCGGAGAAAGTACGCTAAAAACAGTTTAAAGTTTCACGTAAATTACTCTTTCCCCTTTAAAAACTAAAAAGCGTAAACTACTACATTAATTTTTGACCTTTTTAACACCTGTGTTTTGCTTTGCAAACCAAAACTCCTTGCTCGCAAAATTAAACCGCTGTAAAAAGAACAAAATCAAATAAAAAGAATAAACAAAAATAAAGAAAAAGTGATGTTACAGAAACAATATCTTTACCATTTTACCCTTCCTTCCTACCCTATAAAAGCAACCTTCAACCCTTCATGCAATTCTCGCCATCTTCATCCCCTTCATCTTCTTCCTTATATTTCTTGCTGCCAGCAACTATTTTAACGGCTATATTAAAAAACCCTAGCCGTTATTCATTTTCTCTCTCCTCTTTTTTTCCCATCAAAATTACCCAGAAAAAAAAAAAACAATACCCAGATCTGCATGCTTAATTTCCCTTACATTTAGATCTGTATAATTCACATTCAACTCTTTTAATTTCCTCATTGAAATTCAATCATATTCCTCCTGAAGTCGACGTGGGAAAATCACAACCGTCTGATTTAAACCCTCGGTTGATTTCCACCGTTGATTCTTTCTTCATTTGCTTAAATTTGAGGGGGTAGCCGGGGCTCCGGCCTCGGCGGGTTTTAAAACCCCCATTTTATTTCACCCTTTGTGGTAAATAAAAAAAGAAATAAAAATTCCTCTTTTATTCATTTTTTCTCCTCCTCAAAATAAACCTCCTCCTGAGAAAATTTAACCCCATTTTTTAGGAATTTTTTTATTAGTTTTTTTTAGGAGAGAGAAAACAGATCGGAAGGGGAAGATAGAAGATGCCGGCGTGTTTTGTCGACACCTCTGCTACTACCGCCATTGTTTCCGGCGGTTGTCCTCCTGGTTTCGCCGCTTTTTCCACCGTCGATAATCTCTCTCTTCCCCTGCCAGGTCATTTTTCCGGCATGATTACTCCGACGACAACATCCACAGAGTGGTCCACAGACCACTCCGCTAGCCTCTACCGTATCGACCGGTGGGGGCCGCCTTATTTCACCGTTAATAACAATGGGAACGTTACTATCAGGCCGTTTGGCGAAGCGTCGCTGCCACATCAAGAGATTGATCTTTTGAAGGTTGTTAGGAAGGTATCTGACCCGAAATCGAATGGTGGGTTAGGGCTTCAACTGCCTCTTATTGTGAGGTTTCCGGATATTCTTAAACACCGTCTCGAATCGCTTCAATCAGCGTTTGATTTTGCTGTTCAGTCTCATGGGTATGGGTGTCATTACCAGGGAGTATACCCTGTGAAGTGTAATCAAGACAGGTTTATTGTTGAGGATATTGTGAAATTCGGGTCCGGTTTTCGGTTCGGGCTTGAAGCTGGGTCGAAACCAGAGCTTTTACTTGCTATGAGCTCGCTTTGTAAAGGTCATCCTGATGCTTTCCTGGTATGTAATGGTTTCAAAGATGCTGAGTATATTTCTCTTGCGATTATTGCTAGGAAACTTGCTATCAATACTGTCATTGTGCTTGAACAAGAGGAAGAAGTCGATTTGGTGATTGAATTGAGTAGGTTGCTTCGTGTTAGGCCTGTAATTGGGGTCAGGGCAAAGCTTAGAACGAAGCATTCGGGTCATTTTGGGTCGACTTCTGGTGAGAAGGGAAAGTTTGGGTTAACTACAGTCCAAATTCTTAGGGTGGTCAGGAAACTTGAGGTAGTTGGGATGTTGGATTGTCTCCAATTACTGCATTTTCACATTGGGTCTCAAATCCCTTCAACTACTCTTTTAGGTGATGGTGTTTCTGAGGGTGCTCAGATTTACTGTGAATTAGCCCGCCTTGGTGCTTGTATGCGGGTGATCGACATCGGTGGCGGTCTTGGGATTGATTATGATGGGTCGAAATCGACTGAGTCTGATGTCTCAGTTGGTTATACATTGGAGGAGTATGCTTCTGCTGTTGTTAGAGCTGTTCAAGTTGTTTGTGATAGGAAAGGGATGAAACATCCGGTTATATGCAGTGAAAGTGGCAGGGCAATTGTTTCTCATCACTCAATTTTGCTCTTTGAGGCGGTTTCTTCCACTGCTTCGGCTGCTCCTCCAGCTATGTCGCCACATGAATTGGATTGTTTGGTTGAAGGGCTACCAGAGGAGGCTCGTGGAGATGTGCATAATATATCTGCTTCGGTTAAAAATGGGGATTTTGATTCTTGCTTGCTGTATGCTGATCAGTTGAAGCAACGTTGCATTGAACAGTTCAAAGATGGATGTTTAGGAATGGAGCAGCTTGCGGCGGTTGACGGGTTATGCGAAATGGTGTCGAATGCACTTGGTATGAGTGATCCGGTGAGATCTTACCATGTTAATTTGTCAGTTTTTACATCAATTCCTGACTTTTGGGGGATTGGGCAGTTGTTTCCAATAACCCCAATTCATAAACTTGATCAAAGACCTGGGGTTAGAGGGATTTTATCTGATTTAACATGTGACAGTGATGGTAAGATTGATAAGTTTATTGGAGGTGAGTCTAGTTTGCCTTTACATGATTTGAGGAGAGAGAATGGCAATGATGGTGGTGATGGTGGGTATTATCTAGGGATGTTTTTAGGCGGGGCTTATGAGGAGGCACTTGGGGGATTCCACAACCTTTTCGGAGGCCCGAGCGTTGTTCGGGTCTTGCAGAGCGACGGGCCATACAGTTTCGCAGTGACGCGGGCTGTTCCTGGTCCCTCCTCTGCGGATGTCCTCCGGGTGATGCAGCACGAGCCCGAGCTTATGTACCAGACTCTCAAGCACCGAGCTGAGGAGTGCCTCCAACACGACGAGGACGAAACTGCCACCCTCGCTAACGGGCTGGCCTGCTCCTTCAGCAACATGCCGTACCTTGTGGCGGGTCCCACAGCTTTAACTAGCGGCTTCATCAAGAGCAACAATAACAACAATGTCAATGGATATCATCATCCATACTTTTGTGGTGCCGAGGACAGCTGCAATGGCAGTGCTGTTGAGGTTGCTAATGGCGAGGATGAGCAGTGGTCTTATGTCTGTGCTTGAGAGTTTTCATTTAGCCTACATCCCAAGTAATGCCAGCCATATCAATGGTCTTTTAGTTCGTCGTCGGAGTCGTCATCGTCTGTTTTTTCGATTTAGAGTTTTTTCGTTTCATTTAATTTAGTAGTTTCCATTTCCATGAAGTATACAAAGTGTAAGAAATCAGTATAATACAGTCTTGCATTTTGTAGGATGGGAGGGAAATCTTAAGTTTCCTCGGATTAATGCATGTATTAGTTCCGGGGATCTTTGTTCTTTTCCTCCTGTCATGTCCTTTTTAATTACCATTATTAGACTTTTTTTTTTGTTCACAATTTCTGTGTTTTAATTCATTTTTTGGGCTCAATCTTTTTGTTATGATCTAATGGTTCTTCTTTTGATAGACTATGAAATATTGGATTGTACAATATCCATTCATTTAGATCTTGTGTAGGACCTTGTTGTTATTTTGTTTACGCTTTATGACGCTTTTACTATGTGCAATTTCCACAAAATTTGGTATGTAGATTTTGTGATAACACGATCTATAGGACGTGTGGCTTGTGGGGTAGTTTAGCACAGTGCTTTTTGATGCTTTGAAAGGTCATAGTTCCTACTTGCTTGCCGTAATTGACTGGTAAGTCTGGTGTGCACCACTAATTATATGCCCTGAAATTGTGCTGGGTTGATTGTTAGTTAAACAAATGTGTGATTCCTGGAACCTAGGTTATATTTTGTATTTTGTTATTATAATATATTCAATTCATGCGTCAACTGTCATACATTGAGATGCAGTCTTGTAGCTTGACAAGGTCATATTTACCGGCTAATGGTAGGTGCTTAAATGTCCCGTTCGATGGCCATGATTTGAGGTGATCGGAATGGGATAATCGGATTCTGGAGTAATAAAGCACGGTGCGCGTTTTGTGTAACCCTAAGTGCCAATGTGGTGCCCAATTTGCTGGCCTACTAGGAATCTAGGATGATAAAATATGCTAATTTGTTATGATATTTGCTCGCATAAGTCGGTGAATATTGGATTAAAGTCACATTGGACCATAGTCTTGTAGCATCTTCTCATCCTCTGTGGGGTTTAAGAATATGATGATATGAATATATGATATATGGGATACTTTGTGGTGTACTTTTGCTCTTATCTGTTTGCCTAGAGTTGTCCACTACTTGCCAATTTTTTTTTTTATCCTCCTTGAATGAATGCAAGTTGATTGCTGCTGCATATGGTTGGTTTTACTGACGGATCAACTTAGATCATATTTTCTTGTGTCGGACAAAAATTGCTTGTTGCTTTCTTCACATTCTTCATAAAACGTGTCATTGCCTACGAAGGAGGTGTGAGAAGCTTTTTGAGAGAATTCTATAATTAAGTGATAGTGTTTTGAACAGAACTTAACTAGATAAGAGTATCTGATCATCCCTTGGCCAAATTTCTTTGCCAACCTCTCAGTTTTAAGTTAATTTGCCTTCTTGCAGAATCGAGCTTGGATATTGTTGTTAATTCTCTTGGTTAATGTTACGAATTCATCTCTTGATTAATGTTACAAATTCATTTCCTTTTAATAGGCTATGTGATCTTTTTTTTTTCCAGGTAAGGTCCTAGTATGTACACTCATGGTTAATGCACTATCTAGCCATCTCGTTCTTTATTTATTTCTGTTATATCAAAGGATGCTCAAGCTTGGAACCATACTCAAGTTTGAACTATACCAAGAGTTGCATTTAGCATGTGTTATTTTCGTGGTACACATCTTACTTGGCCTACTAAGATCATGAAGATGCTCAATCGTCGTGCATTATGCTAGCATAACTTGGGTGAATATTGGAATAAAGTCACATTGGACCATAGTCTTGTAGCATCTTCTCATCTTCTTTGGGGTTTAAGAATATGATATGATATATGGGATACTTTGTGGTGTACTCTTGCTCATATCTTTTTGCCTAGAGATGCCCATTACTTGCTAGTTTTAGTTATCCACTCGGAATAAATGCAAGTTGATTGTTGCTGCATATTACCTAGAGATGCCCATTACTGGCTAGTTTTAATTATCCACTTGGAATGAATGCAAATTGAGTGTTGTTGCATATGATTGATTTCATTGACGAATCATCTTGGATCATATTTTCTTGTGTCGGACAGAATTGCTTGCTGTTTTACCCGCATTCTTCATATAGCGTCTTTTTGTTTGCGAAGGAGGTGTGAGAAACTTGAGAAGAATTCTGGAATTAAGTGATAGTGTTTTGGAACAAAACTTAATTAGATAAGATTATCTTATCATCCCTACACCAAATTTCGTTCCCCAACCTCTCAATTTTAAGTTAACTAGCTTTCTTGCATAAGCGAGTTTTGGAGTTTGTGTGAATCTCCTAATTAATGTTATGAATTCATTTCCTTTTAATAGGCTACTTGATCATTTTTTTTTCAGGCAAGGTCTTAGTATGTCATGGAGTCATGGTTAATGCACTATCTAGCCATCTCGTTTTTTTCTCAAAGGATGCTCAAGTAACTATGCAAGAGTTGCATTTAGCATGTGTTATTTTTCGTGGTACACAGCTTACTTGGCCTACTAAGATGATGAAGATGCTCAATCGTTTTGAATTGTGCTAGCATAACTTGGGTGAATATTGGATCAAAGATCGATTCGGACCGCGACATTTGTGAGCATGTCCTGCAAGGATTAAGAATAAAGATGATATGAGAATATGGGATACTATGTGGTTTGCATTGTTCTTCTATCTTAGTGCCTAGAGATGCTCACTACTTGCTGAGTTTTCCGGATTCTCGTTCAATAAACGCAAGTTGATTGCTGGTGCATATGCGCTTCTTTGCAGGCGGATAAATTTGGACTTATATCCTTTGTAGGGCTGAAAGAATTGCTTCCTGTTGTTCCCACATTC
Source organism: Beta lomatogona (assembly GCA_947646795.1). Taxonomy (NCBI): domain Eukaryota; kingdom Viridiplantae; phylum Streptophyta; class Magnoliopsida; order Caryophyllales; family Amaranthaceae; genus Beta; species Beta lomatogona. The sequence goes on along the minus strand of CANSNZ010001062.1, from coordinate 2,900,306 downwards.
TCCAAAATTTGTTATATTTGTTGTTGGTAAAGAATGCCCTTTTTTGCTAAACTAGTTGTTGCACCGCGCGCCTACGCGCGCGGCACCCCAAAATGTCGTATTTGTGATATCCGAATTAGGTTGGTTGTAGTTGGCGGGTTTAATGTAAAAGTTATGCTTTAAACATTTGTTGCTTTTACTTGTTGTCTGCGTTATATTTGGTTAAGCAACAGACAAAGGCGGGGACGTCTCATAACATTTAGGGGCCCTGTGCCATGCATTAAACATGTGCCCTATAAAGATATAAAACGGATCTTTAATCCCATATATTTATAACTAATTTAATTTTTTTATTAAAAATGGTTGAAAAATGAATTAACTTTCTCAAATACTTCGGATTCTTCACCAGGTACCCCTGAGTTTTACGAATATTCACCGGGTATCCTCGTAGTTTCCAAAATGCACAAGGTGTCCCTGATGTTTTGAAAAATACATGACTTGACCCTGCCGTTAAGTTTCCGTCAATTCCGTTAGTCCTAAAGGCCAAATTCTCAACCGATGGCCTTAAAGCCCCTACTCAGCCTCTCATCCAGCCACCACCAACCCGAAACCGCCCCTCCTGTCCCCCAGCCCCTGGAAAACATCCCCCTCCCCTTCCCCACCGCCGAAAACCGCCCCCTCCTTATCCCCACCTCCGAAAACCTCCCCCCCCTCCCTGTCCCCGCCGAAAACCTCCCCCCCTTCCCTTCCTTAGCCTCGAAGATCTCCCCCCCTTCCTCGTCCCCAAAAACCTTCCCGCCTCTCCTTTCCCATCGCAGAAAATCACCCCCCTCCCATTCCTTCAGCCCCCGAAAACCGCTTTTACAAGTTGGGGGGAAGGAGAAGGGGAAGTTTTTCGGGCTGGGGAAGGGGAGGGAGGAGGTCTTCGGGGCTGGGGAAGGGGATGGGGGCAGGTCTTCGGGGTGGTGGTGGTTGGTATGGTGGCATGGCGGTGGTTGGGGTGGCTGGTAAGTGAAGAAGGGGTGGGAATTTAATTAACTAAGGTTAATGAGGTTCAATTAGACTTAATTAGATTTTATTAGAGTTAATTATGATTAATTAGTATTAATTAGGTTAGTTAAGGGTTGATTTAGCCTTAATGACTAACGGAGTTGACGACCGTTAGTCATTAAGGGTATTCTGATGTTTTTTAAAAACCTCAGGGGCACCTTTTGCATTTTGGAAATCGTAAAACTCAGGGGTATCTGGTGAAGAATCCGTAAATACTTAATGTTATTTTCATTTTTAACAAGGAGACAACTTAGATTTAAAAGAACATATAGTAAAGATATACCAAGGATAAAACTAAAATAAGCTATGAAATATGAAAACTAAGTAAATATATTAGAAGCAAAAATTTTAGATTAACAAATGTATTTTCCATCTAAACCCAAAGAACCAAAAATATAAGAAAATAATTATAGATGAGGCCCCCTAAAATTAGGGCGCTCGGCATCATTCATTTCTACTGTGTCTGAGACCCCTTTAAACAAAGGTGTCCAATGACAATCTAAGCATGCTTTCATACATGGATAGACAGTAACATTTTGATGTTTTAATGAACCGAAAATTTTAACCTAAAGGTAACAATTTGAAAGAGTGCTAAAATGGAACAGCTATGTATTTGTGCACAAGTAGCTGTGGAAAATGGTTCAAAATTTTGAAATACAATAACAACATAACAACTTACTGATTTACGTAAGCTTTCTCTACATGAGTTGAGTGTGCGAAAAAATAGTATGACTATGCTGTTGTTAAAAGTATAACAATGTGGCTAGCCAAGCTGTGTATGTAGGGCAACATGTGTTTTGTTGTTTTCAGGGTAAGTTGTAATGGTTGGTGTTCATCTGTAGATTTTTTCATACAATAGACTTTTTTTTTTTTGGCAAAAAATAAGCGAAATTTGCATTTTCAAGAAGGTACCAAGGAGAACACATGTTAACAGTAGGTGGCTTAACATATACATAAAGATTTAAGTATAACATAGGTAAGCTTAAAGTAGTTCAAGTTCTCTTGTTTGCTAGTGCTAAGCTTAGATTGTTTACACTAAACCAAAGCTAAACAAAATTATAAGTGAGTATTTAACAGAACATTTACAGCTTGCATCTTTCAAACAAAAACAGATGCTAGAGAGCAAGTAGTAGGGGTATCTCACAGGAACACATAACTTGTTTCTATAAACAACACAAAAGGTTAGTGTTCCTATTAGAAGCCCACTTTATTTCAAAAAGGATTTGAGTCACACAGTGTGCATTAATTCCACTGAACTGCTTTAGGGACCCAGCTTAGGATCTTGTTTCTTGCAAGTGAAGTTGCTGGACCGATCTGCAGCAGGAAGTAGTTCGTGCTCAGCCCATGTGCAATGGGTTCAAAGTTGAAAGTTCCCTGAAATAAAGTGATTAATCTTGCTTAGATATTCTTGCAACTCAAAAAGGGTTGTTTTTGTCGTCTATGATTGATTGCACTCTTACTTTTGGGAATTTAGGTGTACCAACATGATTCGATTTATTGCACTGGTTCTAAAGGTGGAATTATTGGAGGTAAGGAAGGCAAAAATGTAAGTAAATGGTGGTTTGGACTAATTTTCAATTTAAAAATGCAGCACTTCCAAATGTCTAGTTGTTGTAACAAAGAGCTGGTTCCATGTGCTTTTCAAATAGTGGTTTAATCTTTCAATAACCGAGAACTACAAGCAATCAAACATGTCTAAAAGTGATATCCGTTGCATTTTCCAAATACATACATAAAACAGTACATTTTTACTTTCCACAAAAGTTAAAACAGGTGACTCGAAAGGGGGGGGGATCATGCATTCTGGAACAGAACTAAATTCAGCAGCAAAAAAAAGGAGAATCTCAACCACAAGAACAGCAGCAAAGAGCGAACACATTTCCAAACCAAACATGGTTGACCAAGCATAGCCTAAACAAATATCTAAGTAAGCTACAGAAGGAGATCTAAGAAAAAGCTTACCAAGTATTGCCTTACAAACCGATTAAAGGTTGGTTGATGAGAATCAAGGGAATTCCTACAGGAAAGGCAAGAGCCAGTTAGTTTTGCAAAGCTACGGAATTTTATAACAAATGTACATAGTTAACAACCAAGGGGGAAAAAGTGCAGCCTAATAATCCATTCAATTCAGCAAAAAAAGGAACAAACCCGGTTACAAAGGCTCCTAAGCATAAACTACAAAGGTTACAAGGCATGCTGAACAAATTAAATTTAAGGCTAGAGTTCGCACAACACAAACATGTTGTTAGAGAATGTCATTTTAATTTAAATTGTAATCCATCGTTATTATTAACCTAGCTCTGTAAACAAATGGTCACAGGCTCTAAGCATGGATAAACTTTAATCCAGCATTATTATTAACCTAGCTCTGTAAACAAAGGCTCACAGGCTCTACACATGGATAAACTTTAATCCATCATTATTATTATTAACCTCTGTAAACAAAGGCTCACAGGCTCTAAGCGTGGATTTAGAGGGCGGAAGACTTTGTTTTTAAGAACCAGATTGCAAGCCACAGTGTGTGAACCATAACCAAGGGGACTGTTTGTAAATTTGTAGTATTCATGAAATGCAAGGTCATGGCTACTGCACCACTGGACATGGAATTAAAGTTCATGGCTACCATTTTCAGAGCATATGGGATATCAAAGCAAAACATGCACCAAGCCTGGAATTGAAAGACGAAACAACATGCATTTCCCAAGAGTTTTTTGCAAACACAAAGTGAAGCTAAAAATCCGGTGCAAGTTACATTCTATAGCATTTTTTGTTGGCATCTTCCTTTTTGAATGAGAGTCCATATGTGTCAAGTTACTTTTGTTGTGTAAATAATTGTCTGTAGCAGTCTTTGTAAGTTTATTTAGAGATTAATTCATGGCAAGTTCAATTTGTATGTATGATTGAAGGTATTAGCAAACTAACTGGACCATAAGTTATTTTTTCTCAACAACAAAAGGAGGTGAAGCAAAAAACCCACCAGCTTCAGCAACTCACACTCAGAGGCACAGTTTCTTTAGGAGGCAGTATTTATGCAAAGGGTTTATATGGAAGGCAATGCCAAACCTTAAGATGGGAAGGGGTGTACTGTGGTAGAGACTCAATCATCTGAATATTAAATACATTTTTTGCTGTACCTCAAAGGTCTTTTTAATGATGAGTGAGCTTCAAAACCGGGGTGGACACCTCTCTCATTAGGTGGAACAGTATTGATTTATTTTCAGTTGGGATACTCATCATAACCCTGATGGACACCTTCCTACTCCCTGGAACTAACTTGTCTTAAATACCAATGGCCCCATTTAAAGTTGTAAACCTAATTGATTTCTTAATAACCAGTGGAATCCTGTATATTTAGGACCCATTAAATTTTGAACCAGAATTTGCAGAAAATGAACCAGAATTAGCAAAAAATGAACCAAAATCGAAACCCCAGAAAGTTAATCGAAACCCCACTGAACCAAGCAAACCTTCCCATTCCAAAAGAATAGCCAGAAACAAGTGAGTGAACCTCAGGGAGTAAAAGTAACAAGGAAGGTAGGATGTTATTTTGCAACCAAAGAATCTACCAAAGAAGCAACAAAAGGCAAAACCTGAGCGTTTTGTTCTCCAACTTTCAAATGGATCCACATTCATTTCAACAGCATCCTTTGTAAAAGGGTTCTTTAAACAGGGTGGTGGCATAACACGGCAGCGCAAAGCAATTGCTGACTGTGGGACATAACTGGAACCTTCCCCTAATGCAGTAGGTGTGGTTTTCCAGTCTTGTTTTCATTCGTCTAAGGAGTATCTTTTGAAGATTAGAGCTGGAGATGTTACAAAGCTGCCATCTGTGGAAATCATGGAAAGCTCAGCAAGAAAATTTCATTTTCCCCTCACATTTTTCACTTCAGATTCCTAGTTTTGGAATTGGTGATTGTAAATTGTATTTTCTTTAATCCCTCGAGTTCTTCATAATTTTGAATGCTTTCTTCTGCTGTCTTTTGCAGTAATTTTATTTTCGAAGTTCACAATTTTTCTGCATTAGTTGAATCAGTTTCTTAATTTTCTTAATGCTTAATCAAATGGGAGCTACTCCTTAAGCATCCGAATTGAACCGAATATATTTTCCTAATTATCAGTTTTTCACTCGTAACTCCGAAATTAGGGTTTCCTCCGAAAAACTCTTTTCTTTGTTTACAAAATCTCATACAAATAAAAACTTTGAAATTCGTGTTATTTAATTTAATCTGCTTGGTAACATAGATATTAGATAGATAACATAACTATGTTTTGTTCAGAAATAAGACATGGTTAGAAAAAGTATTCGAAAAAGTAAAAGAACGAAAATCCGAAGTATACCAGTTCCTGAATAAACAACCAACTAAGAAAACAAAGTTAAATTCCATCAAAACTAAACCCAAAAATGGAAAATAACCTAGTATATGTTGATGGGGTTTTCTCTTGCACTCAAATTCTTCAGATCCACAGGAGGCTGCAGCATATCCACCTTAAGAAGAAATTAAAAGAACCCAAAAATGAAACCGGGTAGATTCAGCAACTTACAATACGACATTCACCATTAATATACGACAAAAATAGGTGAACTTCAAGCTCATAAAGCAGGGAAAAGAGGGGAAAAAAGGTTTTAAAAAATATGACTGAGACCTTCGTGCTCTGCCATAACCAAAACCCTAATTTTTTTAGACCTGGAAAAGTTGAGGGAGAAAGAGAGAGAGTGATCTGGAAAAGATAAGGGAGAAGGGAGAAAAAAGAAAGGAAAAAGACCATATATTAGTGCGAAGTTTATGCTTTACCCAATTCAACTTGTACTATCAAATGAAGATCAGAAAGCAAGGATATAGTCTATAATAGGAGGAGACGCGGGAACAAACATACCCAAAATTGGAAATCGAAACACCATTGCATCACATTAATTCACCAAATTAAAGATTATGAATTTGAACATCGAGATAATTTCCTAGTTTCAGCAGCTAATTTACAGCTCTACATAATATTAACAATATCCCAATGGCATATCTGTAATAAAAAAAAAATTAAAGAAAACCCCAAATTCGAGCTATCAAACGCTAATTCTCTCCTTCACAAAATCTCCAATTCAACTGAACCCCCAAAATCTCAATCTTATTGAGGTTACGAATGGGAAAACAACTAAGGCAAATAAATTCGACATTCAAACTCAAATTTTGTATAAAATAACATATTTTAAAATTTGAAAAAGTTAAATCAAAATTACTCTTAAACAAACCTTTAATATGTTGGATGTTGGAAGATCGAAGTTAGCTGTTCCTCTAATTTTGATGATGATAAGCCGAAATTGAGTGTTTCGATGAATTTAGAAAGAGAGCAAATAGTAGATTGTAATCGAGGGTTAGGGTTTTACAGCACTTCGTTTGGCAAACCCTAATGGCGTACAAAGAGGATAGAGGAGAGAGGAGAGATGGAGAGGAGATGAGAGAGAGAGAGTGAAAGTGGCGTGAACTGATGCCACAGAATTGTCGATCGAGGTGAGGAGAGAGAGTAAGAGAGAGACAAATCGTGAGGCTCATGTTAACCCAGAGATGGAGGGTTGAGATTTCTTCTCCCTTAGCTACAGTAATTTGCAAGTTTTTGTCACTCAGAGTAATGCTCATATGAACAGTAGCAATACTTCTAACTTTTAAAAGGTCTAGGATAGGAAGAAATTAGGCTTCAACCTTTATGTTAATCACTATCACAAACTCATTATTATACATATACCTTGGACTAATGTTCCTAAAGTGTTCACCCTCTTTTGGCCAATTATGTGCTCTCTGAAACAACATGAAACCTAATCTGCACTCAACTCATTCATAAACGTCAATATGTGAGCAACATTTTTCTTGCATCTTCTAACACTCCCTGTTAGTATCGGTTTGCTAAATGTTCCGATGACCAAAAAGATATTTCTCTAAAAGAACCCTATTTCTCTCAAGAGGTGCAACAGCAGCCTTAGCAAAAGCAGTTAATTCTCTGACATAAATAGGCAACAATCACTTCTCTAACAATTAAACCAGCAACATTCGAAGAAGATGACGATGTTGAACTTTATGATGAACCCATCTCAGAAAGTAAGACAAACCCTGTTCAATTGCTGATTAGATTTGCCCCGAAGTCATGAAAGAATGATAGTTAACTAAATTGGCGATTCTTAATTATGACGGACTTGGGTGATTTTCTGGTATTGTGATTGATCTGAATCAATAGAGTTATCAAAGCAAAATGTCCATTCAAAATGTCTCAGCTCAACAAGATTCTATTTTCCTCATTCTAGAGTGTTACCAGTTTACCACCCACAAAATGGCCAAGTTAACATAACTATTTACACACAAAGAAAAGATGTGAGACAAGCTTGATTTGCTATTCAAGGACTCAAGGTAAATTTACCATGATAAACCCAAAACTAATTACACATAAGGAGAAGAAGAGAGAAACAAGTTTGATTTGCTATTTAAGGTAGATTCTTCAAATCTGCTATCAATTTCTTAGATTGAGATCGCAATAAACCAAACATCAAAACCCTAGGATTTTCCAACAAAGAGAAGCCCAAAATATACCAAAACGAATCAGGAAAAAACTTGTTAAAGGAAATATAGGTAGCAGATCCCCAACAAAATCCATCAACTCAGCAAAAAATCTTTAAAAATGAACATGAAACAATTGAAATCTCATTAAGAATACAAAATCACAAAGCATGAAATTGAAAGAAACGAAGGTGATGAATAAAAACAGACGAAATGGAAGGATGAAACCAGAACCCAAACACAATTTCGGATTACTAACCTCTTGTGAATGTGAAAGAGATAAGATTGCAGATCTCTATCAAGAGCTATTGAATACCAAAATCCACGGAACAAATTGGCGAGTTGGAAGTGGCAGCATAAAAACAGACGAAATCGCTCGACGGTACACCCCTGCAAATATTGAAAAACCCCAGATAATTAGGACGATCGGAGTTGATGAACAAGGGCGATACCTGAAAAAATCGATGAAACCAACATACACAAATCCTACGAGGAGATTCAGGAAAACATACGAGGAGAGAGAGAGAGCGGATGCGATGAGATTCATATTATCCCAAAAAACATCAAATAACATGAGATAAAGAAAATAAAAGTTGAATTCATGAAACAAACAGGAACAATCGCGTAGAATCAATCGTATGTTTAAGTTTAATTTATGAAGTACGTAGATCTTAGAAATCGCAATAAGTTAAATTTTACCTCACGAATTCTGACCTCACGAATTGGAAGAAGAGTCGCATTGGTTGTTTTTCTGGGCGATCTTTTCAAGCATTGATGAAGCCTTCAAATCTGCGTGCTCAGCCATAGCCAAAACCCTAACTTTTTCGAGCTTAGATAGATAGATAGATAGATAGATTAGATTAGATTAGATGAGAGAGAGAGGGAGAGACACAGAGAGGAGAGAGTCGCATACTCGCATTGAAGAGGAGGGAGAAGAAAAGAATTGTGCGGTTGAGATGAGGTGAGAAATGGAGGGCTGAGATTGTCCATTGCAAATGAACAGTGAATTTCAAGCTTTTGTCACCCATAACACTATTGAAAGGAATAGTGTAGGGAACTCCAACTTTTAAAAGGTCTAAGATAAGATGTTGGACTATGACGTATGACAAACTAGAATATATTGGAAACAGAGCATTCTGATCATTGTCCCCGAAAACACAAAATTCTGAGAATTTTTAAGATTTTGTTACATTGCACATAAACTTATAATTTATTTAGCACAAAAATGATTGGGATTTCCGAATTGGGAAACTTTCGGTTTTAGGTGTTTTCGGGTTTTGCTAGCACGGAAGCAGCTTGGACTTCGGAATTGTAAAACCTCAGGGTTTAGGAAGTTATGACAATGAAGTTGAAAAAATTTCACTTATGATTGCACATGGAGAGGAGGCATTGGAGTGGATTTACATAAATAGCCTCTATTTACATCTTATTGTGTATATCATGGGCATATATACTCGCTTAACTTGCTACTCTCTTTTTTTCATAAGAATGGCTAAAACTCACATAACATTTCTTGCCATTATAAAATTACTTATTAGTCCTATTATTTAATTGACTTGCTAAATATATATCTTTTGAACATCCCTAATCATTTACTATACACAACTTACTAAATGCATTTTTTGGCAAGTGTTTTTCTCTCTACTTATATAAAGTTGAGTTTTACGGCTACACTCCACCTTTTCAATTTCCTTAATAATCATGCCAAAGCCTAATATACCATGGAAAGAGTAACTTTTTCGAGTTCTTAATTAAGAAATTGGAGGATTAAATGATTGATAATTGATTTGAAATAAGGTTACATACCATTAGATATTATCAAAATTTGAGTGGTGGGTAGTTGAATGTCGTGTAATATTCTCAATACATTCAAATAGCTATCTGCATTTAGTAAATGGGCGAAAATTTGAAGGTATGCACGGAAGTATGGTGCTTCCTGTGCGCACGCTTCAAAATGCAGCGTTTAAACGGTCTGCAATGAACATCTGCAATTTTTCAATGAACATTTGTGGGACCCACCTTAATTTCTCTTTCCTCAAATTTTTCACGCCATGTGCGTTGTAAACCAATAAACATCAAGATTATTCCAATGGACATTGTAGTCTAATGAACACACGCTAATTTTCAATGGACATTTGCAATTTTGGAATAAACATTTGTGGGATTTACTATTGTTCATGTAAACCAATAAACATCAAGATTATTCCAATGGACATTATAGTCTAATGAACACACGCTAATTTTCAATGGACATTTGCAATTTTGGAATAAACATTTGTGGGATTTACTATTGTTCATTTCTTACTTCATTAATATATTGTTGATTCAAATGTTAGTTTGTTCATCCAAGTCTTCAAAATGTTCTTTCAAATTACTTATATGTTCATTGTGATAAATATTTATGTTGTCATTACTTATATGTTCATTGGAGATGAACAGATGTTCACTGCATTAACATATTGTTGATTCAAAAAAGGTTCCCATGTGGTAAATTTTTAACTGTTCAGTGGAATATTGAAGATGTTCATTGGGTTATTTTTTGTTTCCAGTTTTCCGCGTTTTGTTTGTTTTTTGGTGCGTTTTGGATGGTGCGCACCATCCTATTCCTACACTCGTGCGCACCATCGACGGACTCGTAAATGGGTGGTAAAACATTGGTTCTGTTTATGGACTACTCGATCAAACGAGAATTAAATTTTCCCAATTCTGTGATAAAGTTTCTCTCTTGCACTCCAAATTAAAAATCTCTGTGATCAGGTTGTAGGTTGTGACTCATACTTGCTAGATGCCATTTGACAGGCCCAATATAAGAGTGGCCCAAAGAGGTGCTACTACATGGTCCATGTAGAAAAAGCCCAAAGAATCGGATGCTAGTAGTTACTTCCCCACATTATACAAGTTAGGTGTTAGTCCACATCTCTACGTCAATATTTTGAAGATCAAAAAGTGTTGATTCATATATTTTCAAAGGCACCTATGAAGACAAAATTGATCTCAAGTATTGGCTTGATATCTACAAATAGTTCAAATTTCTATACTTTGGATGTTATGATTGAACCTTTATGTTATCCCATGATAATTTTACATTGGTCTTGAAGATAAAGGACAATGAGATAAACATTATTTGCTTCTAGATTATGGGTAACACTTCCGAGGGTTTACCAACTAAGCTGGTTACTAGCTACTACCTCCGTTCTTTTTCTATTGCAATAATAGAGTTTTCTTGCTTGTCAATGCACAACTTTAACTATTCATATCTTTAATTACTTTTTAGTAAAAATTATACAAATTTGATTTTTTGAAAGTATAAATCGAAATGAATCTAACAAGATCCCACATGACTATATTTTTCCTTACGTAAAAATCACAAGAGACGGTGAACGGGTGGTGAGTGAATAGTGTAAAAATCTCATTGTTGCAATAGAAAAAGAACGGAGGAAATATAAGCTAAAATCGATGATGAATTGATGATATTTACCACAAGTTGCAATTAGACCAACATTCCTATATAAAAATTATATTCTCTTATCACATGCTAATTTGTTGGAAAAGTTATTTTTACTTTTTTTTCTAAGAAATAAATAATCAATTTTCTGGGTGATCCAAAATGGATGAAACAACCATAGGATTACTTAAGTAAATATATATCAAGGGCCATGTAAAATGAAAGCAACATATTATAATCATATTATTATATATTAGCACATTTTTAATTGTCTATCTCCAAATAGTAATAAAATTATATTTTGGAAGATGAAGTTGTTTGAATCATTACTATGAAAAAAATAGAGCAAAGGCTATCTTTCGCAGATAAATATGTCGTGATATCCTTATAAACAGTATGTTAGACTACAAATTTTTTGTTTGAATCATTACCACTGAAAAAAATAGAGCAAAGGCTATCTTTCGCAGATAAATATGTCGTGATATCCTTATAAACAGTATGTTAGACTACAAATTTTTTGTTTGAATCATTACCACTGAAAAAAATAGAGCAAAGGCTATCTTTCACTGGAAAAATATGTCGTGATATCCTTATAAACAGTATGTTAGTCATACACCCAAAACTACCTTTTTGCTCATTTTTCATTTGAAATCATCAAAATGAGCAAAATTACCAAATTTGAGAGTTCCAAATGAGCAAAAATTCGTGCATGGTACACCCGGGTGTATGATAAATGAACTAATATGTTGAAATATATTGATAAAGTTATCTACATATAAGGGTGAGTTAGCAATTTAAAATTTTCTGATGATAATACCAAAAACAATGTACACATTGAAGTAACCTTCCGAAATAGTGTATAGATTAAAAATCATATATGACGGGTTATACCATATTCTTTTCAACTTATTTAGACTTATCTACACTTATTTGAACTAAACTCATTAGACCTTAATAATCTTTATTAGGCCTTATATTGTGAGTCTGTCAAACCTTATTTTTGTTAAAATAAAGTTACCAAAACTCATCTCAACTTACAAACATAACCTAAAATTTGTGTAAAACTTAGAAAGAATTACTTTCTCCGTTTCATATTAGATGCTACAATTTCTATAATGGGGTGTTTCAAAATAAATACTACACTTTCTTTTTTGGAAAATAAATCCTCTCGATTTCTTTCTTATCACATGGGTCCCTACTTTTTTTTTCTCTCTATCTCTCCGCAATCTTGAAAATGTAGCATTTAATATGAAACGGAGGAAGTACTTTGATCCCAGAAGGAAAAAAAGATAAACGGGAAAAAAGAAAAGCGTGAAAATTCAGAATTTCTCATATAGTCATATCTATCGAAACGGAGATCATCGATTCCTTCCAATTGCAATTTTAACTCTCTCTCTCTTTCTCTCTCATCCTCTTGCTTGTTCCCTAAATTTGGGAATCTCTTCGTCCCACTCAATTTCTCTCTCATCACTCAGGTAATAGCTGTTACTCTGATTCTTAATTGTTAATTCTCTTTTTTATTCGTTTAATTATGATTAGCAATGTAATGTATTTAATCTTGTTTCTATATTATTCTCGATCTTTCTGTAAAATTAAAACTTTACGTTCGTCGTTCATGATCGATGATTTACTATAACCTAGTTTCAGTGATTTTTGTCCTTTTTTTATGTAATAATGTTGTGATTGCTTTTCACATTGTTGAATTTGTTGAAGTCATTAAATTGTGTGGTATTTCTATAATGTTCAACCTGTTTTGCGTTTGAATTACAGGTTTTTGAGGAAGTTTAGTCATTTGATTCTAAAGCTTAGTAGGAAAAATGGTAAGTAATTCATGTGATTAGGTCTAATTTTTTTTTTAGTATCAATTTTTGAGCTTCAATTCGGGTAATATTACTGTATTTAGGTTGTTTTTAATCGGTGTTGAATTGTACTACTGCTAATTTTTGTTAGAAATTTCATATTTGGAGGGGATGTGGGGGTTAATTTAATCATGCTTCGATCGATGGTGACATATTTAGGTTTCAATTGGATTGATTTGATTTTTGACCTCAATATCTGACCCTTGATTTTGGTCTTGATTCGGCGAAAGCATGATGAGTGTAGGCTGAAAAGAAAAACTCAAGCAGCACACATAAACCACGCTGTTTGAAGTATGGAAAGTTTATACTTAAAATGAGGGAGGAAACTACAAACTATGCTCCATTTCTGTCCATTATGATGGCAAAAATTTTGAGCCTTATAGAGCTCAAACTTTAACCCCTTTGATAGTGTTTATGAACTTGCTTCGTATATTTTGCACCATCACCTTTTCCAACTTATGTTATTAGTTAGGTTTTGGTAGCATTTGTCGTTAGCGTGGAAACACTTGCTAAATTTACATCTATGGCTTTTGATTATTTGAATTTGCTGATGTTTTTAGAATTTTGTTGACAAAAGGAATGATTTGTGAGTCTTTTGCACTAATGAACATGCTGTACTAGCCCTTCTTGTTATTAGCTCTTTGCATGATTAAGCTTCATGTGGTTGCTGCTTAGCTGGATGAAAATGGATTTTTTACTGATGGCTGGGACTTTTATGGCTTCTTTTGTTACATCTTGCTCAACTTGAGGGGTTTTGGTTGCTGTATGACTTGGTTGCAAAGTGGAATTGAATACAAAACGTTGAAGTTGATTTTTCTAACTTCGGTTTGCTTTCCTATGGCTATTGCAGTTTTTTAATGGTTATCCATACCATGGAGGTTCGTTTGAGCAATCTTATCGATGTTACCCAGCATCCTTCATTGAAAAGGTTGTGATACTTTTCAACCAGATGACTTAGATTTTTATGTTTATGAATTTTGCAAAGAATGCCTGCTTAATTGCTTACTAGTTTTATATGCACGAGATGTGTCTGAAAGTAAATAGAAAGTAAAATTGTATCATTACATTTAATGACCTCAAATAAAAGGTAAGTAAAATTGCTCAAAAAGTTCCTCTAAAGAAAAATTTGATATCATTTTATTTAGCAAACATTAAATAATCACATGCATATGTAGCGAAATCCATTGATTAAATAATATTTACATCATTTTTTAAATCAATTTAATTTAATTATCATGTGAGTGAGGATATTTTAGTCGTTTTTACTTGGACACCAAACTCCTCAAGAGTTGGCTTATAGAATAGAGATGCATGTTGTCTTTGTAGTGCTGTTATTGTTTTGGATATTAACAATGCTCTTTAAATTTTAAATGCTTCAATAATTTTGTGCGAAATAGAGTTTAAGTGTAAGTAGCATTTGCATTCGTATGTTGTAGATGTTACCTTACTTTCTTGATCCTAATGAATTGGCTTTTTGATATCTGTTGGTGTTTGATTGCACTTTTAAACTACACCATCAATGATATTCTCCACTCATCAAATGTTCATGCTTCTGTATGCCATTATTCTGTATGTGGGATTGTATGCACTTCTAACTGATTCATTTCTTCTGTTTCAGCCACAAATTGAGAGTGGTGATAAAAGTAAGGCACATATTTGATTGCTATTTTAGTTCAGGTCTTACTTTGTTTCAGTATTGACTCTGTTATGTTGTTGCAGTTATAATGCCTCCATCAGCCCTTGACCGTTTGGGTTAGTTTACCCTGACAAGATTCTCTGCACTTTGAATCATCATGTGGTCTATTTTGCCGTACTGATATGCAACTTTATTGTGCAGCTTCTCTTCATATTGACTACCCAATGCTTTTTGAGGTGCAAAATGATGCTGCGAACCGAATCTCCCATTGTGGCGTTCTTGAGTTCATTGCAGAGGAAGGCATGATTTATATGCCATATTGGGTATGCACATATGTATCTTGTTTGGCTTTATGCTAGCTAATGCTGGTGCTTTCTATGTTTCATGCATTACGTTGTTAAGGTCTTCATGAGGGATATTGTTTCTGATTTTTTGTTACATCAATAATTTGTCTTAGATGATGGAAAACATGCTTTTGCAAGAGGGAGATATTGTTCGGGTTAAGAATGTGACTCTGCCAAAGGGGACATATGTTAAACTGCAACCTCACACTCAAGACTTCTTGGATATCTCTAATCCAAAGGCAATGTATGTTCATCCTTCCCTTTGTCAGATACGTTTATAGGAACTAATGTGAAATCTTATTCAGGCTTTGTTCTTTTCACTTGATAATTGAAACTTTTTTGAATTTGTTGCAACCTACTTGCATTTGACTTATTAGAACTTAATTTAGTTGTGATTTGGAGTTTTGAACTTGGGTTGCCCTTGTTGGACCTGATATGAAGTTATTGAAACTTATTTAACTTATTGAAACATATCTGATCTTCTATAAACTTAATTATTCTATTAGAGGTGAAAAGAACAAATCCTTAGTGGTTTAAATTTTAGACCATGCTTCCTTGATCAAATTTTTCAATAGCTCTTTATCAATTAACTATAGGAGTATGGTATCATTTTATATTCATGTCATCTGAATTTGGACCAGTGAGTGTGCAAATTTAATTTTAAGTTAAAACAGGGTAGCTTTCAGTTTTGTGTAGTCTCTTATTTAGGAATATCACCTTTATCCACTTGCTTCCATTAGCCTCATGATCCATGTGAAGACATGAACGTACGCAATTGCATGGCTAAGCAACAGGAAAGATGTTGCTGATGAGTCTGACTGTGTCGTATTCTTACTGCTGGAAACTTTTAAAGTGAATTTGCTTTGCTAGTGAAATGTTGCATGATTTCAATGGTCATCTTGCTAGAGTAAGTACTAAGTACGTTAGAAGCTATGCAATTGGCATAGAAGCTAGGTTAACTCTTCATAGGATCATGTACTTCTTGAATCTTATTTTAATTTGCATGAATACAGACTATTGATGTGCTGCAGTGGCTACTACTTGCACATCATATTAAGATCATCTAAATCATTCTAGAATGTAGAAATCCTTCCTCTGCACTTGTTATTGATGATGCTCTCATGTTCTTCTGACCATTCTGTATGTATCCCTCTGTGCAGTTTGGAGACCACTTTGAGGAACTATTCCTGCTTGACTACTGGAGATAGCATCATGGTGGCGTATAATAACAAGAAGTACTACATTGACATTGTAGAAACAAAGCCCTCTAATGCAATTAGTATTATTGAGACAGATTGTGAGGTCGATTTTGCCCCTCCGCTTGATTATAAAGAGCCTGAAAGACCTGCTGTATCTGGCTCTGGCAAGGCACCAGCTCAAGGTTTGTATAAACACTTTCATCAGTTTCATGTGAACTTTCTCTTTACATTTGGTAGAACAGGAGCTTATTTGGTTGAATGCTTGTATGTGTTTCTTTTCTTTCCTTTAAGATATATGTCTAACTTTTTGAATAGTAGCCGTTAACAAGGGTACCTTGAATACGTTGATCATATCTGGCTGAGTATCTGCCACATTCCATATATTGTGCGTGTCGAGTTGCTGACTTAAATCTCAGTTGAATTGGAATTAATGCGGGAGGCCTTTAATCTTGATTTTGTTGTGTGGTACCTTTTTAAGTGTTGGATTCTTTTGTCTTTCAAAGTTGGATCTTAGCTCTATGACTGCTGCGTTAAGTAATTGAAATTAAAAGCACAAGGCCTTTTTTTCTTCTCTTAAATGAAGACAATACCTGTTGCGACCTTTATCTAACAAATTGGGAAGGTATGTTCATGGTATTTCTGCTGTACACCCCTTTTTCTGATTTAGGTATCAGAATAGTTCATCACTTTCCTATCTAATCAGATAGATATTAGCATGTGAAACCATTAGCCAATGGTGGGAGCTACTCCATGAGAATTTTAAAGCTGAAGTGAAACCATTGAAGTTATTTTTTAGCAACCTTCCTCAGTTTACATTAGTGTCTCTAGTCAATCAATAAGTCTCTAAACGAGTATTTTTGTGATTGTTTTTTGTTATTCCCTACTTTGAAGATTTTTAGTAGGATTGAAGACTAAAGATTTGCATATGTGCTCTAAAAGCTTTTTATTTTCACACATTGCATCACTTTCAAATAAACAAATCTGGTGTTTTCAAAGTGACAATTGATGACTGAAAAATCTTGGAGACATCTTGGTTGATATAATGTTAAATTACTCGGGTCTTTAAATCCCAAATATTTGTTAGGAGGGCAGAAACTTGTCAACTAGTATTAGAAAGAAAAGCATTGGGGTGTGGGTGTGGGTGTGCGCAGGGGGAGAGTATGATGTTGTCTCTTGGGTCTGGGCAAAGTATATTCAGGCAACTGCAAATTGTGTTTCCTTCTCGTCCTCTTGGAAAGAAAAGCATCTTATTGACGTGAGGGGTATAAGTTGTACTATGTCAACTATGTGGAACTCCATAATAACTTGGTAGAATAGTACTCTTTGTCAAATGCATGATTTTGTAAGTATGTTGGTATTGGTGCAGCTGAAGAGACTCCGGTTGAAATAGAGCCCAAATTCAATCCTTTTACTGGTGTTGGAAGACGCTTGGATGGGAAGGCTGCACAACCTTCACCTTCTCCTGTTTCTACTTCGGTAACCAAAGATAAGCAGCCCTCTCCTGCCTCTAGGGCTGGGCAGTCTGCTGCAGGGTCTAGTTCCCAGAGCACGAGTCGCCAATCACAAGGAAAACTTGTTTTTGGTTCAAATGCCAATCGTACTCCTGAGACGCAAAAGGTACACTTAACTTTGCTTCCTGGAAACTCTAGACTACTTTTAGGTTTTACTGCTTAACCTGTTGAATTGGACTACCCTTGAGATAGTTGTTTACATCTGTTGATTACTACTGCTACATGAATTTTCAGGAACCCGCCAAAGAAAAGAAAGAAGAGCCTCAGAAAGAAGAGTCAAAGTTCCAGGCTTTTCAAGGGAAGAAGTATTCACTGAGGGGTTGATCTTGTGATTATGTCACTTTACAGTTCACTGTCTCAGTGTTGATAAAATACAGAATTTGAACACTTTGGCTGTACCATCAAAATGCAAGAGCAGGTTCTTATTTTGAGTTGAACCGAAGAAAATAGTTGCACCTTGTTATGTTTATACAGTAGACTAAAATGTTGTGAATCTTCATCTGTCTACACGAATTGGAAATTGCTCAAAACGTTTTCCTTGACATTTGAAGACCTAAACCCTGCCTATTACTTTTGTACCAAAGTTTTCATGTTCAACTCTAAAAGCTTCATCTACTGACTACAATGGTTGCTTGCTATGTGGTTTCATTTTCTGGTCTTATAATACTTTGTTCTGGTTATTTATTGGAGCTTTTTTGAACTTATAATTTGTTGGATCTCATAATAATCTCATCTTATTTTGTTCTGCTTATAATTTGAGCAAAACACTACCTAACGACCTTGTCAGCTTACTTAAACCTCACCTCCATATGTGAGTTCCATTTCCATGGAAGTTGGTTTTTTCGTGGAATAATAATGAGTTTCATGATTATGATTATCAATGAGTTTGTGTACAAGTACAAACCAAATTCATGCTTTTGCTGTTTTTGACCAAATTTTTTGATGGAAATTGTACCAAAATGATTATTCAATTCATAGAACAAGTATCACATACACTGACGCACTTTGAAATAATGGCGTACAAAAGAATCACACTTTTTACCCTTACAGAAAAAAATTCACACTTTTTATATTGATAACATCTAGTGAATGTCACCTAAGATAATATCCCCAGATACCTGATGGCCGCCTTGATTGCCATGACATCCACCAATAATGGTGGTCTTACGATTTTTTCGCTTACCGTTTCCATTGCTGAGTTTAACATCATGTCCATTTCCAATTTTAACATCTCCATTTCTCTGTATGCCATGTCCATCATACCGATTACCACCAGAATTATATATGTGCCCAGGGAAAGCATTGTAATAATTATAGTTTGAACTGCTTCCTGAAGGATAATAAGCTGAAGGATAACCCTGGTTAATAGGAGCATAGTAATTAGTAGGAGGTGGAGGATAATAAAATTGATGTTGATTAGGATTGCGAATATGAGCATGGCGTTGATGAGCTTGAGGAATAGTGTACTGCATTGTTTAGATTTGAGTTTTGTAGGATTTTAGTTGAGTAAGATGGTAGTTTAGCTTGGTTTGTGGTCAATTTATAGAGGAGGCAATTCAAGCAATATATGGGGTACCTGATTCTGTTAACTGAAAGTACTATAGTTTTCATTGAACTTGCTCAAGATTAGTGTATACGCATGCAGAAATTCATTAGTTTATGAAATAAAGGATTTGATTTCCTATTCCACTATACAAGGCACTTTATTCTTACTGACACTTATAAATTGTAATTATGCCCCAACCATACGTTTCACAAGAATAGTTTAATTTTGAATATTGATACTCTTTATATTGACCACTTTCATCCTCATTTCTACTTTATACGTGTGGAAATATATATTTTTAGATATCTTGTTTGACTCGTTTCAATAAGTATTTTCAAAATATCAGCGTTTTATAATTTTTGTGATACATAACTAAAGATATTAATTCTCAAGAGTTAAGGTTTTACATTAACATGCGTGAAAAGTCACAAATAAAACTATTTATATGAAATGGAGGGAGTAAAATATATACTTCATTACTCCACATAGGAGTTTAGGACGCACATCGTCAATTTGATATACAATAATAAATTGCTCCGCTCGATGGACAATAATAAATAGGGTAAGTAATAAAATTGTAATTCCTCCGTCTCTTACCTCTTGCAACTTTTGTAAATGAAACATAGTACACATATCATCGGCTTGATATACAATAATAAATTGCTCCGCTCAATGGACAATAATAAATAGGTTAGGTTATAAAATTATAATTCCCCCGGCTCTTAATTCTTACAACTTTTGCAAATGATACATAACTCAAGAGAAGGAAAATGTTAAATGCCGCCCAAGTACTTAAATAATAAAATAAAGCTTTCCTTTATGTAAAATATTACTTAAAACGGAAATTATATAATAAGGAAAGGTATCATATCTTGTTGAAAAAAAAAAAAAAGGTATCATCAATGTTTATGATAATATTCCAGGCAAGGTGGCATGACCCGAAATGCATACTATTGTGAGATGTGAGATGTCATGTCTGCCTCATGAATTGTGATAGGTTATCGTTTTGGGAAAGGGGGTGAATTATGATTTATTGACTACTTTTTTTTTTTTTTTTTTTTTTGACATCGATATGGACTACTTTTAGTAATTGTCTTGTGACCTCATAATACAAGTTAAATATTATACTAATATATTTTCTTTTTGAAAAAATTACTACAATGATTTATTATTTTGATTAAAAAAATTGAAAAAAGTAATAAAAAAACGAAAAATAGATAAGAATAATCCCATCTTTTACCGGTCTGCTCAAAACAGTCCAACGTTTCATTAATCTCAAAATAATCCCACTTTTACACCTCATTTTTTTAAAGGAAAAATTGTCAAAAATAATCCCAAGTTTTGGCCATCTTTCCAAATTAATCCCAACTTTGGATTATTTTTAAATAATCTCAAGTTTGTTAGTAGTCTTCCCTTATTGGTCCCTACTGAAAAAAGTCGGTTCAAAACTCGTTTCAAAGGTCAATACGCCGCGTGAAACATTTCCGTTTGCCTTTCATTCTAATGGTGGAGTGGTGATGAAGGCGATTAGGGGTGATTTTTTTAAATAAAATGGTGTCTTATCAACTTTTTAAAATTGGTTCAAAGGATTATAGGTCTTTGGACCAATATGGGAAGATGACTCCCAAACTTCATATTATTCAAAAATAATTTAAACTTGGGATTAATATGGGAAGACACCTGAAACTTGGGATTATTTTTTTACAATTTTTCCTTTTTTAAATTGGGCTTTTTTACCTAAGACTTGTTTAACTAGTTAATCAACCTTTTTCTCTCTCTTCCACTTGACTCACCACGTACATCACCCAATTAACCCACCCACTGCTCCACCCATTTAACACAGCTAGGGATGGCAATGGGTCGGGCTTGGACCGAATTATACATAATCCGACTCTGACCCTACAAGAAGTCGGATTTTCAATTTGAGTCCGACGCCGACATCCGACTCCGTATTCGATCCGACTTATTTTTCCGCCCATTTTTTATAATAGAAGAGTCTTCTATACTACAATGATCTAATCATTACAATTTTTTGTAATAATCATATGGAAATCTTATATATATAGTACAAAAAATCTAAATATTATTATTATTTTTACCAATTATTTCTTCAATGGGAAAATCTTATATAATACAATTGGCTTCAAGTTGAAGTCAGGTTATACATAAATAATACATTAACATAAATAAGAAAAAATGATTAATTGACTTAAAGTCGTTGTTGGATTATTTTATGAGATCCGACTCCAACCCTTCTCCGACTCGGAGTCGAACTTTTTAAACGGAGTCCGATTCGGATTATTTTTTTGTCGGAGTCGACTCGGATTTTCCTTCGGAGTAGAGCGGACTAAGGTCGAATCCAGACTGGATTGCCATCCCTAAACACAGCCAACTACCCACCCCCACCAAATTTCTACCACCCGAAATATCCATTCCCGCGTGAAATCACCCAGCTACCACCAAAAAGCGCACCCACCACCAATGACCCTACCACCAAAGAGCGCAGCCACCCACCGCAAGTCTGCTTCACTTTCATCTCCTCCATTCTTGCTTCACTTTCTTCTTTTCTCTCTCCTAAGTGAACAAGCCAGTAAAATCAATAACATCTCTCCCTCTTCATTTCCACTCAATTTTTTTCTGAAATAAATCTCTATCTCAAGCACATCAATTTTTTTTAATCAATCTCACTCATAATTTTCGCTCACAATTTGTGTGATTTTGCATAAATGTATCGAACCTTGGGGTTTTTGGCTCTACTTCTTAATTTTTTGGGCTCCGTTTGGTTGGGTGTAAACCATTTTGCTTTTCATGGAAAATAATTTACAATGGAAAACACAATTCCAAAATTAGTTTTCCGTTGTTTGGTTCCATGTAAGAAAAATGATGAAAAAAAAGGAAAATGAAAAAGAAAGTAAGGAGGTAGGGAGAGGAGGGTAAAGGAGAGATAAGAAAAATGAAGGAAAACAGTTTTCCCTTCATTTTGAAGGAAAATAGTTTTCCATCATTGGAAGAACAATTTTACTCCTAGGGAAAATATAAAATTGAAAATAGAGGAAAAATGTTTTCCAGGAAAACGTTTTACGCCCTACCAAACGGAGCCTTGATCAGTGAAGTTGTGATCTTCACCTAATTTTTGTTTCTCACCGATCTTTCACCCATTTAATAATTTTTTTTCCGATTGAAATTGTAGTTTCTCTTATTATTTGTATAATATTAATAGCTTTGAATGTGTGGTATCGTGGTCCATTGGATTCAATCGTGTTGTTATTTATTGTCATGTTGTGGAATTTGGGTTTTCTTGGTGTTTGCATGGTAGCAGTGGTGATGGAAGACGAGGAGATAGAAATGACGGTGGAGGGGTGTCGTTGGTGGTAGGGGTAGGAGAAGATAGAGGGAGGCAGTTGAGGGGAAGGGGGGAGGATAAGAGATGGATTAATTTTTTTAATAATTTAAAATTCTACACCTATTGAAAAAAGACACGTGTCAATTTTTACCTATTAACCCGGTTATCAACAAGTTAATGACTATTTTTAGAAGTTGAGGTACAAAGGTGGGATTATTATGAGATTAATGGAAGGTTGGACTTGTTTTGAGCAAAAGGTAGGTGGGATTATTGCTATCAATTTTTCCATAAAAAAATTAAAATTACTCTAACTTTTAGAATATTAATCGTAAAAATCATTATGTAATGCAACAATAACCAAAAATAATATAATGGAGTGTTTAACACTTACTGTGTTTGGCGTTTTCAACTACTTTCCATATTATTAGAAGATTACCCTTGAAATTACTCTACATACTCCCTTCGTTTCATTTTAATCTACACACTTACGCATGCCAATGCAAAACTTTGAGGACATATATCTTTAGTTTTGTATTTGTAAAAATTATAAAAAGTACATATTAATAAAATACATGTTATGATGAATCTAACAAGATCCCACATGACTATATTTTCATCCGCGTATAAATCACAAATGATGGTCAAAGTGAAATTTGTGAATAGTGTAAAATGTCAAAGTGTGTAGATTAAAATGAAACGGATGGAGTATAAAATTATGGAATGATCATATAAGTTTGTAGTATCAAATATATTTCATTCATATACCATATAGTTTTCTTAAAAATATAAAGACCATTGGCTTTGAAAAGAGGCGTCAATTGTCAATTCCTAGGTGAATTTATTTGATTTCATATACATATACATCCTCTGTTCTTTTTTAATTGCAACAATTACCACTTTGGGTAGTTTCACATCTACTGCAACAATTTTACTTTTGTTGAAAAAAAAAACTTTAGTTGACAATATTGCGCTTACTTTATCTTACAAAAACCATTGTTAATTACTCAATTTGTCTCATAAAATTGCTTTTATTTTATTATGGATTTATTTATTTATCTCTCCTAATCTAGTTTATTAAAGGGTACCTTTATTCTAAATTACCCACCTTTTTCACTTCCTTAAAATTGTGTCCAAATCTATCGTTGCAATAGAAAAAGAACACATGAAGTACTAGTTTTCGGACCTGTGCAATGCACAAGATAAAACTCAGAGTAATTATTCTAAAAAATCACAATATTAGTTTTATTCTAAAACAACATGCATCTCCCCATACAAAACTCATCCCATATTAGTTGACCAGAAAATATACATAATAATTATATTATTTCAAATAATTTAAGGACTTTTTGAGAAATTGTTGATTTTATTTTACAAACTTCTAAATATATCAACAAAAGGATCTTGTTTTAAAATATGTTTTAACTTCTTTCATTGGTACAAAAAGTTACTTCATCCATGCTTTTTAAGTTGCAACTTTTTATATTTTTTGCTTATATGTTATTAACAAAATTAATGGTCAAAATTTACATGGGAGTCCATGAAAAAAATATGTTGTAATTGTAATAAAAAGGGAAGAATTTTAATTTTTTGAAATATATATATGAAAAGTTATAATAAGTTTACTATAATTAATAGAGCATCATCAAGTCATGACTTATACCCTCCTGGGATAGAGTCTCACCCCTTATATGATGGATCTCCAATTTCCCCCTCTCACTGTAGGGGAGTTCATCTTTACCTACCTTAAAAAAAAAATTAATTACTATACCTAATCTCTAGTACATATAAAGCAAATTCTATTTCATCTTATCCCAATATTGTATATACGTATTTTTATCTCTCTAAAACTCTATTTATTTTCTTAAAAATAACCTGACATTTAGCTAGCGCGACAAATAATGTCTAATAAAAACAACAAATATTGTGACTTCGTACATTGGCCCACTTAGTTCATTTAATTCCACCAGGATATACTATTTTAAACGTTTAATCTTATCTAAAATGGTAAATAATTTTTTTGTTGAAGGACGTAAAGAATATAGGTATAATTAGGGGTGCTAATCGAGCGAGTCGATCGCGAGAAGGGCCCTGCTCGACTCGACTCGACTCGAAAACTCGTTAAGCTCGCCAAACTCTTGCTCGACTCGTGCTCGTTAACTTTTGTTGCAGCTCGACTCTACTCGAGCTCGATTAGCTCGACTCGATTACTCGAAAATCATTTGTTTTAATTTGTTATTTCTTTTAAACTCATGTTAGTAGTTCATGAAGTATGATCATGGAGTCATAGACCATGAGGTAAATTTTAATTGGGCTTGGTAACTTGAACCTTATTTCTCAAATTCTAAAAACTTTTATATTAAATAAAATAAATTCTTAGGAAAATATATATAAGAAAAAATTATCGAGCTACTCGCGAACTTAACGAGTCGAGTAGGACCCTGCTCGATTCGTGCCCGTTAAGGTTTCGAGCCGAGCCAACACGAGTCGAGTTTTGATCGAGCGTTTACCGAGCCGAGTTCGAGTTGTTTAAGAACTGCTCGACTCGATTAGCACCCCTAGGTATAATAGATGGTCAAACGTTTAGAATTGGTCGCATGTTCTGATGGTCAAATGGTTGATATGGGCCAAAGCTTTAAATTATAATGTTCATATTGCATATACGAAATTATAGTGGTACCCTCTTTTTATATACTTCATCCTTTCCCACAACAAATTGTTTGACTTTATCACTATATTCTCGCAGAACTTTCTTAATGAAATATTGGTACCATATTTTCTAATTAATACTTCTATATAAAAATGAATATTATCGTATTTATCCCAATATATAAACTTTTAAAATATTAATAAAGTTTTATAATTTCTATTAAACATTGATAGTTTAAGTTGCGCGTTGCCAAATGTGTAAGTCAAATTGTTTCACTTTTGTAAAGAAAGTTGAAAACAACTAAATGTGAAATGAGAATATAAGAAAGCTAATTATAATCTATCACATGGGCATGACTATTGTATATATTCCAAAATCCCCTATATTTCCCATTATATAAACAATGAGCATATCAACTTATGATTGGATTTTTTTCCTTTTCCATCTCTCATCTAGACAATCCATATATATACTTCCTTCGTTTTGAAATAAATGAGACACTTTTCTCAAAAATTTCTTACATAAAAATGATAACCGTTTCATTTATTTCAGAATGGGAGAAGTATATTGAAACTATTAGAAATTAGTGAGCACAACTAGTATCGACTAATAACAAACTATATACTAATAGATTAACAAATAACTTTAATTTTCTGTGAGGGAGTGAA
This sequence comes from Beta lomatogona, assembly GCA_947646795.1. Classification (NCBI taxonomy): domain Eukaryota; kingdom Viridiplantae; phylum Streptophyta; class Magnoliopsida; order Caryophyllales; family Amaranthaceae; genus Beta; species Beta lomatogona. Next base: position 2,874,540 of record CANSNZ010001062.1, on the reverse strand, counting down.
TAACAATTGAACAAACTATTTATTCATACCCATGGCTAAGACTTCTATATTTTTTAAGGCACAAAGAGAATTCAGGACACACCCTTATTGCAAGGAGTAACCTGACGAATCAAGAAAAATAAGATGATGAAGAATAAAGTGGATCAACACATGCAACAAAGCTAACTTTGATAGCAGAAATAGTGTGACATTTTTTGGAGAGGTTATTTGCTACTTTACTGGCTTCTCGATACACATGGGCAACATATCAAAAGAAAAATCGAGCAAGTAGAGGTTTTCAATCATCAGTGAGGGTTTGAATAATATATGGACAAGAGTAGATGTTGGAACATTTATAGGGTAATGGGTTTTGTTAGCTCATATGAGTATATACTAGAAGAGGAGGAGGTCTAGTATGTTGAGATTAGAATGCGCAAAATCACGTGGATTAAATCAAGCAAGACAGAGGGCTGGTCGCGAGTCGCGACATTCGTCGCGGGTCGCGACCAGGAGGCCGTCGCGGGTCGCGACACCTGTCGCGGGTCGCGACCTGCGCCCTTTCGCGACTCGCGATTTGTATCGCGGGTCGCGACGTGTATTCTGACTTGGGGCGTGAAATTTTGCGTGGACGGTTTATAACCGTTGTAATGCATTTGTTATCCGTTTTAAGATGATTAAGTACTCTTAATCAGGGGATTAAAGAGGGATGAATGCTGTAACAGCTCTAATCAAGAGGGAATATGTAATATTACCCTTGTTATTCATATGAGGGGAGAGTGAAAAATTAGATTTTCAGATTCTAATCTTCTTGCTTTGCTTGAGAGAAAACTGGCTTCTTTCTCTTGAGTGTTCTTCACAAACATCAAACACAAAGTTCTTGTTGATTCACTTAGAAGATCATCTAGTGAATTGTTCTCTCCATTGTATCTCATTAGTTATTTCGTGTTAACCCGGTGATCCTAGAGGGGCGAAATTAAACTAATAGGAAAGCGTAGTTTCCGTGCCTTGGAGTGGTATATCCGGTTCCCTTGTTTGTTCTCTCACCTAACAATCTATTAGTTTAATTTTCTTTTCATTTCGGATATGGCTCAATCACTCAAGGACATGACTATGAACTTCCAAAAGTTGGACAAGTTTGAGGGGGTGGGTTATCGAAGATGGCAAAAGAAGATGCACTTCTTGTTGACAACTTTGAATGTGGTGTATGTTCTATCAACACCCATGCCACCATTCCCGAAAGATGGAGAGGAAGAGTCCGTGGAGACTACAAGGAAGAGGACAAAGTGGGAGAATGATGACTACATTTGCCGGGGTCACATCCTCAACTCTCTTACCGACCCTTTGTTCGATCTATACCAAAATGTGGAGAGTGCAAAGGAACTTTGGGATATTCTTGAGGCCAAGTATATTTCTGAAGATGCTTCAAGTAAGAAATTTCTTGTTAGTAATTTTAATTTAAAATGACTAATGATCGGTCTATTATAGAGCAATTTCATGAAGTTCATCATATTTTGAACCAAATTAGATCACATGGTATGGTGATGGATGAGGCTATTGCCGTAGCCTCAATCATTGATAAATTACCAAATTCTTGGAAAGAAACTAAGCATTCCTTGAAACATAGGAAGGAAGATATTTCCATGGAGCAATTTGGAACTCATCTTCGTATTGAAGAGGGTATCCGGGCTCAAGATGGGGTTAAGGATACTACTCCTAGTATTCCTAAGTCTACCGTGAATATGGTAGAGGTTGGTGGGTCTAGTGGGACCAAGAAACCCAACAATAACAACTCTAAAACCAACTTTGCAAACAAGAAGAGGAAGACCCTCACTTGTTGGGTATGCAATGGACCTCATCTCAAGAGGGATTGTCCTTCTAAGAAGAAGAAGACAAAAAATGGACAACCTAGTGTTGTTCAAAACCAAGGTAAAATTGCACATGAACATGTAATTGAAGAAATGAATTTTGTGGCTATGATTTCTGAAATTATGTTTGTGCAGGTTGATGATTCTTGGTGGATAGATTCGGGGGCCTCTAGACATGTGTGCAATAATAAGCACTTCTTCAAGTCTTTGGAAGAATTGGATGATGGTCCAATCTTGTATATGGGGAATGATTCTACGGTAAAGGCCAAGGGTTTAGGCCAAGTAGAATTGTTGTTAACCTCGGGAAAGACTTTAACTCTCCGGGATGTTGTTTATGTACCGGAAGTTAGGAAGAATCTTGTGTCGGGCGGTCTTTTGAATAAATTTGGTTTTAAAGTTGTATTTGAATCGGATAAGTTTATAGTTTCCAAGGGTGGTATTTTTGTTGGACAAGGATTTTATTGTAATGGAATGTTTAAATTTAGTATTAATAATGAAATTGATACTAGTTCTATTTACATGCTTGATGTTTCTTCTCTATGGCACAATCGTTTATGTCATGTAAACTATCGTAGATTATATGACATGTCTAAGCTAGGTTTAATACCTTCTTTCGATTTAAAGTTAGAGAAGTGTAAGACATGCATGCTAAATAAGATTACAAAGAATCCTTATCCTAGTGTGACTAGACAATCGGTATTGCTTGAATTGGTGCATAGTGACTTGTGTGACTTTCATAGTTCACCTTCTTTGGGAAATAAAAAATATATTGTGACTTTTATTGATGATTATTCAAGGTTTTGTTACATATATCTATTATTTACTAAAGATGAAGCACTAGAAAAGTTTAAGATTTTTAAGACCGAAGTGGAACTTCAACTTAATGAAAAAGTTAAAAGACTTCGGACGGATAGGGGTGGTGAATACTATAATCCTAGCTATTTTAGTTCCATCGGTGTAATTCATGAAACAACCGCTCCTTACTCACCTCAAAGTAATGGTATAGCGGAAAGGAAAAATAGGGTTCTAAAAGAAATGGTTAACACCATGCTTTCTAATTCGGGTCAAAATGACGGTTTTTGGGGTGATGCAATTTTAACTGCATGTTATATTTTAAATCGAGTTCCTAATAAAAGGAATAAGACTACCCCTTATGAACTTTGGTGTAACAAAAAGCCTAATCTCAATTACCTTAAGGTATGGGGTTGTAGGGCAATTGTCAAATTGACGGAACCTAAAAGGAAAACTTTAGGTGAAAAAGGAATTGATTGCATTTTTATAGGCTATGCGGTACATAGCAAAGCCTATAGGTTTTATGTCATTGAGCCAAATGATGTTGTTTCTATCCGTTCTGTGATAGAGTCAAGGGATGCAATATTTGATGAGACTAGATTCTCATCGATTCCAAGACCAAAGGACATGATACCTAGTACTAGTTCCAATGTTGTGGATGACATTAACAATGATCATGATACTACAACACCGGAAATTAGGAAAAGTAAAAGAATTAGAAAAGAGAAATCTTTTGGACCGAATTTTCAACTATATTTAGTTGAAGGGTCAAGGGAGTCTATTGTGACTCAATTTTCATATTGTTACAATATGGAGGAGGATCCTAGGACCTTTGATTAGGCTATGAAGTCTCATGATTCTGCTTTCTGGAAAGAGGCAGTGAATGATGAAATGGATTCAATAATGGGAAATTATACTTGGATTTTAGCTAATTTACCCCCCGGATGCAAACCTTTAGGTTGTAAATGGATTTTCGTAAGGAAAAGGAAGATCGATGGAACCATACTAAAACATAAGGCCCGGTTAGTGGTCCAAGGTTTTAGGCAAAGATATGGTATCGATTATTTTGACACTTATGCTCCGGTTGCTAGAATAGCTACCATTAGACTTTTGATAGCATTAGCTGCAATTCATGGTCTAGTAATTCACCAAATGGATGTTAAGACTGCCTTCCTTAATGGTGAATTGGAGGAGGAAGTGTACATGAATCAACTTGAAGGTTTTGTGGTTAAAGGTCAAGAGACTAAGGTTTGCAAATTAGTTCGATCTTTGTATGGTCTTAAACAAGCACCTAAGCAATGGCATCAAAAATTTGATGAGGTCATTTTGTCTAGTGGGTTCAAAATAAATCAGTCCGATAAGTGTGTATATAGTAAATTTGATAATAACGGTAATGGAGTTATAATTTGCTTATATGTTGATGATATGCTTATCGTTGGGACTGATTTGGAACAAGTGGAAAAAACCAAAGTCTTTCTCTCTTCTAGCTTCTCCATGAAAGATTTGGGTGAAGCAGATGTTATTCTAGGTATTAGAATAATGAGAGGTAAATGGTCAATTTCTTTATCACAATCTCATTACATTGAGAAAGTGATTAAGAGGTTTAATGAATCGAATTCGACTCATTTTGCTACTCCGATGGATCCTAGTGTTCACTTGGTTCCGAGTAGTGGTACTCCTATTTCACAATTGGAGTATGCAAGCTTAATTGGAAGCTTGATGTATGCTATGACTAGCACTCGACCGGATATAGCTTTTGCTATTGGTAAACTCAGTAGGTATACTAGTAATCCTAGTATGTTGCATTGGCAAGCATTGAGAACAGTGTTAAGGTATTTGAATAAAACCTTGGATTATGTCATAACTTACAAAGGAGAACCTTCTATTCTAGAAGGTTACTCGGATGCTAGTTGGATTTCCAACAAGGAAGATTATTCATCCACAAGTGGATGGGTGTTTCTTCTTGGAGGAGGTGCTATTTCATGGGCATCCAAGAAGCAAACATGTATAACGGATTCCACTATGGCATCGGAATTCATTGCATTGGCATCTTGTTGCCAAGAAGCGGAATGGCTAAGGAATGTGTTGAGTGAGGTCGACTTGTGGGTCAAACCTATGTCACCTCTTGCTATTCATTGTGATAGTGCATCAACCATAGCTAAAGCTTATAGTGAAGTCTACAATGGCAAGTCAAGGCACATTGGAGTTAGACATAGCTATGTGCGTGAAATGATAAGGAATAGTTGTATAACTATTAATTTTGTTCGGTCTAGTTTGAACTTGGCGGATACGTTTACAAAACCGTTGTCAAGGGAATTAGTGAACAAAATGAACAAAGGGATGGGTCTTAAGCCTATTGATCAACCTTTAGCTAAGGAAAACTCAACTTGATGTCTAATACAACGTTAGATCTCAAATTCAATGAGGATGGTACTTTTCTTAAAGGTTGGAAGCACTTGTGTTGTTTACATCCCGAGGTTAGTGCTTGTTGCTACAATGATAAGAGGTTGAATTAAGTTTCTTAATAAGTCTTTGATAAGTGCTCAATTGTAGGAGCATGTGCGTAAAGATTTACCTATATAAGCTAGAGGTTTGGCCGCTTCACCAAGTCTAAGGCTTGACTTGGAACGCTTATGAATGGATATGGACACCAAGGCGTCATAGGTGTCGGAGGTTAAGAACTATGTTTTATGCTTATGTGTATTAGTATCTTCAATGATTTGTGGTGGTTATATGATTCAAAGCTTTGTCTATCATTATGATCGAAATTGTTGTAAAGTTACTTTTACTAAGTGGAGATTCAATCGTAAGATATTTCCATGATGCATGAGCATGTTGTGTTTGTGATTTATAGCAAGTTGAAAACTTTTCAACATTACCCTATAATTGGGAGGAGGATTGTTGGAACATTTATAGGGTAATGGGTTTTGTTAGCTCATATGAGTATATACTAGAAGAGGAGGAGGTCTAGTATGTTGAGATTAGAATGCGCAAAATCACGTGGATTAAATCAAGCAAGACAGAGGGTTGGTCGCGAGTCGCGACATTCGTCGCGGGTCGCGACCAGGAGGCCGTCGCGGGTCGCGACACCTGTCGCGGGTCGTGACCTGCGCCCTTTCGCGACTCGCGATCTGTATCGCGGGTCGCGACGTGTATTCTGACTTGGGGCGTGAAATTTTGCGTGGACGGTTTATAACCGTTGTAATGCATTTGTTATCCGTTTTAAGATGATTAAGTACTCTTAATCAGGGGATTAAAGAGGGATGAATGCTGTAACAGCTCTAATCAAGAGGGAATATGTAATATTACCCTTGTTATTCATATGAGGGGAGAGTGAAAAATTAGATTTTCAGATTATAATCTTCTTGCTTTGCTTGAGAGAAAACTGGCTTCTTTCTCTTGAGTGTTCTTCACAAACATCAAACACAAAGTTCTTGTTGATTCACTTAGAAGATCATCTAGTGAATTGTTTTCTCCATTGTATCTCATTAGTTATTTCGTGTTAACCCGGTGATCCTAGAGGGGCGAAATTAAACTAATAGAAAAGCGTAGTTTCCGTGCCTTGGAGTGGTATATCCGGTTCCCTTGTTTGTTCTCTCACCTAACAGTAGAGGCCTTGAAAGACTCATCACTTAATTATCGCCTTCAATATAAAGATTCTTAATTTGTTACAATTGAGTCAGCAGGTGGCCATTCCTAAGGCCCCAGGCTTCGGTAAGAAAAGCTGACGTAGAACCAAACTAATATGCTTGGCTGATAAAAGTTATCCAAAAGAATCTCGAAGGATAACTCCGACATATTTAGACGACCAATGACAAAGAGCCATCAAAATTAAGCTTGGTATAGCCGGGACGTGGGGGAATGCAATTGAACAAAGATGATGGGCGAGAACCTAGCCTATGATAAAGGAGGGGAGATCAGAATTGGTTGAGAAAAAATCCATCAAAGTACATGCAATCCATTTCTGATGCAGGTGCCATGCTCTGTAACCGATGAGGTCAATATTAAGAAGACAATTTTCAAAAACTATAGATTTATGTTCTTTCCACCCAAATGCTTCAGAGAGTATAACTAAGTAACTAATAGCCTTTGAATGATGCCAAAAAAAAATCCAAACATTGCTCAAGATTAGAAGGAATCGTATGAGTCAGTTTTCAAGAATATGAGAAGAGGTCCAAAAAGGACAGATAATATGACATGTGAAAAGTAAATGATTTACAGTCTCAGACTCATAATGACAAAATGGACATAAGGAATCATTTGTAAACTGTTTTTTTTTTTTTTTAAAAAAAATTGTCATTAAAGGAATTGAAGGCCATTTTGGATCAAATGCCATAAGAAAATATGTATATTTGAAAATAATATCAAGTTTCCAAATCTAACGAAAAGGTCATATTGAAACTCAAGCTAAATGAATATAATGAGCAAGCTAGGTGATAAGTGACATTTATGTCACTTCTAGCTAGGGGTAGATTTTAGATTAATCTTGTAGTTTATTGTCATAGTGTTTCCTGCTAATCTTTTTTTTATACCTTTATTTCTTCCTTTTATATTTTGTAGGTTGATTTGTTTAATTAGTGATTTTACTAGTTTTTAGTTCTTATTTTCATAATTTACTTATTTTATTTATTTTAGTAATTTTATAAATGAGTTAGTTTAGTTTTATAATTAATTTCATATTTTTATTTCCTTTTAGAACCTATTATTTTTATTATTTGTTTTTATATTACTTTTTATTTTATATGTCTTGTTTCTCACCTTGTGTTTTGGTTTATGTGTAGGTGAACGTTTCGGAATTCAAATGGCTGAGTCAATTGAACAACTTGGCTAAGAAATTTTTTGGTCTTAACCTCCACCACACACATACCCTAACCTACACCATACCACTATGCTCCCTGCTGCCACACAGTCACACCTTACCAAACACCACCTCAATTCTAAACAACCACCCTCTTCTGTAGATAGAGATGAACATGGACCAAGACCTGACCCAGACCCACACCCAGTTGGACCTGACCCATTTTTTAGGGTATTAGGTCTGGGTTTGATAAATTCAGACCCAAACTCTACCCATATGCTCCCATAGACCCTTTTTTTACATACCAAATGTATATAGTAATAATGTAAAATATATAAATAGCAACGAAACTTTTTACCCTAACATTTGAATTGTTAGTTTTTCAAATAGCCAATTAGTCAAGTAACTCAAGCCCTCAATCTCTCAACTTCTCACTTTATCCATTGCCAACCGAGAGACTCATGTCAACTCATTGTGTATGTTTTAATTTGGAATGTTTTGTAGAAGAACTACATTATTATTTTCGTCTTTTATCATTTTAATTACTAATACCACAGGCGGGAAAAATGGGAATTAAAAAAACAATAGAATCTCCTATACTCTGAAACCCATTTTGGACCCAAGACCCACTAGACCCATTTGATTTGGGTAAGGGTTCAAACTTTTTTTTTTTATAAGTAAAATATTAACAATGTGTAGTTATTAGGTTTTGAACACAAGACTTTTGAAATAAAATGTGAGTGTTTAACTACTAATCCACTTTAATTTCAATAAGGGTTCGGATTTTTTAGACCCTGTAGGGTGGGTCTGAGTCCGATTCAAAAATTACTTGTTCGGATCTGTCCGGATCCACCTCAAGCCTGATCCATGCCCAATCCTAGCGGCGACCACAAATTTGCCCCAATCAAGAGGAGCCGGAAGCGAAAACAAAAGGGAGAGTCGGAAGTTTTGAATTTGGGTTTCTTTTGATTTTGATTTGTCTATTTATTTTTCCCTTTTTCTCTTCTCCCCTTTATCTACTGTACTTCACGTTTTTAACATTTTTTTCATTTTCTTTTTCCTTTTTCGTTTAATACCTTTTTCCTTTTTCTATTTTCTTTTCCCTTTTATTTTTCTCTTTTAGTATTAGGGGTTATTTTAAACCTTTTAACTCTCAAGGGGGAAGCCAAGTAAGAAGTTATTACTCACATGTTTCACTTTTAGAAGAGTTTTAGGGTTCTAAGAAAGGTTAGCCTCCATAGCTTATGGTATGTTCTCTTCGTAATAAAACAATTGAATTGATTGCAACTGAACTGAACTGAATTGAATTAAATTATAACTAATAGTAATGATAATAATTTAGGAACTGAACTGAACTGAACTGATTGCAACTGAATTGAACTGATTGCAACTGAACTGAAAATAAGATGGGAAAAAGCGAGAAAATTCAAAGTGAAAGTGAAGATTTTGAGATTCAAGGGTGACAACTTGTATTAAAAGATTCAAGAATTAATCAATGAACATTTCTTACTCTCTGTCCTCATTTATTGCTTTATTTTAATTGCTTTTATTAGATTAATTGTTCATGATTATTTTAATTATTTGTGTTTTATTTTGCTTAGTTTGATGTTAGATTAATGCTTACTATCATGTTTTTAATTGTTAATTTTTCTAAAATTCTCATTTTTTTACTTATGGAGTATCAAATGGGTTGGGTTTGGGTGAAAACCCAACCATAATTGAATTGGGTAATTGAGTTTGGATTTAGAGATTTGTGTGATTAAATTATTTAGCTCATCCAATCTATGTTGCATTCTCTTCGATCACTTGTATATTGTATTAGATTGGAGTAGATTGATTTAATTTGGCTTTAGAGTGTGACTTATTGATTTCTATTGTTGACTTGGACTTACTTGAACCTTGAGATATGTGTTAGAATGGATGAGAGTCTTTATATGATGTCTTTGAGAATTTCTCCGCCTATGAAAGTAGGATGTGAGTTGTGTGTTGATGTAATAGCTAATTCATGTAGTTTTCATGCATTTATCTCTATATTTGATATCATTATGTTTATTTCATGATTAGTTCATGTTTAATCCCATCTCCTAATTTTGTTCATCTTAAATTTTTAGCTTAGTTTGGTAGGTTGTAGTTGGTTTTTGACAATTTTCGACTTGATTCCGGCCTAACTTATTATTTAACCAATATAATAATCAATATATTTCGATGTTCCTTAGTCCGTCCTTGTGGAATAATGACCATTGCTTACCAGACCACTTTATTTAGTTTGGTATTTTAGTTAGGTTTTGTTTGATTTTAGGATATTAGTATCGACCTAGTTTAATTTCTATGTCACCAATCACCATAGCCAGGTTGATGATTTGATCCAAAATCACCAAAACTAGTAAGACCCAATCACCCAACAAGTCGTGTCAGGTAAATCATGAGTAAGAATTGGGAAACCTGAAATGCAGTTAACAATATGAGAGGGAAATAATTGATGTAACAACAGAATAATCAATTGGTGCGGACGGGAATAAAATTACATCACTTACAATTAGTTGAAAATTATCAAAAAAAAGTTCTTGTCAAAAAAGTTGGGAGAGGAACTTTTTGACATTAGAATTTTGGAAATATTATATTTATGTCCTAATGTTTTTGAAAATTACAGTAATAAACAATAAAAATACGATAGATTATGCACATGTCCTTATTGGTCATTTTACACAATTATGTAGCAATCAGCTATTAGCTACTTACCAAACACCTTTGTACAAACAAATTAATACCATATGGTAATAGCTAATAGCTATCGGCTAATTACCAAACAGGAAAATAATCAAGTGGGATCTTTGACTCTCCTCTGTTCCTACTTCCTAAATAAGTGTTATGTTGAGTAAATTGACATTATTTATCAAGCAACTTTGACTCTATTTTCTCGCTACTATATACGAGAGAAATAGTCAAGTAAGATCTTGTTAAATCCATCTCAATGTATACTTTCAAAGTTTCAACTTTTCATAGCTTTTACTTGTGCGCAATTAGAAATATTAATGATCAAAGAAGCATATTAAATTGCGTGAAAAAGTGAATGTAACACTTATTTAAGAATAGATGAAGTATGTCTTTTGGTTATAGATGTTGATAGACGTACATTGCATAGAATTTTATTGGGTCTACTCCACACCAAAACAAACTTTAACAAACACAGTTTAACTAGGGTTAGTTAGAGAATTAGGATGTTACGAGTAGTTCACGAGACCAACATTAGCCAACCAATCAATCGATCATTTTCCACCTATATATAAGCTAAGCAAGTTAATTTTAATACTCCATATAATAGTTGCTATCATTTATAATAAGGTAATAATACATGATTAGTGCAATAACTCGCTCATGTAGGCGAACTAATTATAGCACCTTTACACAGTTTCAGCACGTAGATTTTGTGCTATATGTTACAACTTACTATATACAGCAGCTACGATGCTGAAAAAGCTTTATTTTAAACGTCACACTAGTAGTAGTAGAGTACAAGGGCTTGAGTAGTATGGGATAAATGTTCAATACAATTATTTTTCCCTAAAAGGAAACGTTAATAATTGTATATTCTATTATTCTGCATGCTACCCATAAACACCATAATGGTGACAAAAGCCTCAATATAAGCATAAAGATAATTGAAATCACATATTATTTATTAGTGTTATTGTATATGATTATGATAATAGCAGGCTAGCAGCTCAACTAATCATTTAATGTCGGTTAAGATAACATCTCCGGATACCTGATGACCACCTTGATTGCCGTGGCATCCACCAATAATGGTGGTCTTGCGACTTTTGTGCTTAACATTTGCATTGTTGATCTTATTAACATCATTTCCATATCCGAGTTTGACATCTCCATTTTTTTGTATGCCATTTCCATCATGCCGGTTATTACCAGCATTAATTGAGTACCCCGGAAAAGGCTTGTAATAAAAGTTTGAATTAGTTTCAGAAGAGTAATCAGCTAGAGGATAACCATGGTTATAATAGTAATTAGTCGGAGGATTAGGAGGATGATCAAATTCACCACGGAAATAAGGGTATCCTTGTTGCCTTTGAGGAAAAGTGTACTGCATTGCTTCAATTCGAAATTTGAGTACCTTGATATGAGTTATATAGTATATGTTGGTTAATGTTTTCTGCTTTGATAAGGTATTATTATCAAGTTTTACCGCTATTTATAGAGGAGGCATGCAGACAAAAGTACATACTACTGCTACATACAGTAAATAATATTGGTAATTTGGTACCTGATTCCATTTGCCAAATAAAGTAGTAACCTGGAGTGATGACTCAACTACCTAGACTCAAGAGTAGTCAAGACTGAAGACCTGATTTCTATATTGGTGCCTGATGATATTATGCAACTATGTAAGCATGCGCATAATGCTATAACGTCATGAAATGAAAATATTTTCTTGTTCCAGATACAGTGTTCCTGTATAATAGACACTTTATAGTTTATTCTCATAAACGTGCAACTGTGCAAGTATTAGAAATAATTGATCACGAGGTCCATTTCTTGATATTAAAGTTCTTAATTAAATTTTAATTCCCTAAAGTCCCATGTGTTCAATATGAAAAATATAATATATTGGTTCTCGAAGAAATAAAGTGACACGACGCAAACCGGTTCTTTTATCACTCCAATCACTCCAAAGGGGTGTTAAGTGGGATTATCCAATCTGATCCAAATTTTTGGATATCTAAAAATTTCGGATCGACCAAATCTCGTTCCAGATTTGATCCAATTTTTTTTAAAAATCCGACCTTTGGGTATCCGGATTTTTCGTATTGGGCCACTCGCATATCCGGCGACTAAAACGTATTGATTTTGTAAAGAGCAGTTCAAAAAATAAGTTTCGGTTCACCGGATTTTTTCGGATAAAATATCCGATTGAATCTCCATGCTTCAGATATTTCTGAAAATCCGATAATGGAAAATCTTGATCCGTATACGATTAGAAATATTCGTTTATATGATTCGAAATAACTAGTTCTTTTATTTACCGAGATACATGGATGAGTGTAGTGGAATCCCTATCTCAGGGAGAGACCATTAGGAACCAAAAGTACAACGAAGAAAAACAACCATAAAAGAAAAGGCTAAAATCTAAAAAAACATAGATCTAAAATAATCTTGAGGCTTCATGAAGAAGCAAAACAAAATAGAGCTACCATTGGTGGCGGAGCATCGCAAGGCCCACTGTAATACCACTCATGATTGCTTTAAAGGGATTTAGCTGGCTACTTATTCCAATAAGATGCATCTTTCTTTTAGGGAGCTTATTTCCTAAGTTACTCCATAGTTAAGTGTGCTTGGCTGGGAGTAGTATAGGGATGGGTGACCTCATGGGAAGTTTCTAAGAGTACGCATTTGAGTGAGGGCAAAATGCGTCGGAAGAACTTCTGTTGGTTATTGAGGATAGTTGTTAGCTAGCTCTGGATGCACATTGGTGACGATATAATCAACTCTGTATGGGTCGGGTGTTAGACCCACGGTGGTGGAAGATAACAAGGCCATCAGAGGCGATCAAAGTTGATGACAACGGCAACGAAACATCGACCGGGGTAGGCACTCATCCTCGGGTGGCAGGGATTGCTGGTGAAGGGTGCAAAACTGTTGAGGTGATCCCTACTCCGGTGAAGCAAAAAAACAAAGGTAGGGCGGCGGTCGGCTTAGATGATGACGACGACAACGACAACGAAGCATTGGGTGGTGCAAATGTGCTTTGCGATGGGACGAACCATCAAACCACCAACCTCTTCACCGACAAGAGAAGCGACAAGGTGGTGGTTTGATGGTTCTCTTGTCGGTGGGAGATGAGGCTCCTCACTCTGGTTGACGATGGAGATTGTTGCGATGTAGGCTGAGAAATGAGAGCAGATCATGAGAAAGGCGGTGGAGGGGCCGACTTTTGGATGGTGGGAGGGTGCTAGAGAATTCTAGAGAGAAGGAAGAGCCCTTACATCTAGATTTCTCATTCTGGGTTTCTCCATCCGAAATATCCGATTGAATTTTCATGCTTCATTTAATTTTGGGATATCCAAAAATGGAAATTTCCGATATGTATCCGATCCGAGATATTTTCAAACATATGATCCGAAATATTCGTACACTAAGAAAACTGGATCATGAATCGGGTCCACCGGGTTGAATGTTTATGCACATTGCACACCCCTACGCTCCGATCTACTCACTTGGAATATTCTAATCAACTTTAGAATACTTTGACCGCAGTTAATGATTAATATATATGAAAAAGAATATAGTCGTGTGCATAAGACCTTATTGGAGCTATCTTGATGTGTACTTTATCACAGAATATAACCTTTTCGTAATTTTTACAAATACCTAATTGAAAAAACTAACGGTCAAATATATACAAAGAAGACTGTGCAAAAGCAAACATATAATTAAGATTAAAAACTATTGAAAGAGTATAGTTTTAGTTTTTCAAGGATCATGTTCTTCCTTCACCTCAACTACCAGTAGAAATCGAATCTTCTATCTTACTATTTGTGTAACAGTGTAAGGGTATGGCACTAATCTATTCATGACTTGGACCTTTCATCTCAAAAACCTTGCTTTAAATACTTGACAATGTGTTTCTTTTTTTTTTTTTTCTTTTTCTTACAAAGAGGATAATTTCACAAGTTTACTATGTTGGAAGAGGATCAACATTGGTGCTCTCCAAGTTGCTCTCCAAGTTGCTTTCCAAGGAGAGAGAAAATGGAGAGCCAACTCTAGCCCAACATTGGTGCTCTCGAGGTGCTCTCCGTTAGCTCTCCATGGAGAGCACTTGGGGAAATGCTCTCCCCCAAGAGCATTGGGAGAGCATGCTCTTGGTATATCAATATGACACATGTCATTGATAATGTCATGTGAAACTCCTAAAGAGGCACGGGAAAGCTCAAGGAGGAGTTTGAAGGCAATAGTCAAACCAAGTTGATGCAAATTTCTCAAAAGAGAGTTTGAGATGCTAAGCATGAAAAAGTACGAAGGTGCCAACGAGTATGGAAACCAAATGATGGCTATTGTCAATCAAATAAAGCTCCTTAGTGGTGATTTTTTAAGTCAAAGAGTAGTAGACAAGCTTCTAGTAACTCTTCCGGATAGGTATGAAGCCAAAATTTCTACTCTTGAAGACTCGAAAAATTTGTCTACTTTAACTTTTGGAGAGTTGATCAAAGAAGGCAAATGAGAGGAGAAAATGATGACTCAACCAAAGGTGAAGAAGCTTTTTTGGCCAAGACTTCTTATTCTAAGGGGAAAGGCAAAATTCCTCAATGTGGTGTATGTAAGAAGCTCATGAGGAAAATGAATGTTGGCATAAGGGAAAAACACAATGTTTTAAATGCAAAAAAATTGGGCATTTGGTGAAACATTGTAGATCACAAATTGGAGAGCAAGCAAACATGGCACAATTAGCCAAAGAAGAAACAATATTTTAGAGCAATGGGTGAGAAGTGCACCGTGTTGGAGAGAAGTGCTCCACAAATAGATAGTTGGTGAGAAATGCATCAACTTGTGTTTGGTGATGAGAAGTGAACATAAAAAATTTTAAAAAAAAATTCAAGGCCAATTTTGAAGCAAGGAGGTGTGTTGGAGTATTTGCTTCAAAATTGGTTAGTTATTTAAGTTCTATTTTCTAGTTACAGTAAATAGATCATTGCTTAGTTGTTGACTTGGCCTAGTATATATAATGGGTTTGCTTAGTTGGGAATTTGTAGTGAGTAGTGGATCCATGTTCCATCCACTTAGCTCATGTTTCCCAGTTTCTAGCTATTGTTTGTTTAGTGAGTTAGTGTTATATAAAGTCTTGTACTTGGTTTTTCTAATGAATGAACATTCCCTGGTTACCTCTTCTTATTTCTCTCCTCAATTTTCAACATACTATACTCTTTCAAGTTGATAATAATTATTATAATTTCAACTAGGGAGTGCTATATCAAAATAATTTGAAAAAGCTGTCATAGAAGGTCAAATGAGAAAGTGTCACTGTAGTTGGCTAGACACAATAAGAGTGGGGGAGAGAAAGGATTGGAAGGTTACAAAACTGAAAACATAACAATATATGTTATCTACTAAATAAGTTATCGTTTAAATATGATTATTTTGGATCATTATGCATGTATAAGCTCACAATATCAATGTAGTATATACTTATACAAGGTGAAATACATAATAAGTGCAAATTAGTCCCTGATGTAGGCGAACCAACATCTTCATTTTTAATCACATTAGTAATTATATTTTACATTACACTAGTTATTAGGCCTGGGCTACGCCCCGAGTAAGAAGAATTCTCATTTATTAATATTATACTTTACAAAAATAACACTAAATATTATTTGGTCTAGTGGTTAAAACTTTAGTATATGTTCTTGAGGTCCCGGGAACAAACCCTATACTACGCAATTTCTAATTTTTTTTATTGTTGTGGATTGCATGGAGTAGAACTCCCTTATGGAGAGCGCCACGTGGCACCGTTTCTTGTTTAGGCACGCCTTTTAATATATTAGTATAGATAGATAGAGGTTACAATGACGCCTGAAGAAGCTTCATTTGAACAGTATTATTACATTTAATTAGTAGAAGTAATTAACTAATAGGCCTGGGATGATACACAATAATAATGTAATTAACACCCAATAGTGCCTGCATTATTGATATTCCCAGTAACTTGTTGTCCACCTTGATTATATCAACACCTTTGCATTTCCAACCTTGACACCTCCATTTGTCTGGGTGCCCGATCCGTTCGAGTTGCTGCCCGAATTGAAGAAGCTTCATGCAGTTGGAAAATTAGGGAGGTTTAGAAAGTTTGGAGATTGTGAAGGGTAATTATAAGGTGGAGGATAGCCATAAGAATTATTGTTGGGAGGTGGAGGTGGGTAATAACTAGGTGTAGGAGGAGCATTATTATTATTATCGTAGGGTTGAAGTCCTTGAGGAAATCCATGTTGAGGAAATCCATTTTGAGGATATCCTTGAAATGCATGAGGAGGATAATTATATTGCTGCATGCTTGCTTAATAAGTTAATTTTGGAAGGCTTAATTACTTGTTAAGGAAAAATTAAACGTTTTCTATGTGTTGAGCTTGTCTTGTTGAAAAATGAGCTAATATATGACTTAGAGCAATTGAGCACCTGATTCTTGGTTAATTAGCGACTATAGTTTGAGAACTGTTGTTCTTTATGAAAAATAGTCCTAGTTATCATGCACATATGAATGATATGATTTACTCTGTAGATTATTCCAATTACCGCGTGGGCTGATAAGGGGTTCCTTTTGTTTTGATTGATTACAAAAAAAAAAATATTACTCCCTCCTGTCAATGAAAAAAAATATTGAGCTTCTTTTTCTTTAATTTGAAGTTTTGAACTTTTTACATGTTATTGCTGTGTTTTGGACGACTCAAACATTTTTCATATTTCATATGATACCCCTATATATTTAAGCTAATTCTTTATTTAGATGACCTTTGCCCAACTTTTTTATTAATGACTTTTTGTTTTGCTTGATTACCACCAGTAAAAGGTGATTGATGAGTTTTAACAACAACTATATGTAGAAAGGTTACCATTACTTTATTGTGTTAGATGGATTGATAGATTTTATCTAAGAGGCCTTATTATTTTAAAAAGGTCCATAATTAAAAGTCTTAGGTCTGTTCAAAGCAAAAGTCGTTGTTGCTATAGCTGTTAAATGTAGCAAGAACTCACCGTTTAGCAAAAGTAGTTGTTGCTATAATCGTTAAATAATGTAGCAATAGCTACCGGCCGTGAAACTAGCTATTAGCTTCGGCTGTGTATTAGTTGTCAAATGTTAGCTATTAGAGTTTGACCGTGGAAATTGTTTTTATGATAAGTAAAGTTTAATAAAACGAGCATTAGTTTAGAAAAATAAAAAAACTAAACTACATTCAATCTTCTAAAAATTACCTTTATCCCAAAAGACAAAAGCTAATATTTAAACTTTTTCAAAACACTAGTTCAAATGTCAAAAGCTACTTAAAAAAAAAATTTCACCAAATACTATTTTTGGCCATTATTAGAGTTTTGACTTAAGAAATTTCAAATGCTATTCCCTAACACAAATCCACCCTGAGAGATTCTCTGTCAATAAACACCTTTGTTAATCACATACATTTCTTCAAATTGGCAACCACACCCTTTTGCCAATCAAGAAGCTTCTCATCAACTCACCTAAAATAAGAGCATCCACGTCTTGTAGTTTGACGATTTTAAAACTTGCACGCTTGAATTTCCTTATTGGATTCTCTGTTGATTTTAACAGGGGGCTTAAACATACCACATCGGCATTCAGTTTTTAGAGCTGGGGTCCTGGGAATTGAGGGTAGTAAAATATAAGTACCTATACACATGTCGCAATTACAAGAGAGTAAAGGTGACAGATATCTTAGTGGTTAGAGCATCTTTCCGATCTCAAGAGATTTTGATATCAATTTCATCATTAACAAGTTGGGATTTCTTTTACTCTCCCAAATTGTTAAGGTTTCTCTTTATCCAAAAAAATAAAAATAAATTGCAATTACAAAGTTATCTCAATATACACAATTACACATCAACTTACCAACTGTTGAGATTCAATTTCTGATTTTTGAAATGTAAAGTAATTTATTATCCTCTATTTCATAAACTTAATTTACAACTGGAAAATTCAACTTTTTAAAGCTGTACAGATCCTCTTCAATTGAAAGTAACAATCCTAATTGAAGGGCTCCAATCTTCTTCTTTTGGAATTTTATTGCAGCTGCCCCAAATTAATAAACCCTAAAACCAAATTGCTAATGTGAAAGAAACTGATGAGAAATCAATTAATCTCTAACGAGTTGCTTTGTTAGTTAAGCTTCTTATTTATACAAGAAATCCAGTGGAGAATGAGTGAAATTGGGGCAATAATCAACATCAAGAAGAAGTGGGTCATAGCGGATTTGAAATTTGTCAGAAGCTGTTTGGATGTAGTGACCCAATAACATTTGGAATGCAACAGCCAACGAAATATAAAAATATAAGAGCATCACCAATGACTCATAAAACACAAAAAAAGTAAACGGGTCGACCTGAAGGTTGACCCGTTTATCATAAGGTTGAATTGGGTTCTAATTTCCAATCCGTTTAAGTTAACAGGTCGGGTTAGGTCAAGGGATTCTCAACCTGCTAACCCGCCAACCCAACATGATCTTGCCCAACCCGACCCATTGCCAGCCCTACCAATGAGCTATGATAAACATCTAATTGATCTAGCAGGGAAATAACTGTAAATATACAAGAGACAATAAAGATAAAGTTGTCGGTCAAACAAAAAGTGACTTCGAAAAATACGATGCTAATAAATAGTGTTCATGCAACTATAAGTAGTGTTCGTGTAACTACATATAGTGTTTATGCAGCTAACAATAAGTGTTCATGAAATATAAATAGTTTATGCAAACCAATCAGAGTAAAGGTGAAGCTTCAATCAAACAAAAAAGTGACCTCGAAAGATGCGATGCTAACAAATAGTGTCCATGCAGCTATAAGTATCGTTCATGTATCTGCAAATGGTGTTTACACAACTAACAAATAGTGTTCGTGAAAAATAAACAGTGTTCATGCAAAACAACTAGTGTTTTTATATATTAAAAGGTAAATAAAAATTTATAAACAAAAATATATTTTTTTCTTTTTTATATTGTCTTTTATTTTATTTTTTTATTCCTTGCTAGATGTTAGTTAACATCTAGCAATTAGATGTTTATCATAGCTCCATTACCAATGGGTTGTTTATCATAGTGCATGAACACTATTTATTTTTCACGAACACTATTTGTTAGTTGTGTAAACACCATTTGCAGATACATGAACTCTATTTGTAGCTGCATGAACACAATTTGTTAGCATCACAACTTTCGAGGTCACTTTTTGTTTGACCTTTACTCTTATGGAAAAATTGTAAAAAATAATCTCAAGTTTCAGGTGTCTTCCCATATTAATCCCAAGTTTAAATTATTTTTAAATAATCTGAAGTTTGGGAGTCATCTTCCCATATTGGTCCAAAAGACCTATAATCATTTGAACCAATTTTAAAAAGTTGATAAGACACCATTTTATTTAAAAAAATCACCTCTAATCGCCTTCATCACCACTCCACTATTAAAATGTAAGGCAAACGGAAATGTTTCACGCGGCGTATTGACCTTTAAAACGAGTTTTAAACCGACTTTTTTCACTAGGGACCAATAAGGGAAGACTACTAACAAAGTTGAGATTATTTGAAAATAATCCAAAGTTGGGATTAATTTGGAAAGATGGCCAAAACTTGGGATTATTTTTGACAATTTTTCCTACTCTTATTGGGTTGCATAAACACTATTTATATTTCATGAACACTTATTGTTAGCTGCATAAACATTATCTGTAGTTACATGAACAATACTTGTAGTTGCATGAACACTATTTATTAGCATCATATTTTTCGAAGTCACTTTTTTGTTTGATTGACAACTTTATCTTTATTGTCTCTTGTACATTTACAGCTTTACCCCCGCTAGATGTTAGTGAACATCTAGCAATTAGATGTTTATCGTAGCTCCATCACCAATGGGTTTGTTGGTCTTTGTTAGTCTTTGAGTTTTTGTCATTCTCTCTGTTTCCCTCCTTACACCTCACATCCCATTAAACTCCCATCAACTCATCTTTTTTTTCCTCACAATGGGTGGGCTAGTCTTACTTGGTTTTTCTATTTCTCTCTCAAATCTTACTATACCCCACCATATACTCTCTCTCTCCTACCCAATGTTTATTTTTATATGAAGTAGATGATTTAAATTAATAAAAGCTAATTAGATTACGTTAATTAACTTACGTTAAAAGCTAATTAGCTTACGTTAAATTAAATTAGCGGTAACTTGACATTATAGTAACTATGTGCTAATTAGCTTACGTTAAATTAAATTACGTTACCTTGACATTATAATTAAAAACAACGAACATATTACATAAGATATATAATTTAAAAAACACATATACATGAAATTTGATACATAATATAAATAATTTAAAAAACAAAGATACATGAAATTTGAAATTACTTAAACCATAAGCAATTAAATAAAAGTTACTTAATCAATTTGACAATTAGGCTCAAGCTTACGGCATATGTGTTCAACCAAGTTATTTTTTAGTGAGATGTGAGTTTCCCCGTCTCGCATCTTGGATCTTCTCTCCATGTATGCAACTAAATTTCGCGCCTCGAGTCTTCCGTTGTGCACGACGAATGAGTCTCGTCCGGCTTGGTTAGATGACCCTCTGTTTTGAGGTTGAACTTTATCATACACGTTCGGATCTCGGTAATTTTGATAAGTATCACGCTCATCTTCAACAATCATATTGTGCATGATGATACATGCCATGATTATTTTCCACAATATGTCCTTATCCCACGCGAGAGCGGGTTTACGAATGATTGCAAATCTTACTTGCAATACCTCGAATGCACGCTGTACATCTTTTCTGACAGCTTCTTGATGTTGTGTGAATAATCTTTGCTTCGGGGTTTGGGGGAGCTTTATTGCGGGGATGCCATCTATAAGATAGTAACCCATGTTATAAGTTGTCCCATTGACTGAGAAGTTGACTTATGGAGCTCTTCCTTGTAGAACATCATCAAAGTCGGGAGACCTCTGCAATACGTTTATATCATTGCATGAACCCGGGGTGCCAAAAAAAGCATGTCATATCCATAAGTCACTTGAAGCAACAACTTCTAAGATTATTGTTGTTGTTTTGCTTCTTCCTTGATACATCCCTTTCCAGCCCCGAGGACAATTTTTCCAGTTCTAGTGCATGCAATCGATGCTTCCTATCATGCTTGGGAAGCCACGACACTCACCTTCATGTAGGAGACGCTCAATGTCATTTGGATTTGCCTTCCTCAAGTATTCAGGTCCAAATCTAGCAACAATCCCTTCGACAAAATGAAGAAGGTATTCTCTAGCGGTACTTGAAGCAATTTTCGGGTACTCGCACCTTCGTCCTGGGATCGACCGTTTTGAGCTTCCGCCGCTTATTTGGGTGCCATATGCCCATTTCTCGTAGTGTTTCATAACATTCCATGCATGCTCCAATGTAAATCGGGAGTTCGGGACCCCTGAGCTTTTTTTCACATCTCACGGGCTTCAGTCAGGACATCTTCTTCATTGCAGCCGGACCCCTTCTTCCTTTCCGCCTCCGTATATATTCCGACGCATGCATTCACATCTCCGTTGATTTTTTTTCCAACGACTAGTAACACCTTTGAATGTCCTTGGACATAAAGTTGGATTGAGTCGCAGTGACTCTTCCACACTCTCAAATACTGAACCCCAAAAACATCACTATTTTGGTCGGTTCCCTTCAGCACATCTCCTCCGCACACTAAATACGCCAGAATGAGTGCATGATCTTCATCTACCCTCCATTGAAACTTTGGTGTTGTAGCTTTTTTTGAAGAAGGAGTGTTTTGAATTTCTTGTGATTGGATTTCTACTACATCGTCTTCTTGAGGTTTTTCATGTTGTTCTGAAATATGTTGGGATATAGGAAAAAATGGTTGAGCTTGTTGTTGGAATAGATGATGAGAACTTTGTGGATATTGTTATGTAGCTTCTTGAGAATTTTGGTAATTCGATTGGCTTTGAAAAAACATAAACATTCTTTGAAATTCTGGATTTTGTAGCATACTTGGATCGATTTGGAATTTATTTTGGGGATTTTGTGGGTGGTTTGGATTATTTTGGGAGTATGAGTAATTAGGATAACTTGAATCCATAATATTGGCTTAGTATAAGTAATATTAGGTAGGAGAGACTAATTAGAAAAAAATAGGTTGGGAAGAAGTGTGGTAAAATATATGAAATTTGGGCTCAATTTATAGATAAAAATATTTTATAGCCGTTAGTCTAATTTCTTCTTAAAAAGGAAAAATTGACAATAGAGGTCTCAACTTTGGGTGATAATTTTTAAAAGGTCTGAACTATTGATTAACCTGTGTAGGTCCCAACTTTAGGGGGTCTTAACTTTTAGCGGGCCTTAGTGACTTGAAACTGGCTTAATAGGTCATAACTTGTAAAACTTGGGTCACACCGGAAGGATTAATTGAGGGAGGGAAGTAGGAACTAGGTGAGATTTTAAAAAAAAATCGTTAGTTTTAAGTCAGCGAGGCCCGCTAAAAGTTAAGACCCCCTAAAGTTGGGACCTACACAGGTTAATCAATAGTTCAAACCTTTTAAAAATTATCTCCCAAAGTTCAAACCTCTATTGTCAATTTTTCCTTTTAAAAATTATAACCTGATTTTTTAAATTTAACTTTACAAAATTTTGTAACGCTGTACATAACCGTTGAAGAAATTACAGCAAAAAAGGAAACCTACCCCTCCGTGTGGCAGCAACATATTTGCTGCTCAGTGGGCTCAGACGCGCGTCAGAGCCGCTGACAGCAATCTGTCACTTGGCCCAGCAAATCTGACACGATGTTGATGAGACGCACCATTTTCACCGTTCTCTCTCTCTGTATTCCTTCAATCTTTGTTGTAAACTTAGCGTTTAGAAGATTTTTTTTAATTCGCCAGCTTTCTTCGCCATGCGGCAAGACAATACTCGCCCTATGCACGCCATCCGAGGTGCATCCGGTCCGGGAAGTCTAGACCAACCAACTCTAAGGGCCAATTGGCCTAATAATAAAACTAAGTAAAGCTAGTTTTACTAATTCCTAGACTAACTAAAAACCCATCCATTGTAAATGCTCTAAGGAGGGTAGTTGTTTTTACAACTCGATATATAAAATATGGTATAGACACTAGTGAAAAAAGTTCAACCGATGCGGTCAAAACCAAGCTTACCGCTCCGGTTTTGGGCCTCATCGGTTGGACTCGCAAGAGTCCCCAAATATTAACTGATCCGGTCCTAAACCGGATCGCTTAATACTTTACCGCATCGGTTTTGGGTCAAAACCGCAAGCAATTAAGCAAGTTAACCGCTTTGGTTGACCACCCCAAAAACAAAACATTTTTTTTTTTTTGCATTTTCTCATTATTAATCGATACAAAATCAATAGTATATATCAATACTCATTTTATTAAGCATATTATGCTCAATTGAAGCATAAGAAGTTAAGTGCTGCGGTTGACCACCCCAAAAACAAAAATCTTTTTTTTTTTTTTGCATTTTTTTCATCATTAATCGATACAAAATCAATAGTATATATCAATACTCATTTTATTAATCATATTATGCTCAATTGAAGCATAAGAATAAATAATTAGATACATAAAAATATTAGCAACTACAATTTTAACATCATACTCAACTATAATTAGATACATACTCAAGTATAATTAGCAAACTGTTGTAGTTTCCATATATTTACAATCGATAGGCATAGCTTCGCATAAGTCTTTGCCACGTAGCGCCTCTCCTCAAGCAATAGCATGATAACAGTCATGCTTGTCATGACTCATGACTCGTGGTAGCCGCTGATAAGGCATGCATTTGACTTGTCGTGCGATTTCCTCATAACAGATCATCTAGTTCTCGGGCACCATCCTGATGCTTGTCCCCATCGCCGGAACCATCTCTTTTCCTTCTAACTCGTCAATCAAGCAAGTTCTTTCTCCGCTTGAAAGCTTACGAACCTCCTCTTGTATGTTATAGACTCGAAATAAAATAAAACAGATCAATAAACTTTGTTTCTCCATAGGGTATAAGTCGGCTAAACAAAATCTCCTATCCGACATCCCTTCGGAATACTTGGACCCGAAAAAGAATAACCACAAACAATACAAACTTGGCCACCATCATACAGGGTAAGATCAAGAAAACACAACCTTGATTAAGAATGCTGTTAAAGAATAAGTAGTGAAGAACACTACTGCAGATGATAAAATTTCCAGCAAGCTTAATAGCAGTCATTAGTAAGCTAAAGTTCATAAAAAAAAAAAATTAGAGCCATCTATGATAAGGAAGAGCCATCCAACCATACACAAGACACGTAAAATATAAACAAATATATATATATACATTAATACCTCCGGCAAGTATGAACTATGAACCCTCTCGCAATCTTCAAACACAACATAAAAACCTACGTTTAACATAGAAATTAAGTAGAGGGCATCCAAACCTAGAGAAAGCAAAAAAATGATCTAAAGGAAAGTTGCTTCACGCCTTCATTTTTCTGTATCAACAACTCAATATATAACGCATCATCCTAGGAAATAAAATGTCCCATTCTTCTCACAAAGTTTAGAAAATATAAGTCTCATTCGTACAGATAGAGCCATCTACTTTATATTGAATTAAGCACCACTAACTAAACCAAGATTCAAGACAACTTTTTCTAAAAAATGAGCATAGATAAATGAAAAAAATAAAATAAAAAGATAGACAATTACATAACTGGCCGTCAGAAAATCAAATATACGTCAAAAGCAAAGGAGTCAAAGAAATAAGAAGAGAAAAAAAAATGTAGTTACAACCCCTAATTAGGAAGATACTGGATCAAACCTATGTCACATACAAGATAATTTACATGTATTTCTTTGAAAAAACAAGGAAACTACAATTCATAGAGGAACCTGCAATGCATACGACAGTAGGAACAGACATCGGATAATAATCGTAATATGTCCATAATCTCTCGCCTCTCCTCTATCACGTCAAACCGATGACATACACAAAATCGTTTGGTGTTATGCAATTAAACAACAAGACAAAAAATGTGAGAGGAGAAGAAATAACAAGTAATGAATGAACATGTCCCAATTAAGCTACAAGTATGATTCCAAAAAGGAATAAATAAAGGCATCACTTATCCACTTCGATTCACGATACATGTATTCCCTAACAAGGCCAAAACTCCTTGAAATAAAGTGTGTTTTAGGACATCAAAGTTATTTATCTAAACACTTTTTTAGCTACCTAAATCATACACTCACCTCGCTAAAGTCTATTAAAAAATTTACAGATCACTTCCTGCTTAAAATACTACCGAGTATTAAAAGCACAATAACCATTGTCCACATTGTTGTAGTCACTCTGAACAAAACACTCTTAAAGGACGATAAGCTTTTTCTCGACCAGTGTCAAAGACACACAACCATTAAAGAAAACAGAGAAGCAAAACAACATGTCTTTCCCCCACCAGGCCACCAAAAGTCGCACTGTGGCACGCACCTAGAAGGTTAAAAAAGAAGGGCAAAACCGTTCCTTGACCACCATCACCCCTGCATCAGAATCCTAGACTTCAATACCAGTATATGCAGAACAGAATTAAAAAGGGATACCACATTGTACCATACAGGACAAATGCTTCAAGTGCCAGAGTATCATGGTATGTATACCTCTACGATGTTTTTCAAGGTTGGCAACTATAGAGAAAAAGGAATTAGGGGGTATTTTAGGACTTGAAGGACTGCTTTCTGCATTTATAAACAAGTACAATACTTGGCTTTCACTTTATGTCTTCGACTTTTAATTACTATATATAAATTGTTAAAACAAAAGCTATCTTTCAAAGAACTTATAAAAAAGTCGAAATATTGAAAATAATATATCTATAGTAGATATATGCGGAGATCACACATTGAGGCTGAGACTGAGTAAAAGTTATCAACCAAAAGGAAAGTACACAGAGGTCTCATCATTCGTCAATGTAAATATATTGATACCTATATACATAATTAAGACTCAGCATAGTATAAAACCATCCAAAACACATCAATAACAATACAAATTGCAACAAAGCAAGAAAAAAGACCCTTAATTTTAAAAATCAATGAATATTAGTTAAACTACAACAATCTTCATACCACCCAACTAAAATGGAATTAATATGCTCAAATTTAACAACCCAAATGAGACCCAAATTCTCAATTATCAATCTTTCTCACAATTAACAGAATTTGAACTTAATTCCAAAAATTCCAAAGAACCCTACTTTTCCATTCTACAATTTAGCAATTGCAATTACAAATGAAGAAAAAAACACAAAAATCAAGAAAGAATGAGATACTAACATAGAAACGACTATCTGGGTGGAAGTGAAATTGGTTTTGATGGTGAGCAACGTTTGTACTTTTTAGACGAACAACGACGACGAACATAAAGAAGGCGAGGCGAAGAGATTGCGTGGATGGGGTGGCTTGAAAGGGTGGAGGTTTTTGTGTTTTGCGAAGTCAAGAGGTTTTCGTGGTTCGTTGTGGCGATGGTGTTCCTAGCTGAGAGAGGGATTATGAGTGAGAGTGGTTCATGTTGTGGGTTTGAGAGGGTGGTTGGTGACTTGGTGTCGTGGGTTTGAGAGGGAGGAGCAAATCTGAAGAGGAGAGAGAGAGAGAGAGGAGGGATTAGGGTTGAGTGAGGAGAGAGAGGAGTGAAAAGAAAACGCGGGTTCACAAAAGGGATTTTGGGGGCTGATTAACCGTTGCGGTTAAGGGAACCGGATCCCTTTTTTTGTTAACCGATCCGCATCTGTAAGAACAGCATCGGTTAATGTTGCCCAATTTCCTTCCCAAAATTTCCAGGATTTATCGCTTCAGTTCTCTTAGGGACCGTAGCGTTTGTGTTGTGACATATAGCGTTTTTTCCACTAGTGAGATATTTTTTCACAATTAAATCCTAGAAAATAAGTAGAGAAACTAGATAAAGAGCCAAATGTTGGTGTTAGAAGCGCAAGCGGAAGCAAACACTAGTAGAATAATTGCTTATTGCTGCGGTCATTAAGTGGCCTATTGCTGCGGTTTTGGCCGCGCAGCAATTAAGGGCGCAGCAATAGGTAAATTACCTATTGCTGCGGTTTTTAACCGCAGCAATATAGCAATCTATTGCTGCGGTTTTTACCCAAAACCGCAGCAATAGGTAGTGTGAATGACAAAAATAATAATTGAAAACTAACCTATTGCTGCTGTTGTTGGTAAAAACATCAGCAATAGGTGAGTCTATTGCTGTTGTTTTTACCAAACAACAGCAGCAATAGGTTGCTTTTTTTTATAAAAAAAATACAAATTAATTTAATTCACCATAAACCTAAATTACAGATTCAAAATCGCACAGGAGAATGAGAAAGAAAAAACTTCATATAATCTCAAATGCAAAAGATTTCATATATCTCAAATCAAAAAAGAATACAATAGTACAAGAATTCAAAGACTACCAAATTGTTACATACAAACCAAGATGCAAACGAATTTTATTTCCTATGAATTTGCAAATTCCAATTACAAGCAATACAGAAAGAATCATCATCATCATTGCACACATAAATCAATAATTCACCTCCCTAAAAAAACAAAAAAAAAACTCCCCATTATACAAAATATAAGCCTAAAAAATTGAGTAAAAGTAAAATTTCAAAGCAATCCACAAAGAAGAGAAAACCCTAAAACAACAAGCCAAACCATATGAACCCGACCCACCATTTTAGCGACCCGAGTACCCGCACAATGAGCATCGCCGCAGCCACACCAGTAAGTAACCCCATTTTCGCCGCAAACTGGGTTAGGTCGAAAGCATTTTACCGGGCAAGATTTACCGGAATATTCTTCCGGCGAACATATATAATGAACATGTATAACTTAACCTTCCTAAAAGCATACCCATGTCCAGCCTAAACCGCCAAGGAAGCTCTAAAACTCCTAACATTCTTATCAACCGACCTCATGCTCGGAGTCGGAAATGAAGGAGTCGCGACGAGTGGGCCGAGGTTCCAGTCGACGGAGTGGATTCACGAGTGTGTTCGGAGAGAGAGCGAGGTGGTTTATAAGGAGGAGGTAATGAGAGGTCGTAGAGTTTGAGAGAACCGTCGGCGATGGCGGCGACTAAGAGATTGTCGCCATTTTTAGAGATTAAATCTGCCGACGAGAAATCGAATCAGTGAGAGAGAAGATGAGGGAGGAGATTAGAAGAAGAACGAGCGGATTCAACGGTGAGTTGATGCCGGCGAGGAAATGCGAAGATGATGGAGAGTAGGAGAGAGGAAGGAGTTCAGGAGAGAGGACAAAGAGATTTTGAAGGAGCGTTCAGGAGAGAGAACACAGAGAGTTTAAGGAGTGAGAACGGCGCCCACCCCCTTAAAAAAGATACCCTACCTGGGTGCTTCTTTTATTAATATAAAATGTCTATTGCTGCGGTTTTTTTAACGAACCGCAGCAATAGGTTCAAATATTATTAAAAAAATAATATCTTAATCTATTGCTGCGGTTCTTTGAAAAAACCGCAGCAATATATTTCGTCAGACTTGGTCAACACAATTTGAAATTTTACCGTTGAGGTATATCGCTGCGGTTTCCACCCAAAACCGCAGCAATAGATTTATTTTCGATTTTTTTTTATTTTGACGCGGTTTATTGCTGCGTATGGGTAAAACCGCAGCTATACCTCCGCAGCAATAAGCAATTATTCTACTAGTGAAATACTGATAATGAGAAAAAATAGGTAAACATGGATAGGATAAGTAGTAATAAGAACAACGAATCTAATGTGAAAAAAATCCTTTTAAAGGTATGAAAGTACAACCCCAAAGGGTAAAATGATAATGGTATGACTCTCTAAATTATATTGGATCTAATTCTCAAAGAGAGCCAACAAACTCACTAAGAAATTAGAAATGGTATTCTCTCTATGAGCTTATATTGTGTAGTAATGTGTTTATGTGTCTTGTGTGTATCAAAACAAGAGAAGTATAATGAGTATTCATAATACACTACAAGTAATCATAAACCTTGGCCTTGGAGACCAAGTATTAAAAGAATCCTTGGAGGCCAAGGGTCTTCAAAGAGCTTGTAGGAAACAATGAACTAACTTGCAGTAGCTAGGATTTCTAACATGCACCAACACCACTTACCACAACATTCTTGTGATGTTGTGTGCTTGCTGGACTTGATCCCTATCTACCTTGTGGATGCTACAATACTGAAAGGTTTTACCTAGTTGTGTTATATCTTATATGTGAAAATTCAAAGAGAAAGTGAAGATTTTGAGATTCAAGGGTGACAACTTGTATTAAAAGATTCAACAATTAACGAGCATTTCTTACTCTTTGTCCTCTTTTATTGCTTTATTTTGATTGTTTTTATTAGATTAATTGTTCATGATGAGTTTAATTATTTGTGTTTTATTTTGTTTAGTTTGATGTTAGATTAATAATGCTTACTGTCATGTTTTTAATTGTTAATTTCTCTAAAATTATCATTTTTATACTTATGGAGTAGCTAATGGGTTGTGTTTGGTTGAAACCCAACCTCAATTGAATTGGATATTTGAGTTTGGACTTAGAGAGTTGTGTGATTAAATTATTGCTTGTTTTAACTCATCTAATGTATGTTGCGCTTTCTTTGATCACTTGTATATTGTATTAGATTGGAGTAGACTGATTTAGGTTGGCATTAGAGTGTGACTTATTGATTTCTATTGTCATTTCTATTGTTGACTTGGACTTACTTGAACCGTGAGATATGTTAGAATAGATGAGAGTCCTTATATGACGTCTTTGAGAATTTCTCTGCCTATGAAAGTAGGATGTGAGTTATGTGTTGAGTCAATAGCTAATTCATGTAGTGTTCATGCATTTTTCCCTATATTTCATATCATTATGCTTATTTCATGATTAGTTGATGCTTAATCCCATCTCCTAATTTTGTTCATCTTAAATTTTTAGCTTAGTTTGGTAGGTTTAGTTGGTTTTTGACACTTTTCGACTTGATTCCGGCATAACTTATTGTTTAATCAATATATTTCGATGTTCCTTAGTCCTTGTGGAAGAATGACCATTGTTTACCACTTTATTTAGTTTGGTATTTTAGTTAGGTTTTGTTTCATTTTAGGATATTAGTATCGACCTAGTTTTCTATATTACCATAGCCAAGGTGATGATTTGATCCAAAATCACCAAAACTAGTAAGACCCAACAAGTCGGGTCAGGTAGATCATGAGTAAGAATTGGGAAACATAAAATGCAGTTAACAATATGAGAGGGAAGTAATTGACGTCATAACAGAATAATGCATTGGCGGAAGGGCATAAAATTACATAACTAACAATTAGTTGAATATCTCTATTATATAAGGGAAGGGGGGAACTATGGTGTCCACCTTTGAAGTGAATGTTTTACCCCCTTCCCTTTCTAAATTACAAAACTAATTTCAACCATATCAGGGCTTAAAAAAACTGCCGAAAATACAATTATAACAATCAATCACTCAAATGAGAAAACTTTACAAAAACTAAAAAATTCAATTACAAACTATAACCCATTAGCAATTACATAATCCGTTCTCAAGAACCATTTGCAATTACATACTCAAAAAAATTACTAATATATTACAACATCAATACAAATTACAAACTAAGAAAAACATACGATTTCAACGGGGAGATCACACATTTGTCCATTGGTGATTTGCGAACTTCGAAAAAAGGTTCATAATTCTTTTTAATCTTGCAAGTTATTTCAAATTAGTTGAAAAAAACTAGCAACTTTTATGTTCGAATGCATGTTCAACTGTAGTATCGATAATTACATGTTTTAGAAAAAAAATACAATAAAAATGATACATGAATAATTTAAGTTTGTATTGTATGGTATAAATTTTGAGATAATTATTATTAAAAAAACAGTACATGTTTGTAACAAAAAAATGCATTAAAAATATAAATTAATTTTGAATACAATAACAATGACACAAAAATCAGACTAAAAAAGAAATTACATAATTTGCCAAAACAAATAGTGAAATTGTAAACCGATGAAAACAATTGATTTTCTTTTAGTAGTCCGTGGAATGAAATATAAAAACCGGATCTAAATTTAAAAAAAATAGTATTTCATAAATAAAAAGGAGTGTATAAAATAACTTTTCAATAGCAATTTTTTGAAAAATAAATGTAATCTTATAAACCATTAGTACAAAATTGACATTTCTTATGAATAATTAAAAACACAGACACAAAAGGTCTTCAATAAATTATGCTTAAATTTAATTACTTTGCATACAAAATTTGCCAAAGCTGTAGAAGAAGTCTTGAAAAAACAAAGGGAAAGAAAAAGGAAAAGTGGATGATTCAAGAACCGACTAGGATTGTAACTGATTTTTGCAATTCCAAATTCTGAACTTCAACCACGAATTTAAAAAAAAAAAACCATCTTCACAAATAAAAGTTCAAACATAATGTAACCGGATCTTTGAGAAATATGGTTGACAATTAAATTTTTTGGGACGAAATCAGGATCATAGAATGTAAAAAATTACCTTCAAATTTGAGGCCCCCCATTTAATTCGTCAACCAAATAAACCCCAATTTTTACCCCATTCCGACTAACGGTCTTAACATTACCACCTAGATCGAAATGAAAACCCAAAAAGACCCACAAGAACAGAGACCAAAATTACCCTAAAAATCAATGGAGCGTTGATGGGGTTAATTTTGACACCAGGATTAACTTATTAATGTGGTGTTTGCTGTGAAAATAACTATTAGATCTAATTAAATCTCAATTTTTTTAAGTGAATATGAAAGATAGTGAGAATAAGGAGATGAGTCGTTCTTATTTTTTGAGGGAAGGAAGATGTAAGGTTGTAGGTGGGTTAGATGAAAAAATACGTGAGATTCATCATATGGGTATGTGGGGTAGATAGTTATATGAGTAGGTGGGATTGATAGTCATATGGGTAGGTGAGAAAAATTATGTGGGTTTGTTACTTGCATACATGTGGCTTTGGGCTACAATTTTTTTTCGACTATTAACAAACAACTAACGTTAATTAGTTACTCAGTTTGTTATTATAAGTTAAACGACAATATTACATAAAATCATGAAGTGTTTCAAATACTATTTGTAAGTAATTTAATCTTTTTTATGCACAAAATGGAGGTGAAATTAGATGCGAACTTTCATTTTTGGTTTATTGTACTACTGAGTAACAATTATGCCCAAAAGGCCAAAACATTGCCGCACACATAGCGTGCATAAAAAGCTAGTTCTCAATATCCGAAGGTTGCAAATTAGGAGTTTCAAGTAGACTTCGTTCTGAACTCTAATTGTCGTTCCAGAAAAAAATTTGTTCTCCTATACCAATTTTATAATGAATACCTTTCTATAAAATCTCAGGCATCTAGGGAATGGACCTCTATATAGGGGTGTCAGAAACAGATCTGACCGCTGGGTCAACCTGATACTGACCTGACTTGAACCTGGTTCGACCTGTGAGGGTCAATCTCCAGACCTGACCGAAACCTGACCTGGTATTACCCAGACCTGACCGGCACCCAGTAAGATTATATTCTGACCTGACCACACAGACCTGCATTCAAATCTTGAACCAGATAAAACAAAATATGTCTGATTTAATCCAATTTTTCAAACCAACTTATTTGCGATTAAACTCAACAAAATTACTAAAATTCATTTATTTTTCTATATCTACAAAATCATTTAAATATGTTAATTTATAAAAATTACTTACATTTAATAATTAATTAAATAAAAAATTAAATTACATTCTCAATTTAAGGGTTAAACTTTGAATATCATGTACTTGTTTTAGGATATTTTAAGAATACAATTGTTTTGTATTGTTTTATTTAACATATGTTGTATGATTACTATAATCTCAAATAAGCTCTCTTATTTTTGTATGTGCTATGTACTTGTTTAAAATTTTATAAACTGAATGAAAATATATACAAAATCAAGTGAGGAGTTATATAATGTCAAGGGAGTGGAGACAAATATTTATGATATTGAATAAAACAATAGCAATTAACAATATATTAATCTCCAACTAATATACACATACAAATAAATTATTAAACATATTAATCTACTACATTGCTCATTATCTAGACAAACTAGATTAAGTTCTATTTTAGAGTTGTTAATGAATCTTAATCCACAAGCACAAAGCAGCAGCCCACAAGCACATCACAAGACAAGGCGGCATCCCAAAGCACAAAGCCAAAGACAAAGACAACACAACATCATTCCAGAGCACGACACATCGGCATGCGAAGCATCCCACAAGCACAAGACCAACGGCATCCCACAAGCAATTCAAATTCCAAGCCACATTCAAATTACAGGCTTGTGTCACACAAGCAACCCAGATTCAAACAAAAATCCAACTACAATCAATATTCAAGCAATTCAAATTCCAGCCACATTCAACAAAACGAAAATCATAATTTACAAAAATCAACAAAACAGCCACATTCAACAAACCAAAAATCAACAAAACGAAAATCATAATTAAAAAAATAGAAAAATTAAAATAAAAAAAAAACGAAAATCTACAAATTACGAACCAAGCCCACAACCTACCAAAAAAACGAAAATCTACAAAAAATAAACGAAAATTTACAAATTATAGAACAAGCCCACCACCTACCCAAAAAAAGGAAAATCTACAAAAAAAAAACCGAAAATCTACAAAAAACACGAAAATCTACAAATTACAGAACCAAGCCCACCACCTACCAAAAAAATGAAAATCCGAAAAGAACGAAAATCTACAAACGAGCGTTGTGAGTTTGATGACGGTGGTGGATTTGCTTTTTTTTTGTGAGAAGACTGACGGTGGTGATGGTGGATTCGCACGAGAGAAGACCGACGGTGGTGGATTTTTTTTTTTTTTTTTTTTGGTGAGAAGACTGACGGTGGTGATGGTGGATTCGCACGAGAGAAGACTGACGGTGGTGGATTTGCTTTTTTTGGTGAGGAGACTGACGGTGGTGGTGGTGGTGGTAGTAGTAGTAGTGGTGGTGAAAGGGGGTGAGAGGAGACGTACGAGAGAGATGGAAGAGGATTGAGGATGATGAATTGAGGAGGGAGGCTGTGAATGAGGAAAGAGAGAGGGAGGAAATAGGGAGGGTTTAGGGTTAGAGAAGGAACACAATGGTATTAATTTAATGGTTGGATTTTGATCTTTCTCAAATCAATGGTCTTAATTCATAATCCATGACATTGTTTTTTGACCAATGAAAATTGAGAGTGGCCAATCACATGGATTACTAACTTAATCAATGGTTGGATTTTTATCTTTCTAAAATCAATGGCCTTTCCCTAAAAAAAAAAAAATTCAATGGTCTAAACTACTATATATTAAACAAGTATTGTATTTTGATATATTATGGTTTGAGTATTCTAAATTTCTAATTCTAATATTATTAGTTTAGTAACTTTAGAAATTAGTAGTATTATTAGAAATTAATAGAAATTGTAAACTTTCGAAATTAAAATAGAAATTAGCTAGAATGATTCCAATATTATTATATCGAACTAAAATAGTTAAGCCTACTGATAAAATATTTTGTTTATAGTCACATATATTATATATATACAAGTTAAGACATATAGTTCAAGTAGATGTTTTTTCTTTCAAAATGTGTTTCTCATAAAGACGATTAACTCAAATATTGAATTGTTATCTTGATTAGCCTATTAACTACCATTGACACATTCATTTAGTATAATATGTAATTTGAATAATTCAAGTATATATTTTTAATTTCTGAAACGCATTACACTCAAGGACGATTATCCTAATGATTACCCACTTACATTGACTAATCTATATACTAATCCGTTCGTATTACTTTGTGTTTATACTAATATATACTAGAAATGCAATACATTGATCTATACACTATCTATACATTGACATATAGTCGAAATGCAATACATTGATCTATATATTAATCCAGTTTAGCCTAATGATTACCCCCCTACATTGACTTCCGTCACGTTATATTCGTATTAGCTTGTGTTGATCGACTTTACATCTTTAATGTATATGTATTAATGCAAATATGCAATAAACAAGATTAGTCAATAATCTAAGTCTTAGTTTAGTAATTTTACTCATTTATATAAACTGTTGTTATGTTTAGTATTATTGTTATGTTTAGTATTATTGTACAACATACATATGAACCATTGTTATAATCACTTAGGCCTCGTACGAATCGTAGTTATAAACATATGATTGTCATTTGTTATAGACTATAGTATTATAACATACCAATAGTCGTTATACTAATTTATAATCAATAGAGTGTACTCGTAGTTAATATATAATACTCATTATTATTATCGTTAGTTATACTATTAGAGCATATTAAGAGTCGATACTCATTAATAATCATTCACGTTATCATGTTATTTTATTATTATTATTTCGAATCATAATGCTTACCATAATCGAGTCACTTAAATTTTATATAAATCCAGCAATTGATCGTATACTCGTAGTTAATATATAATACTCATTATTATTATCGTTATTTAGAATGGTTCCAATATTATTATATCGTACTAACATATATAGTCACATATACATACAAAGTTAAGAGAAGACTATAAATACTATACTAGTATTAAACTAATAATCCAATAATCTTATACTAGTATTAAACTATATGGTTGTTAACAAGTTACTATTTAGTAACTAGTAAGTACTTGTTAACTATTTTACTTAACTTATGGTTGTTACTTGGTAATAGTTAACTTATTTTAATAAGTTATGGTTAGCTTTTATAGGGGATAATGACTTGGGGGTATAATTTATTATTATTATTATTATTGTGCAACATATGAACCCTCGTTATAATTACTTAGGCCTCATATGAACCGTCGTTGTAAACATATGAATATATGATTGTCATTTGTTATAATATTATAACATATTAAGAGTCGTTATACTAATTTATAATCAATAGAGTATTAGATTGGTTTTACAATTATTTTGATATCAACCTTATATTAAAATGATTCAACATATTAGTATTTATATTGTTATTGTTAGTATTCCTGTTCTTATTTGTATTACTATTGCTATTGTTAACCTTGTTACTATTACTATTATTATTTGTTTTACCTATTATCATTGTCGCTTTATGTTTATTAGTATTATTATTCTCATTACCATCATAACTATTTACAAACTTATATATCAATCACAATGCTTATAATAATAAATCATTTATATAAAGTTTGGAATTGATCGTCTACTCGTTATTATTGTCGTTGGTTATAATATATAATATTAAAACATATGAAGAGTCGTTCTACTCCTTTACTCATTAGAGTGGTTTTACGCAGTTGATTATTCGAAATAAGAGTTGAGTAAGAGAATACACTAAACATCACGGTAATCAATATAGTGTTTTTATTGGTTTTTCGTTGTCATCCATATATTTATCACACACACACATATGTATATATATGTCGATCTTAATACTTTTATTAATATGATTCGTTTACAAAATCCATAACAAAATTAAGATGGCCCGACCAGGAGTTACCCGAAGTTGAGTTGACGTTCAATAGCGAATGGACCCGATGTTTCACAATGATCGAACTAAGGTCATTACTAATTCAACCCGAGTACATTTGACTTAACTCAACCGTACATGAAACCTAAATACGACCTGCGCAAACCCGGCAAAAAAAATGTCAACGGGCGATCATATCCGGGAATGGATCGACTTGTAAATGGAACGCTCAGACCTGTCCGACACCCGGGAATCCAATGATTCAAATGTGTTCGACCCAGTTGAACAAAACCTGACCAATCATGACCTGGGGCACTGACAATCAGAATCCTGACCTGTCCGGGTCTGACCTGGTTCACCGTGGGTATACCCAGAACCTGTTTGAGAACCTGTTTTGACACCCCTACCTCTATATTGTTTTGTATTATATTTCAATGGACCCAATAGGAGTAACTCAGTATCATTGCTTTAAATCCGAAATACATAGGATAATTTCTTAATCATACCTCATATATTCCACTTCACCAACCCAGTCATGGTTAATCGATTTCATCATGGCATTATCTTTTTCTAAGACAAGTTATAGTCCATTCGTAGAGTCTACTTTTTAAACTTTACCCGTGTTAATCATATCTCAAATAGTCGTTCGTTTCATATCATTTACAACAGTTTGACAGACAGTGGCGGAGCCAGTGTTTTGGATGGAGTAGAGTAATGTTGCAATTGTATTAGTTACCAAAAACACCCCATTAGTACTAAATTCAAAATGTTACATAACTCAAAATCAAATGCAACCTCAACAACAAAGTACTTTAATAAAAGAAAATTATAGCTATGCACGACTAAGACTCAAATTTTGAAACTGATTTACAATTAATGCCTCAAGATCTACATTTATAAACAAATAGTTCTGATATATGTTGGCTTACTTTGTTAAAGGTAAACCTGGATTAAAATGAAATGAGTTTGAGATATCCCAATTTTGTTTTTCTTTTCATGATTGGGAAATACATTTATAAAAGTAACAAAGAATTCACTAATCAACTCAACCAGTACGCTTTTAATCACATTATAATTCAACATTAGAACACTAAAAAACAACCTCACAACTAACATCACAAAGTCACAACATCACAATGGTACATTATTATAAACTTCATAAATTGTATATTATATACTATTCACCAAAAATACAAACAAATTGACATTTCACAACTGTAAATTAACAATTTGACACCAAAAATTTATAAATTCATACAATCCATAAATCCATAAACTCACAATTCATAAATCATAAGTCTCAAAATCAACAACTAAAAATAGATGAAAAAGAAGTAATAGAAAAAAAAAACCTTAACAACTACACAAAGCAGCACAAGCCCAAAAGCCACCACCACTGACAGTTCCAAGCACCACGACTGGCTATCACCGGAAGACACTCTAAACAGAGAGATTGAGAGCAGCAACGTGTGCGAAGATAGAGAGATACCAAGAGTAGCAAGAGACCAAGAGGAGGGAGAGAGAGAGGAGGGGGGAAGAGGAAGAGACTAGAGATAGAGAGACCCGAGAGAGAAAGAGATAGAGCACGACACATTAGGGTTTGGGCGGTTTCCTTTTAGTGTTTTTTCTTAATAAAAACTAGTTTTGAAGCCCGTGCGTTGCACGTGTTGTTGCTTATTTTATCTTTTTATAAATTTTTTTGTTAATATTATTGTCAATTTTGTGTTGATGTGACATGAGATTTTTCAACACTATTGTATTTATAACTTTCTCCATTCCTTTTCTATTACAACAATTACCGCTTTGGGTAGTTTCATCTTTTGGAACCATTTCAATTTTGGTAAAACAAAAGCAACTATTGTTGACAATATTGCATTTATTTTATGTTAATAAAACCCTCATTAATTATCTAAATTGCCTCATAAAGTTGCGTTTACTTTATTAAGGATTATTTATCCCCTACTCTAGTTAACTAAAGGGGTACCTCTATGCTAAATTACCCATTTTTTATTTCCTTAAAAACATGCCCACACCAATTGTTCTAGTAGAAAAAGAATAGGGAAGTATTTGTCATTATACTATAATTTCTAGATTTGTTATTACGATATATAAATTTTATAATTTTTAATATCCAATTAAATATTGTAACTAACTCTATTATTAAATGGTATCCTAATAATAGGTATGACTAACAATAATTAAAAACAGTTTTAACATGAATAATACCCGAATGATAATTTAAGAAAGTAGAGCGAGTGTAATAATTTAATAGATGCAGAACAGAAAGAATAGAGAAACCACATGAGTGTTAGCC
Source organism: Beta lomatogona (assembly GCA_947646795.1). Lineage (NCBI taxonomy): Eukaryota > Viridiplantae > Streptophyta > Magnoliopsida > Caryophyllales > Amaranthaceae > Beta > Beta lomatogona. Next base: position 2,835,455 of record CANSNZ010001062.1, on the reverse strand, counting down.
ACAACTTCAACTTTGAATATAGCACATAAACACTAACGCATATAGAATGGAACATGAAAAAGCAAAAAAGAAGATCATAATGATAGTTTCATGAATAAAATTAATTAAATGTAAAACTACCCTCTATTCATAATTGAAAATACTATTTAAGAGTGAAAAAAATACCTCTTCATCAATCATGACCATATCAAGACTTATCAAACTTCCCCCTTTTTTATGATCCGTGACCTTAAACAGTCTAGAAACGCGAATATTGATTTCCAAATAGTTTTAGCAGAATTAAGTTCATGGAGAAAAGAATAAGATCTTACATATAGATATATGGAAAAAAAACATAAATAATTATGTATGCAATAAATATTCTAGGAATAAAATGGTTAGTTAATTGCATAATACCTCTGCAATCTCGATGACAAACTTTCATTTGATTCTTCATGTAATGCCATCATGGAATGCTATAGGTTCAAAACTATGGATATGAATTTCTTTTATCTTTACATAACTCAATTTCTAAAAGTATGATTCTTAAAGACATAATTAGTATTGTTAGGTATAATACGCTATTTTTATATATTTAAAATAAAGAATAAATAATATGTTATTGTTCATCTAATTAAATACATTTTCATAAGTTGTAAAACAATATTGTATATAGATCTTATTTCAAAGCATATCTCGAGCACTCTCCGACTGTAAAAAAAACTATACTATTGCGAATTATGTAGCAAAAGTTATAATCAATTTACATTGCATAATAGTTTAGATTTTTTATTTAAAATCAGACTATCAATTTTACATTGTTGTTTATCTTATTATATTTCATAAGTTGTAGAACTATATTGTAAATTGATCTTAATTCAAAGCATATCTAAAGCACTATCCAATGGTACAAAAATTATTATACATAATTTAGATAATATAATAATTTAGGTTGTTAATTCAAAACCAAACTCTAATTTTCGCTTATCAAAAGCTCCTTATATGCATTTAAATCTATGTAAAACTCTATTCTTTAAATTTTTTCATGATTTGTGACCCTATATTGTAAATGGATCTTACTTTGAAGCATATTTCAAGCACTCTCCAACGATAGACGAATTATAATGTTTTGAATTAGGTAGCAAAAGTTATACACAAGTTTCATAATATAATAATTTAGGTTGTTTATTCAAAATGAAACTCTAATTTTCCCTATCCAAAACTACTTTTAGGTATTTAAATATATGTAGAACTCTATTTTTATAATATTTAAATTTAAAACTAATGACATGGCATTTCCAAATAGTTTTAGTAGAATTAAGTTCATGGAGAAAAGAATAAGATCTTACATATAGATATATGGAAAAAAACATAAATAATTATGTATGCATTAAATATTCTAGGAATAAAATAATTAGTTAATTGCATAATACCTCTGCAATCTCGATGACAAACTTTCATTTGATTCTTCATGTAATGCCATCATGGAATGCTATAGGTTCAAAACCATGGATATGAATTTTTTATCTTTATATAACTCAATTTTTAAAAGTATGATTCTTAAAGACATAATTAGTATTGTCAGGTATAGTACGCTATTTTTATATATTTAAAATAAAGAATAAATAATATGTTATTGTTCATGTAAATAAATACATTTTCATAAGTTGTAAAATAATATTGTATATAGATCTTATTTCAAAGCATATCTCGAGCACTCTCCGACGGTAAAAAAAACTATACTATTGCGAATTATGTAGTAAAAGTTATAATCAATTTACATTGTATAATAATTTCGATTTTTTATTTAAAATCAGACTATCAATTTTACATTGTTGTTTATTTTATTATATTTCATAAGTTGTAGAACTATATTGTAAATTGATCATATTTCAAATCATATTTAGAGCACTATCCAATGGTACAAAAATTATTATACACAATTTAGATAATATAATAATTTAGGTTGTTAATTCAAAAACAAACTCTAATTTTCGCTTATCAAAGCTCCTTATATGCATTTAAATCTATGTAAAACTCTATTATTTAAATATTTTCATGATTTGTGACCCTATATTGTAAATGGATCTTACTTTGAAGCATATTTCAAGCACTCTCCAATGGTAGATGAATTATAATGTTTTGAATTAGGTAGCAAAAGTTATACACAATTTACATAATATAATAATTTAGGTTGTTTATTCAAAATGAAACTCTAATTTTCCCTATCCAAAACTCCTTTTAGGTATTTAAATATATGTAAAAACTCTATTTTTTATAATATTTAAATTTAAAACTAATGACATGGCAATCCTACGTGGCGCTCTCTATTTCATAAGTTGTCGAACTATATTGTAAATGGATCTTATTTCGAAGTATGTTTCGAGCACTATCCAATGGTACAAAAATTATAATATTCCGAATTACGTAGCAAAAGTTATATGCAATTTACATAATATAATTATTTGGGTTGTTAATTTAAAAGGATTTTTTAACTAGAATAATACAAACTTTTGTCCGTTCTCTAGCAATAATACAAACTTTTGATTATTTTTAAATAATACAAACTTTTGCCCAAAATTCCCCTGGTAGGTCAATACCGGTTGTAACTTATTGTAGCAGGTCACTATGACACGTGTCATTATCTTATCGGTTGTTTTTTAATTTTTTATTTCAATTTGAAAAAAAAAAAACCCAACATTTTCCTCCACCCACCTGAACCACTCCAGCTACAACCCTCCCCCCACCACCGAAACCACCCACCACCCTCCCCCCCACCACCGAAACCACCCACCAAGGCCACGACCACCACCGAAACCAACCCCCGGTAGGGCAACTCCTTAGTCCTACTGAAACCATCACCACCACAGATATCCTCGCGTCAGATGGCACTCTCTATCAGACTGCTCCTCTCTCCTCATCTTTCAACTGTTGCTTAAATGCTTAACTTCTCTCCCAAATTCTTTCCTTTCATTACGTTTCTCTTTTTATTTCTCACTTCTTCTGTTTAACATTTTAAAACCCCCCACCAAAAAAAACAAGTTAATTCCATGGATGATACTGCAGGGGTGGTGGTGGGGGGATCTAGTGTAGCTGCATTCCATCTTAGTGTTAATCAAGTTCTTGATTTTATTCAATCAGACGATCCAGATTTCAAGATCAGAGCTGCCCAAGAAATCAGACGGCTCGCTAAAACTTCTCAACGTTGCCGACGTCAGCTTTCTCCTGATGTTCCTCAACTCGTTTCTATGCTCCGAGTTGACTCGTTTCTACCGAGTCTGCTCTTCTCGCTCTTCTTAATCTCGCTGTTAAAGATGAAAAGTATACCTCTTTTTTTATAATTTGATGTGGGTTTTCCGGTGGGCGGGGGGGGGGAGGGGGAAAGAGGAGTGTTCACTCTGTCTAGTGGAGGGGAAAAGCGGGTTTTTCCGGTGGACAGGCTGGGATTGGTGGTTTTGGGGGTGGGGTGGCTGGGTTTGGTGGTTTTCCGGGGGTGAAGGAGTGGTGGGGGTGGTGAGGGGGTCCGTGGGGGGGAGGGTTCCAGTTGGTATGGGGGAGGGAGGAGAGAGAAAGAGATTTTGGGTCTTTTAAGAAAAAAAATTACCTGTTTTACGGGTTAAAGGTCATATTGACCTATTGAAGGAATTTTGAGTTAAAGTTTGTATTATTTAAAAATAATCAAAAGTTTGTATTATTGCGAGAAAACGGGCAAAAGTTTATATTATTCTAGTTAAAAAATCCCAATTTAAAATCAAACTCTAATTTTTGCTTATCCAAAACTCCTTATACGTATTTAGATTTTTGTAGAACTCTATTTTTGTAAAAGATAAAAATAAAATTTGATGATGTGGCAATCCTACGTGGAGCGCTATATGGCCTCGAAATCTTGAGGAGCTCCCTATGCTCCCGAAAAGTTCCTCCTTTATATATATATATATATATTGATTACTCCCTCCGTCCCAGAATTATCTGAACACTTGTTGGGACACGTACTTTAAGGTGATAAGTTGTGGTGTGGTTATCACAAGTTATTTTTTTAAAAATTAGATGTGATAGGAGTTGGTGGGAAATTTTTTATTAGATGAGAGAGAAAGTTGGGTAACTTTTTATTGATAAAAGGTAGAGTGTGGGCCAAAGATGTGTAAAAGAAATAATATATTAATGGTGGGACCATGCCAAGAATGGAAGTGTTCAAACTAATTTGGGACACACAAAAAAGGAAAGTGTTCAGACTATTATGGGACAGAGGTTGTATCATTTTTTTTTTTAAAAAGGGGTAGCACGTGCTACCCCTTATTACAACGTGGCTCAGCTCTGCCACTATTGATAGACATACTTGTCAGTCAATGCACAACTTTGACTATTAATATACTAGAACTATATGCTCGCGATGTGTGCGATAGTATATTAATATTAATAGTAAAATCAAAAAGTGTTAAAAAACTAACTTAAGAGTAATATTTATGGTGAATATTGATGAGCGTTATGGTTTTTTATTTGCATTTCTCTAGTGTAAAGAGTAAATGAGTAATATTTCCAGAAAGGACTATGTCGAGGTAGGATATGTTATCTTGTATTTGGTAGATAAATCAACAAATCTCTTTGTAAACAATTATCTAAGTTATGTTTTTTATTTATTTAAAAATACATATATTTTATAGGCATATTTTATGAGTAGTAGTTCAATTTAATTTCACTGGGTAGTTGAGGTTTTTAGGCATACTATGGTGAATAGTGCTTCAATAAAAAATAAATTATAATTTGATATTATCTGATGATGTATGTTTATCTCTTTAATTATTTATTATCCCAACTGACTGTGAGCCCCAAAAAATAAAAAAATGAATATTCTCTAAGTTATTTTATTCTTTTATGGTTTGTTAATGCATGTTATTTGAAATTGTTATTGCAACCAAGAGTTTAGATAGTAAGAAACTCTATAAATATTTGCTTTTATAATTGTTTGAAAATTCCTCTTGTGTATTTCTTTTTGGTAATGTAGAACTTTCCTTATTACCCATATCTGAAATGAGGAAAGAATTAAGAAAATTTTTTCTTTATTATTTTTGTCAGATTAAGGGTATATATGTCTTTTTATAGGGGGACACCATAACTCCCCCTTGGCTTATATAATAGAGATCTAATAATCTATTTATAAAAATTATAAAAGTTAATATGTTAATAGTATACATGGAAATAAATCTTAGAAAATTTTATGTACTAACAGAAGTTGTTATGTGTTATTTAAAATTGTGCTAAGTTAGCTAGATTTATGTCTTTTGGTTATAAATGTTGATAGAATATTACCTAGCTAGAATTTCTTGATATCATGCAAGGAACAGTTAAGACCTAGCTCTTTCTTTATTGTCTTTCTTTAATGGCAAGTTGCCTAGCTAGATATGGCCTTGTTTGGTAAAGAGAGGTTTGGGGCAAAATTTAGAGGTTTGAACATATATTAGATGATTTGACTAGTCAATCCTCTAATTTCAGTGTTTGGTAAAGAGAGCTTTCAATTAGTTGATTGGGCCTAAAAAGGGGGGAGGAACTTTTTGAAATTAGAGGTTTGGGAATATTACATTTATGTCCTAAAGTTTTTGAAAATTACAATAATAAACAATAAAAATACAACAATAGATTATGCACATATCCTTATTGGTCATTTTACACAATTATGTAGCAATCATCTATTAGCTACTTACCAAACATCTTTCTACAAACAGCTAATACAATAAGTTAGTCAAATCAACTAATACAATCAGGTAATAGCGCAGCTATCCGCTAATTACCAAACAGGGAAATAGTCAAGTGGGATCTTAGACTCTTCCTCCGATCCTACTTCCTAAATAAGTGTTATTTTGAGTAAATTGACGCTATTTATCAACTAACTTTGACTCTATTTTCTCACTACTATATACAGAGATATAGTCAAGTGGGATCTTGTTAAATCCATCTAAATGTATATATACTTTCAAAGTTTCAATTTTTCGTAGTTTTTACTTGTGCGCAATTAAAAATATTAATGATCAAATAAGTGTATTCAGTTACATGAAAAAGTTAATGTAACACTTATTATTTAAGAACGGATGAAGTATGTCTTTTGGTTATAGATGTTGATAGACGTACATTACATAGAATTTTACGGGTCTACTCTACACCAAAACAAACTTTTAAAAACACAGTTTAACTAGGTTTAGTTAGAGAATTAGGATGTTACAAGTAGTTTACGAGACCAACATTAGCCAACCAATCAATAGATCATTTTCCGCCTATATATAAGCTAAGCAAGTTAATTTTAATACTCCATATAATAGTTTTTTTTTTTTTTTTTGACATGATACTCCATATAATAGTTGCTATCACAGAAGAAACGTTATATTTATAATAAGGTAATAATACATTATTAGTGCAATAAGTCGCTCATGTATGCGAACTAATTATAGCACCTTTTCATAGTTTCAGCACGTTAAGTAGATTTTGTGCTATATGTTACAACTTACTACAGCAGGCAGCAGCTACGATCCTTAGAGAGCTTTATCTAAACGACGTCAGTCACGTCACATTAAGTAGTAGTAGTACTACTACTACTACTTCCTACTAGAGTACAAAAGGGCTTCAGTAAAACTATGGGATATATGTTCAATACAATTATTCTTCCCTAAAAGGAAACATTAATTATTTGTATTTTCTGCATGCTACCCGTAACACCATTATGGTGACAAAAGCCTCAATATAAGCATAAAGAAAATTGAAATCACACATTATCATATATTAGTGTTATTGTATATGCATGAATATGATAATATATAGCATCCCAACTTATCAGTTAATGTCGCTTAAGATAACATCTCCGGATACATGATGACCACCTTGATTGCCATGGCATCCACCAATGATGGTGGTCTTGCGACTTTTGTGCTTAACATTTGCATTGTTGAGCTTATTGACATCATTTCTATTTCCGAATTTGACATCGCCATTTTTTTGTATGCCATTTCCATCATGCCGGTTATTACCAGCATTAATTGAGTACCCCGGTAAAGGCTTGTAATAAAAGTTTGAATTAGTTTCAGAAGGGTAATCAACTAGAGGATAACCATGGTTGTAATAGTAATTAGTAGGAGGATTAGGAGGATGATAAAATTCACCACGGAAATAAGGGTATCCTTGTTGCCTTTGAGGAAAAGTGTACTGCATTGCTTCAATTCGAAATTTGAGTACCTTAATACGAGTTATATAGTATATGTTGGTTAATGTTTTCTGCTTGAATGAGGTGTTATTATTAAGTTGTCCCGCTATTTATAGAGGAGGCATGCAGACACGAGTACATAGAGTAAATAACATTGGTATCTGATTCCTTTTGCAAAATGTATTAACAATTTCTCTTGGAGTGATTGAACAAATAACTACCCAGACTCAAGAGTCAAGACTGAAGACCTGATTCTATATTTGGTATTTGATGATATACTACGTAAGCATGCGCAAAATGCTATTACGTCATGAAATGAAAACATTTTCCTGTTCCATATACACTATACAGTGTTCCTGTACGTATAATACGCACTTTATAGTTTATTCTCATAAACGTGCAAGTGTTAGAAATAATTGGTCACGAGGTCCATTTCATGATAAAGTGCTTAAATCTTAATTCCCGAAAGTCCCATATGTTTCTAGTAAAAAAAAAAAAAAAAAGTCCCATATGTTCAATATGAAGAATATGATATACTGGTTCTGCTGAAGAAATAAAGTGGTACGATGCAAACTGGTACTTTAATTTGACCCCATTCAAAGGGGTGTTCAATCAGATTATTCGATTTGATCCGAATTTTTGAATATCTAAAAATTTCGCAACCACCAAATCTCAATCCAGATCCGATCCAAACTTTTTTGAAAATCCGACTATTGGGTATCCGGATATTCAGATCGGGCCGGTTGGATATCCACCGACTAAAAAGTATTGATTTTTTAGAGAGAAGTTCAAAAAATAAGTTTTGATCGAATCGGATCACAGGATATTTTGGAATATCTCATCATGAAATCAGATATTTGACAGGATATCTGAAAATATCAGATTGAATCTCCATGCTTCAGATATTTCTGAATATCAGAAAATAGAAAATTCCATTCCGCATCCAATCAGAAAAATTTTCGGTTATCTGATTCGAAATATCTAATTCTATTATTTAAAGAGGTACATGGACGAGTCTAGTGGAATCCCTATCTCAGGGAGAGACCACTGAGCACCAAAAGTAAAACAAAAAGAAACAAATTGAAAAGAAAAAGCTAAAACCTAAAAAAATAAATCTAAAATCATGACGCTTCATGAAGAAGCAAAATAGAATAGAGCCACCAACGGTGGCAGAGCATCGCAAGGCCCACTATAATACCACTCATGATTACTTTAAAGGGGTTTAGTAGGCTACTCATTTCAATAAGATGCATCTTTCTTTTAGGGAGCTCAGTTACTTCATAGTTAAGCGAGCTTGGCTAAGAGTAGTCTAGGGATGGGTGACCTTGTGAGAAGTTTCTCGGGTTATGCATGAGTAAGGACAAAAGGCAAAGAAAGAACATGTGTTGAATCTGGATGCACATTGGAGACAATAGACTCGACTCCGTATGGTTCGGGTGTTAGACTGATGTTATGATTTTATATAGAGTTTTAGGTGCATTTAGGTTGCATTTCGAGTTCATATTAGAGCATTTAGGCGCATATTTGCATGATTTACTCAAGTTTTGCTCTACTACTCCCCGTTTGCGTGTTTCGATGATTTTCAGGTTATTTTGATGCAAATTGATTATGATTATCTAAGATCAAGCCTATTAATCATTGAGGATGAAGATAGCTTGCACAAGGACCACAATGCCTCCGTTTGGGACAATTTCGAGTTAGAATGAAGCAAAGAGTTAGTGAAAGAATAGCCAAAACTGACACTTATTCACTATTTTGATCATAACTTTTGATATAAAATAGATAATCAAGAAATTCCAGTTGGATTGGAAACTAGACTTTAAGGGATTTCCAATGATAGGTTACACGCCTCAAACGGATTTCTGGTTTGAGAGATACAGCCTTCGCAAGTTGACGCAAAATCGCAGTTTTACCGCCCGATACCTATCGGGCGATTTAGCCTGATCGGGCCCGAGAACATATTCATCTGGCTGCGTTCTTGTAATACCCCGATTTTTAAGAGCGTTTTAATTAGCGTTAATTATAATTATAAAGTTAATTATGTTTTGTAAATCCTTATTGTATTTGAGTTTGGAATATTTGTAGTATTTGTAATATATTTTGTTTTATGAAATTATTATTAATTATATATTTGGATTTTAAATAACCAAAGTCGGTTTTCCTTCCGTCCATTTATGTTTGTCGGTTTAAAGAGAAACCCCCCCCCCCCACAAATTCTTTCTCTCTCTGTCATTTTCTTTCACCAAAAGGAAACCCCCAACCCTCTTTTATTTTTCTCTCTCTCCCGGTGGAAAAACCCCAAAACCCAAACCCCCAAGCTTTCTCTCTCTTCTTCCCCGATCTCTCTCCCCTCGCTGCTTTGCCTGCGTTTCGCCGGCGTTCCAAGCTCGCCGGAGCTTCCCTTCGCTGCCGGTGCCTTCGTTCTCCTCCTCTTCGTTGTTGTGCGTGTGGTGCTGCTCGCGTGCCACCGCTGTACTGTTGTTTCGTTGATGCTGTGCGTCGTTGTTGTTCTTCTTGCTTCTCGTTGTTGGACGCTGCTGCTGTTGTGGTGGCCCTGCTCGACGCCGACCTCCCGTACCGCCGCCTGATGTCGATCGCCGGAGCTCAGCTCCCCTCTCGCGCCTCTGTTTCGTCCCTGCTCCAAGTGAGCAGAGGTACTACACCCTCCTCTTCTTCTCTCTTATTCTCCCCATATCAAAGGTCACAGAGAATTAATTTGTGAACGAAATTCTGATTATTGTGGTTTAGAACCTTGTGTGTTGTGAGATTTGATTTATAAACTGTTATATGTTGCATATCACTTTTGGTGGAGTAATTTTGTGGAAATCAGTTTGTGGAGACAATGTTTATAGTGGAAAGATAATCTGAATTTTAGTCTTTAGTTGAAGATTAAAACAGATTTTATGTTATCAAGTTGTTGTTAGAATAGTCTTAATGTTGATTGAATAACCTCAAGTTATTATGTTGGTTATATAGACATATCTGTGCTGGTCGAGGTTAATGGTATACGCAATTTTGGACTCAGAATCTTATAATGAGTTAACTTCATAATATATATTAATGTACTAACTATTACTAGAATTGGTTTATGAAATTATGAAATATAACTCTAAGGAGTTGTTTAATGGGTTCAGTGTAATTTGTTTATAATTGTTATATGGTTATTGAGGAAGGTTATTTGGCTAGACACTAAGGGTGAATCGAGTTTTGGAATTTGATAACCAAACGTAAGTTGTATGTGCCTTGGACATGAGTTATGGGTTCCAACAATTGGAAGTCTTTATGATGATAATATGACATTTAAAGCACAATTGTTTAACTATATCAGGTTCATTATTATACGTTAGTAAGTGGGAAAGCTAAGAAAAGTGTATCATTGGATTATTGTGATGACTATTTAGAGTTGAATTATGTTCAATGACGATAGACAGTTATGTGAACTATATCGCTAATATGTTTATTATATGGATATGAAGGAGTATGGAATAAATATGTCTTATGTTTTATAAGTGATCGAAAAATGTGAAAAGATGACTCTTGTTCTTATGATAGACGAGTTATGAGATGTTTACTATGATATATGTTTATGTATTCCGAATATGCCAAAGTATATCTTTAAATTCCGAAATAACCTGAAAGCATGAATGGTTCATAAACGATGTAAAATACGAAGGGACTACTATGCTTCTGCTATGTATCTGTTATGTTTCAGATATGCTTCTGTTATGTATTTTGAAAGGTACTTTAAGTTATGAGATATGCTTCTGAATACTTGATTATGCAAAAATATATGTTATGAACATGATTATGATTACAATGATGTAATGTAATCATGTTTATTTTATGATTAAGATATGTTCCACGATTATGATTACGATGATGTAATGTAATTATGGTTACGTTATGATGATGGTTACGTATCACGATTACGATTATGTAATGTGCTTATGATTCGTAAAAGCAATGAAACATGATAAAGCTAAGTGAAAGATGGTTCTTGGCTGAGTATTCTTCTATTGGTCATGCACGTTCCATTCTGGCGGTGTTGTCACCTTCTGCTGGGCGACGAGAGTCTCCCGTGGCACCCGTGTTCTAGCCACCTTCTGTTGGGGGATGAAAATCTTCCGTGGCATGCCACCTTCTGTTGGGGGACGAAAGTTTCCCGTGGCATTTTATGTTGGTCGTGCATGTTCCATTCCGGCGGTTCTTGTCACCTTCTGTTGGGGGACATAGTCTTCCGTGACACCCGCATACGGCTATGCTACCTTCTGTTGGGGGATAATAATCTCCCGTGGCACCCGTATTCTGTTATGCCACCTTCTGTTGGGCGATAAAAATCTCCCGTGGCAAGCCACCTTCTGTTGGGCGACGAAAGTCTCCCGTGGCATCTGCAGTCGGTTTGCCCCTTCTGTTGGCGAACTAAGGTTCTCCGTGGCTTACCTTCTGTCGTATTCGCCAAGTTACCAAAATGATTAAGCAAATGAAAAGATAATGATGAAGCTTATGATATGATACGAACCGATATGATATGTTATGAAATGATTTATGTTGTTCTTCCCTCTATTAAATGCATGCTCTTTCTAGTTACAAATATGACTTAAGTAAGATGGAAAGATGTGATGAAGCTTATGATATGATATGAAATATATGTTATATAGATGATGTATTAAATGATTTAATGCTATGAAGTAGGATGACATTGATGTTACGAAAGTATGCTTATGATTGCGATTATGTTTTATGATTTCACACATTATGTTATCGATGTTGGAATAGGAAATATGGAATGTTTTATGACTATGATGATTAGTGATGTTCATGAACGAATGCTATGAAAGAACTATGTTATTACGATAGTACGATCATTACTAGTTAAGTAAATGAAAAATGATGATGATTTATGATATCCTGTATGACTTAAAGTATATATTTTATGAATGTCTAATGATATGAAAGTATGTCTTCTGCTTTGATATGAAATAACTATGATGATGTTAAGACTCTGCTATGATGTCTATGAGAACTTATAAGTCACTAAATATGATGAATAAAGTGAATGTTATGTTATGGTGATGTTGATATGAATGATGTGAACGTATTAATTACGTGAGAGTCGCAGACATCAAAGCATGTTTTAAGAATGTTTTATGGGTTAGTACTCAGCATTGTGCTGATATGTATGTCAATGTTTTGTTTTGTCACTACTGTGGCCTGTCACTTGGTGGGTGGCAGTGTTACAATAGTTTCAGGTTGAAGTTCTGGAGCATCTTTTCCAAGATAGAAGCAGTTACGTGCTAAGAGTTCAGCTATGATTGTTTTATGTTCTTTTGAGGCGAGGACGTTCCACTTTGTATTAATTAATAAGTAATGGTTTAGTTTTATTTCTAGTTCTGGTTGAGCAATAGCGCTCTTGATTCTCTTTAGCTGCTGCTCCGTGAAAGCGTTGAGTTCTGGATTTGGTATAATTCATTGTAACAGGTTTTTCAAACATTTTCCCACTTTGGGTCGTCCAATTTACAAAGGAAACTCTGCCGAAATTTCTAGAAAATATTAATATATTATTAAAGTGTTTTTTTAAAGAGTGACAAATCTAAGTATTGTCCATGTAAGTTAATGTTTAATGTCGCCTTGTATTTTCCCCTAGTGGAAAGTACGGCGGTAGCGCGCCGACTAAGCTAAGTCTTCCGCTGCTAATCCTGATTAATTAGCTTACTAAGGATGGATGAAAGTCGGGGCGTTACAGTTCTAGAGTTGAAAAGAAGAGGAAAAGACTCCCGCCCGATGTGATAGGGCTGGTAGTCCGTTATATTTCCGAAATAAAGAGTTTTTTCGCCCGATGGGATCGGGCAATTGACCCGGCACGCGTATTTTAATGATTTCCGGGCTATTTTCGTATTACTTTTTCTTTATATGTTTTAGGTTTAGTATAAATACGAAAATTAGAACGTTACTAAGACATCTTTTATTTAGCCATTATTTTTCATAGTTTTCTTTAGAGAGTTATTCAAGAACCCTAGTTTACTACTTTTCGCTTTGGATTACTTGCAAGTTCAATATAGTTCTTCAACTTGGTGATTTTCTTTATTGCTCTCTCTATTATTGATTAGATTCATCTCTTAGTTATTTGCAATGATTGAAAGTATGAATTTTTATATTGATTTTGGTATTGTTTTCATAAGCATGAGTGAGTAGTTTTAATTCTAGGATTGTGGGAATCTATGTATGCATTGAGGGATTGATAGATTAGTCTAATTGCCTTTTATTTCAATTGTTTCCTGTGATTGAATCGTTCATGCTAGATTTATATATTAGGCAGGATTTGTATTTCTACTATCGCAATACTGAATCTGCTTTGAGAGGAGAGATACCGTATAGGCTTTCAATCATTAGGCAAAGTGATCCTTGACCATGCGAGAGCGGCTAGGTGATCTTTGAGGGAGGTAATGTTCGAGAGAAATTACATGCGCCCTAGATAAATTGACTTATTAGGTGGTTGTTATATGTCCCTGATTTTCCGAATTGTATGCATAGTGATCCATAGTCCTAGTTCTTTATTAATTGATTCATTTTCTCGTATTTAATCATGCTATTTGCTTAGTTCAGCAAAACAACTCTTTTCATCTGATTTAGTTAGTATAATATTAGAATTCAGATACAATAGTATAACTTTCTCCCTGTGGATTCGATCCTGACTTCCCTGACTACTAGTTAGTGGACCTTTGGTTATTTTTTATTAGGTGATACGACTTTAGCCTGTCAAATTTTGGCGCCGTTGCCGGGGAAACGGTTTATTTCTATTTTATCTGAATTATAGTATTACACTAACCTACTCTGAAGAACACCTGTTCTTTGGAGCATTTCACGTTTGTTTTAGTGTTTTTGGTGTATGAGCAGGAAACTAAAATCCCCATATCTCATTCCATTTGATCTGGAGATTGAAAAGACTGCTCGTCAACTCAAAAAGAAAACTAACAAGCAAAGTTGTCTGCAGGGACACCTTCCCAACAGACACCTCCTCCACTACCCTCACCACAACAAGCATTTCCTGTCACACCTATTTCTCTTAAAATGGGTGAGAATGTTAAACCAACCTTCAGAGATTATGCACAACCATCTCCTGATAATATGCCCATTTAAGGAAAGACTATAACTGGTTTGTGAGTCTGCAATCAGATTGTTCTAATGATCTTTTTTTTTTGGTCTATTCAACCTCCTATTGGCTAAGGGAGTCCAACCTAGTTGGTTTGCCTTCCTTTAGGGTGGTTTTAGGTTGTAAACTTGTTGCTTCATTTATATACTTGCTTAATTAGCAAAAAAAAAACATATTTATATAAATGGGTCAACACGTATGTGATGCCATTTTAAAGCACCCGGGAGCAAAAGAATTGGCTTTAAAGGGTGTAAGAAAATGTGTAAGCAACGGATCCATATGCCTTTTTTGGCATGACTATTGGCTCGGATCTTGTCCTTTACAAGAAGCATTTCCAAGGCTTTTCTTAATCTCAGTTTCACCAAACGCAACAGTTGATGATGATAGTTTTTGGGAGGGCTTGAACTGGATCTGGACATTTGCTTGGAAGCGTGAACTTCGACCTCACGATGTGGAAGAAAAGCTGCACCTTGATAATCTCCTTCGAAACGTCTGCTTTGCGTATGATTGTGGTGACAAACTTACCTGGTCCTATTCCAGTTCGGGTCACATCCCGTCAAAATATTTCACTCTAGAACTTGATAAATTGAGCCCGGTGCGACATCATGATGCAATCAAGGGAGTGTGGAAAGGCTTGGTTCCTCATAGAATAGAAGTATTTGTGTGGAAAGCCTTGCTCGAAAAAATAAATACTCGACAGAAGCTTGCAAAAATTGGAATCATTTCACCAGAAAATAGCTCATGTCCTATGTGCTCGAATTTCCCTGAGCACTCCAACCACATGCTGCTACATTGTTCCTTTGCTCAACAATTATGGTGGTGGTGGGTTGATTTATGGGGAGTGATGTGGGTCTTTTCGGGCAGCCTTAAAGAAGCTTTTGAGCAATGGCATCTACCCAAAGGAGGGCCTTTTTTCAAAAAGGTATGGCTTGCTTGCTCCTTCATCATAGTGTGTAACATTTGGAAAGAACGTAATCTGCGCATCTTTGAAAACTTGTCAAGCTCCACAAAAAATATTCAAGATATGATCCTTTTGAGGCTCGGGTGGTGGATTAAAGGATGGTGTGAAGACTTCCCATACTCTCCCATTGACATTCAAATAAATCCACAATGCTTGCTATGGAATGGAGGGGCTCCCTCATTGCTCGAGCCTAAAATCATCTCTCCATGTGAATGGAGCCCTCCGAAAATCGACCATCTCAAATGGAATGTGGATGCATCGGTTAATCCCATCTCCATGACCTCGACTATTGGTGGAGTCCTCCGAAATCATCTCGGTAATTTTAAATGTTTATTCTCCTCTCCTATTCCATTCATGGAGATAAATTAAACTATGCTGAAATTTTGGCCATTGATCGCGCAATCAAAATTTCCATTGCGTGTGAAATCACAAAAAATTGCAAGCTAATCCTTGAGTTGGACTCTTTCAATGCTGTTCTATGGAGCAATAGTGATCATGGTGGCCCCTGGAATATGAGTCACCACTTGAACTTCATCATAAATGCACGCAAAAAAGATTTGAGCATTCAAATAACTCACAAAGGAAGGCGTTCCAATTTTGTTGCTGACACTCTAGCAAAGCAAGGGCTCACTAGGCAAGATGAATTCATTGCATGGATTTAAATGGGTGAGCTACAGTGCAAAGGCTTGAGCCTTATCTCTTAGTGACTCTCTCTCATTATCCTATGCTCTCAACTTGGATTAAGAGTATTCATGCAGGTTGTGTTTTATTCATTTCTGTAATGGCTAGCATAATAGGAGAACGATTGTATCTGCTGTAGTCATTATGATGATCCATGATGAACGGATAATTTCTCTGTAAGATACTATGTATCTTGTGTCTCTTGAGCGAATTGGCCTCCTCCTCACTGGGTGTGTTATACACTATGAAAGTTTCCATCTTTTTAGATGGAATACCCTGTTTTGAGTTGAGGTTAATTTAATCTTGAGATCTTATTAATAATAATGCTGAATTATCAAAAAAAAAAAAAAAAGGGTCAACACGTGTTTTATATTTTGATAAATGGGTTGGGTTAGTGTTTAGATATTCAACTTGAAACTGACACAACTTTACACGTTTAACTTAAACATACATGAAAATTTAACATTATTTAGCACTATTCAGGTTTTTTTTTTAAAAATTAAAAATATTAATTCAAAGTCATACGACATTTACAATAGAAGTCAAAACTAACAAAAACATATCAAAATGAAATAAATACAATTGTAATACTTCAAAACTATGATCATTGAGGAGATCTAATACTTCTAAAAACCCTCGTCTTTCACATTGTTGTCTGGTGTAGCCTTCTACAAGGGGGCATGTCGATATTTAATTTTGTCGTCTTGAAGTAAAACTGGATCTAATTGAAGTGATTGTAAACAAAGTACTGACATCTGTTGCAACCATGCACAAATTTCCTATCAACAAATCAATCTCTTGAACTATACTAAAAAACCAAAAATAAAGTCCCCAAACTCTCACATGGAGAGAGATAAAACCCAATATATGGGTAGAAAAACTATCTATTAGAGAGAGACTGAAGATTATTAGAAACAATAACATAAAATCTAGTACAAAAGGAAAAAGGGGCATACTATCGCCCAAAAGGGTGGCGGTAGTCCTTAGGTTGAAAATTAGGGTTTTGTAGAAGAGGAGAGAGAAGAGAGAAAAAAGGGGTTCTAGATGTGTGCTTTAGCACCATTGAGGGTATAAGTTGACAAAACATTAATGAATTCCTTAAATCTTTTTAATATACTAGAAATTTATTACTTAAATAAACATGGATCGATATATGTTAGGCATTAAAAAAAATTATTATTAATTTTTTTTAGAAATTTGAATAAATAGGTTAAATGGGACGACATGGGTAAGCTGCTTAATTAAACGGGATAGGTTAGTGTCAAGTGGTATCGACACGATTAGTTAAACAGGTCAGATTAGCGTCGAGGGTTTTGGATACGATTAGTAAATGACACGGACACGAAATAGACACGAAACGACCTATTTAACCGCTTTAATACACATCGATTTACCAACCGTTGAGATTCAATTTCAGATTTTTGAAATGTAAAGTAACTTATTCCCCCCTAAATTGAAAACTTAATTTACATCTGGCAAATTCAATATTTTAAAGTTGTACATATCTTCTTCAATTGAAAGCAACAACCCTAGTTGAAGGTATCCATCTTCTTCTTTTAGAATTTGATTGCAGCTGCCCCAAATTAATAAACCCTAAAAAAATTGCTAATGTTAAAGAAATAGATGAGAAATCAATTCATCTCTAATGAGTTGCTTATTAGTTAAGTTTCTTATTTATACAAGAAATCGAGTGAAAATGAGTGAAATCGGGGCCATAATCAACATCAAGAAGTGGGTCATAGCAGATTTGAAACTTGTCAGAAGTTGTTTAGATTATAATTGAGTAACATTTTAAATGTATCAGGTAAGGAAATATAATAAAAATATAAGAAAGGTAGTTGTTTCTACAACTTGATATATAAAATATGGTATAGATATTTTTTCACAATTAAATCCTATAAAAAAATAGTAGAGAAACTAGATAAAGGGCCACAACATTTGTTAGAATTTGTGTTTAGGGAGGAAGAAAATCATAAGAAGTAGAAGATGAAGCCATTGATGAGCTTGAGGTTGAAGAATAGTAAAGAAAAGAAATATGGAGAGAGAGAGAAAATGTAAGGTTACATTTTGTTATTGTGTAAAAAATAAAATAAAAATATTACAACATATTCATTTATACTAATTACAATTAGTAACAAAACTAATGATAGAGTTCTATCTAACAACCTAGCTAATAACAATAACTAAAACTCTAACAATCCTAGCAACATTCTTGTGATGTTGTGTGCTTGTTGGACTCGATCCCTAACTACCTTGTGGATTCTACAGTACTGAAAGGTTTTACCTAGTTGTGTTATATGTCTCACCATCCAGAACACACTTATCGATGCCAAGGACGAGCGTTTGAGGTAGTCCACCACCAAAGCTGAGTCTGTGTAGATCAGGGATGTTAGTGGGTAATTGACCCTACTCGGATCCGTGGATCCAGATCCGTTTTTGGCAGATCTGGATCCTCAAAATTTGGACCCGACGGATCCGGGTAGGATCTAGATTCAACTTTTAAAAAAAGGGGCTTAGACCAGGTCCTAAATTATTACTCGGATCCGAATCCGTTTACCCTTTTTTTAAAGTTATTTTAAAATACATAATTAAAAGGGTAAAACTTATTGTTAAACTCTTAATGTTATTTACGCTTGGATTTGTTGTATTAAGGTTGAATGCTTGTTTACTTCAACATCGACAAATGAAGATGCTAAATAGTGTTGTTTTGTTCTTTAAAATCTTTCATTATTGTAAAAAATAGGGTCGTTTGAAAAAATATAGGTTAGGATCCGTTTTGGATCCATTTTGTACAGATCCATAGGATCCATTGAATCTAGGTACTCAATTTTATTACCCAGCGGATATGGGATCCAAATCCTACCCGTTGACGTTCCTAGTGTAGATGGTAAATATTTTCCTAAAGATTAAGGTTTGCCCACTTGGCCACTTCATAGCTTGGATGGAGACAGATCAACATAACTTTTAGGGATGACGATCAGGCTACTAGCTAAAGTACTAAGTACCACCCCCTTAAGAGATGGCATAGTTATATAGTTGTAGACTTAATAGATGGCGATGCTATTATGTCCCTCGATCATATTATGGTACTATTACATGTTATACTCACAGCATTGGAATATTTGATAATAGCACAAGTATAACAATATATCATACTACCTCCGTTTCTTAATAAGTACAACACTTTTATTATTTGGAATAGTTATAATAAGTGCAACCAAGCTCAAAATGGTAAAAAAAAGTTCAATATTATTACACATATGCCACCAAAAAGTAAGAGGGGACCACAACTTTATTGTATGATCACTTGAATTACTCTACTTTATTGTGGTCCCAACTTTCTCTCTCTACATTCCTTGGTATTCCTCCACTTTCTCTATGTTGCACTTATTAAGAAACGGAGGAAGTATAAGTTAGGAAAAATTGACAGGAATAGTTCCAACTATGGGCGTTCCGCCATTTTCAGTCCCAACTAAGGTTTATTTTTGAGCAGTCCCAACTATGCATCATTTTTTACAAAATTGGTCCCAGACTCCCAGGTAACTGGTTACCTGTTTAACACCTTAAATCTTTTTATGAATTTCTTAAACCGGTTTTCTTCTTCCTCCTCTTTCTTTCTCCTCCCTATTGCCTCCCCCTCCCCCTCCTCTGCCACCCACGAAATCCCCCCCCTCCCAGCCACCCTTGAAATCCCCTACCCCCAAAAATAACAACAAATCTTCTTTCGTTTCCAATTAAAAAAATGCATATGTCTCTTTTTCATTGATTAAAGTGATTTCTCATTGGATATCTCCCCTATGTACTTTTTTTTTTAAAAAAATTCTCTTAGAATAGTTTTTATAAGGAAAATTTAATAAAAGCGGTCCCAACTATAGCCGCTCTACCATAAATGGTCTCACTAATGAATATCTCACATCGGGTCAAACTTTCACCCCTATTTTACAAGTATGGTCCTTGTAAGTCATTAACCTGCTACAACAGGTAAAGTAAGTCACGTGTCCCTCGTAATTGGTTGACGTGACCCACACTCTCTTTTCGTGCTTCTTGTTAACTTCTCTGTTGTACTATCTCTATCGATAAAAAAAATCAGCCCAATCTCCTTTTGGAGCTTAGCTGCTTACTGTTAGGAGACCTGTAGATATCTATAAGGGGTTAAAGTTGCAGGGACAATTTGGTTTCCGGGATGTTTTAAACAAATTTTGCAAAGAAGAGTAGGTGATTGATTCATCCATACAATTGATGAACAAGTTTGGTATATGCTGCCATTTTAAGCACGAAAACTCCAAAATTAAAGCTGATTTTGCTTATGTTGAAACTCATTAAAAGCCAACTTGTGAGTGTCCCACATTGAAGATTGAGGAGAGATTGTTCCACTTTATAAGGTATAGGGGTTACTCCTACTATCACCAATTGGTTTTAGTATGGAACCTCCTTTGGGCTTATAAAGTGGACCAAATCTCTCCTCCTCCTTGTTCGGGTCACCCATGCCCGTTTCGTATTGTTTCTAGATTTAACAAATTTTTTTTATGGACCTATTCTTCTTATGGTAAGCCAAAGTGTATAAAAACATAGCAAGCAACTATCTCTTGAAGAGACATATTTCTAGTTCCACTCAATCCTCCCACATCTCTAAGCATCTCACAAAGGATATTAAATATATATCTATTAACACGAAGCTCATTTCTACAGCTCACATCACTCTCTTTTATCAATGCATTAAAGACCATTAAGCGTAATTTTTTTCTGTCCTTTTTCCTTGACCTTACTTGAATACCTCTAACTGTAGCGATGGTCATCATATACCAAACCCAATGCATCATCATAACTACCATAACCATTATAATAACTAATTGAAGCTGTTTTAGCCTTCTTATCCTCCCTACCGATCGCACAAGACGAGGCATATTGAAAACCTAATAAGAAAAGTCATCACAAATCAAACTAGTTATTATAACTTAGACCTTTGTATACCATGGTACAGAGTGATAATCATGTGTATGTAAAACTCAAAAATTACAGCTCAAACAACAACCAAGACAACAACATAATAGCATCAATTTCAGCATCAATACAACAACAAAATAACAACTTAGGACATAAAAAAAGTGCAATAGAACAACCCTACTAATAGCCCCAAAGTTCACATCAAGATAACTCATAATTCAATTTACCCAGAATATCAAAGAAAATCAACAAACATAAAATTTTAAATAAAAAATTAAGGAAGAAAAAACCTTAAACAAATGAATTGCAATTTATAGGTTGTTGGTGAATTGAAAACCTAAAACTATAATCAATTATAAACTAGAAATTGCACACACAAACACAAAACTCTCACAAATTTGCACAAATAATCGCAGATTATAAGCAATTCGAAAATCATGCTTCAAAAATTGACGAGAAAAAATTCGTAAAGTTACCTAAAAAAAGCGAAATATGATTTCCTTAAGCTCGCCGGCAACAACGGAGTTATGCTCCGCAATTATCGGCGACAAGAGAAACCTGATTTCCCCTTCATCGTTGTCGGCGTCGAGAGAAAAGTGTGAAGAAAGAAGTAGAGAGATAGCGTGAAAGTTGATTGAGGGGAAACGATTTTGTTACTGGCGTAGTTAGAAGGGTAATATTTGGGCCTTTTTAAGTCCTGGAAACAGATTGGGGAAGGACCACACTTGTAAAATAAGGGTGAAAGTTTGGACTGCTATGAGATATTCAATAGTTGGTACATATTTCCTCCATTTCATAATAAGTGAAACATAGGAGTTGGGCACAAGATTTAATAAACATCACTTTCAAAAAGCCAAAAAGTCATAAAATACCCTTTACATTATCAAAAGGAAGAGAGAAAAAAGTAAACCACACAAATTTGTCATGGGTACTCTTGTCATTTTGCCACTTTCTTTTCCATTTAACGTATGTGTCACTTATTTTGAAACGTTCTAAAATAATAAGCGTTTCACTTATTAGGGAACGGAGGAAGTATTACGGTAGAACGGATATAATTGAGACTATTCTTATCAATTTTTCCTTTTTATAAATGGATCAGATGGACGAATGCGAAGCATATCTCCTCGGATGTTCAATCGTGAAGTCGGGCACTGTATATTGCCTAAACTGATTCCTTGGGAGTTACCCTCTTTATTGTCTGAATTTGTTGAAGCATAATTTGCCAAATCTTTCAGCAGAACGGAAGAAAATAATGGCTTGTTAGGAGTGATTTAGGAAGAAGAGGTAGTCAATTCCAGTATACAGAATAAACTAGAATTTGATATAGGTGAAACAGCTAGCATTGAGGCAAATTAAAGAAGGAAGCAATTTTAAAAGGAAACTGATATGTGCATGTAAACAATGATGTAATATCGAGAAGCAATGCACGTGAGTTCTCTAATTCTTCAGGCTCTCCATTAGCATTTGCTTGTTGTAATACCCGCAGAAAATTAGACACCGTGCTTTCAAATTCTAAAAATGAGATCTGTAATAATGGGAATCTTGTTGTTGCATACGGTTTGTCCAGTGAAGAATAGTAGTAGAACAAACTTATGAAAATAGAGAGAGGGAGAAAGTGAACGCTAGGTGGAGGTCTGACGATAGTGGTCAGCCCTGTAGGTTGGTTTGATGGTCGGTGTGAAGAAGGGAGGAAGAAGACATGAATGGGTGGGGGAAAAATAACCTTCTCTTTATTTACAAAGAGGAGGGGCGGCAGGGGAAGGAGAATACGAAGTGTAGGGAGAAGAGAGGGGTTGAGGGTGGGGGTGATTGCGGCGGTTCTAGTGGTGGTGCTAGGTGGTGAGGTCGTGTGTTGGGGGGTGGGGTGGCGGAAAAGAAAAATGAAAAAAAACACGTTTGACCTGTTGTAGCAGGTCGTTAACCTGTTGGGACCAATTTTGTAAAAATGATGCATAATTGGAACTGCTCAGAAATAATATTTAGATGGGACTAAAAATGGTGGAACGTCCATAATTGGAACTGTTTCTGTCAATTTTTCCTATAAGTTATTCTCATAGTTATTAGCTCAATTCTGATAGTATATATATGTCGGAAATGCTATTATTACCTTAAGCCAAATCTTAAACTAATAGCGTACAAAGGAATTTCATATTATACAACAATATAGAATATAATCGATCACCAGTACTAGTAAATAAATTTAACTAACGGCAACATTCTAGTAGGTTGATCCTTTATTATACAAACACACAACAAACTAGCAAGCTTGAAATACTTTTTTCTAGTGAATGTCACCTAAGATAACATCCCCCGTCACCTGATGACCGCCTTGATTCCCATGACATCCACCAATAACGGTGGTCTTGCGATTTTTCCGCTTAGCATTTCCATTGTTGAGTTTAACATCTCCATTTCTCTGTATACCATGCCCATCATACCAATTACCACCAGAATTATATGAGTGCCCCATCCCCATGGGAAAAGGATTGTAATAATAATAGTTCGAATTCGCTCCCTGAGGGTAATAAGCTGAAGGATAACCATGGTTATGAGTAGGGTAGTAGTTAGTAGGAGGAGGAGGATAATAACATTCACGAGGTTGCTTAGTACTGCGATAATGAGGGTAACGTTGATGAGTTTGAGAAAAAGCGTACTGCATTTTAAGTTGTGTTGTGTTGATAATTTAGCTTGCTTGATG
This sequence comes from Beta lomatogona, assembly GCA_947646795.1. Lineage (NCBI taxonomy): Eukaryota > Viridiplantae > Streptophyta > Magnoliopsida > Caryophyllales > Amaranthaceae > Beta > Beta lomatogona. The sequence continues at coordinate 2,811,856 of CANSNZ010001062.1, read as the reverse complement.
AGTGTTGAGGTATTATAAGTAGGTTTTCACTCATCTTATAGAGGAAGTAAATGCAGATATTATTTGGTACCGGATTCTACTTGGTAAAGTAGTATAGTTTTTACATCGAACCTGTTCAGATTATTAGTGGTTGCATATGTAACGATGTGAAAGAAATAATTGCTTTTGTGGGAGCAAACCATTGGATTCGTGTTTCATATGATGGGCACTTTATTCTCTAAGCTAAGTGACGGTTAAGATTGTGGGAATAAGTATGGATTTTGTTGGAAAAGACCTATTAAAATGTTTGTTGCGAAAGACCTGATAAATTTTTTTTGTTGAAAAAGACCTTTTATAATACTTCCCTTTGTTACTTAAGATCACCTCAATATTTTCCGGCCAAAAAGCCAATTTTCCGACATTGACTTTTCTTCCCCTCCCTTTCTCATTAAATGGGACCAACCTCTATATTTTTCTATCCTAATCCCTTAAGATGGGAAGCAAGAGGAAAGGGTTTGGTAGGGTTAAGGGATTAGGATACAAAAAAAATAGGTTGGTCTCATAATGAGAAAGGGAGGGGAAGAAAAGTCAATGCCATAAAATTATGTTGAAGTGGTCTTAAGTAACAGTATTATAAAAGGTCTTTTTCAATAAAAAAGTTTTTATTAGGTCTTTCCCAACAAAATGACTATTTTAATAGGTATTTTCCAATAAAAAGTTCAAAAAAATATCATTGTGTAGCTCAATCAGTAGGCAAGAGCTGAACAAAAGAAACTTTTGACTTTTCCTTAGATTAAATCCCATCCACAATCTCATATGCCATACGATAAACGGATAAATGTGTTTTTGATGTTGATTCGATTGAAGAAACAAAGTGGCAAGGACTAGTGTAGTGGGATCTTTATATAGAGTAATTATTTAGAAGTATAAATGTCGCTCGACACTCAGAACTCTTCATTTGACCCTTAACTTTTAGATTTTTTTTTTTTTTTTTTTGATAATTTGGTTTAGTTTCATTACTTTGGCCAAAGTGGCTGAGCATTACAAAATTTGATGGTACACAAGAAGGAAAGTGAACTACACCTCAGCCTTTTGCACATCAGAACATAACTAGCAGCGCTTATAATTACAGCCCATACCATGATTATTTTGTTTTAGCTGGTCAAAACAAAACTGATTCCTCCAAACCCCTGACAATATTTAACTAGTTGTTAGCATGGACGATGCCCTAAATCATATATCAGTGTTAATTTCGAAATTTTGAATCAAACACTTGAGAAAAGTGAAAAAGAAAAGTTATACGCATGCATTACATTGTGTTGAGGGAATGACTTTCCGGTTCCCTTTACATTTTCTAAACTTCAATTATAATATAAATTATTCATTAATATATATATATATATATATATATATATATATATATATATATATATATATATATATATATATATATATATAGAAGTGAGTTCATATGAGAATGCATACTTACATGAGAAATGAGAATGTATTTTACACGCTATAACTCTATTGAACAAGTGATGTAACTCTAATGAAAAAGTAATGTAACTCCAAAAACACAAAAATTAGAAAAAAAAAGTTGAAAAAAAAATTTTTTTTTTTTGGGCTCGAATTTTTTTCGGGGGTATAACTCTAATGAACAAATGTTGTAACTCTAATCCAATCGTGTGGTTGAGATTCATTCTCATTTCTCATGTAAGGAACATTCTCATGTGATCCTGCCCCTATATATATATATATATATATATATATATATATATATATATATATATATATAGGAATAGCATCTTGTGAAAACACCTCTTAATCTGAAAACTGAAAACAGAAGATCTGGAGCGTTGATTTCTAATCGAATGGTTCACGCATCTCGATCTACTACACTCTCCCGTGTACTCTTTCTCTCACCTAATTAAGTAACCTTTGCATCTCTGCTACTCTCTTTACTCCTCTGCTATTCTATTGATACATCCCAAAACAACAACTCCAGCAACAATACCACCACCACCACCAACAACAACAACGCAACACACACAACACAGGGAAGGGAAATTCCCTTTAGTACTTTGCCGGACCACCACAAGGCGGCATCAACAACGCCAACACGCGGGGATCAGAGCAGTAGGTGCACCACGAACACTTCAACGACAACAGGTGGATCGAGAGGAGAGAGAGACACGAGCTTAAATCAATTCCTAAAATGGCGAAAATAGTATGTGAAATTGGTGATATCCCGTTCAAATCTTCATCATCTTCTTTCTCTTTTGTGGACCTTTTTCGGAGCTTTGTCATCAATTCATCATCAAATTCATCATTTCCTACTAGGGTTCTTCTTCTTGATCTTTTCCTATATTTTGAGTATTCTTTCTCGATTTTTCTTTTTTTTACTTTTCATATTTCATTTCTTCGAATTATCTCTGTTTTGATTATTGATTGAGGTTGAATAATTGTAAACTTTTGTGTTTTCTTGTTTGAGAGTTATTTCAACAGTAGAAATGAGCTCAACAAAACAAAATTAAACATGCCCAGAAACAAAAGTTAACATATAAGGTTAACCCTTGAAATATATAAAGTTCCCTTTGATGTGGAAGAAGTTACTCTTATGGCATATAAAGTTACCCTAAAAGTGCTAAAAGTTACCCTTGAAAGTTGAAATATATATTGAGTTACCCTAAAATTGCTACAAGTTACCCTAAAATTGCTAAAAGTTACCCTTGAAATATATATAAAGTTACCCTAAAATTGCTAAAAGTTACCCTGTTTTTAGTTTTCAGATTAAGAGTTGTTTTCAACGGATCTCACCCCTATATATATATATGTATGTATGTATGTATGTATGTATGTATGTATGTATGTATGTATGTATGTATGTATATAATTACAAAGACTATAATACAATTAGGTGTTACACAATATCTAATATATCTTTTTAAATAATCCTTTTTTATACTCCCTCCGTCCCAAAATATAGTTCCCATTTCCATTTTGGGTGTCCCAAAATATAGTTCCCATTTTCATAATTAGTTCCACATTTTTCCGTAATATGTCTAGAAAAACTGTGTCACATCATTTATTTGCTTCTTGAATTTTGTTTTTTGCTTTGTTTATTCAACCCAAGTGTTACAATTAATGTTCTTTCACCAATTACTCTCCATTATCTCTCCTAAAATCATCTTTTCCCATACAACATTTATTTAAATAAACAAAAAATCTTTAATATCCCTCTTAGATTCTACTTGCATAAATTACCGTGAAAAAAGAGAAACGGGAATTATATTTTGGGACGGAGGGAGTACCTTTTTTTTCTTTTTAATACTTTTTTGTTCTATCTTCTTTTGTTTACGGCCTCTCACATATCACATCATATTATAATAAACTAGTATGTAGCTCGGGCGATGCCCCAAATTTTTACTTTGAATAATACTTCTAAGTTTTGAGCTCATATTTATTCCAAATACATTTGTTATATATTCCAAATACGTGTGTGTGTGTGTGTGTGTGTGTGTGTGTGTGTGTGTGTGTGTGTGTGTGTGTGTGTGTGTGTGTGTGTGTGTGTGGAGTAAGAACACATCTAATAGTTGGTTGAGATGGTAAGACATTTTACTTTACAACGTATTGGTCGCAGTGTTCGAATCTTACTATACAAATTGTTGTAGTACGTATTCCTTGTTGGTATATGACATGACATGTTTCTAGTGAATGGGGGAGTTACACATGGCAACATATACTTTCTTATGTACACCTTTTAATATATTAGTATAGATAATATACCAGTTGTTCCAAATTTCTTGGTCCATTTTCTATATAGGGTGTCCAAATATCAATGAGGATCTTTTGTCTCAACATATGACAAATGTTGATGTGTCAGAAGGAGTTGGGACATAAGATTGGATATAGAATAGGACAAAAGAATTCTTGAAAATGAGATGAAAGGGGAAAAAATAGTGGGATCTTACTAAAAGTGGAAGTGTTCAAATTGATGTGAGAAAGAAAAAAGGGAAAGTATTCAAATTAATTTGAGAAAAAGGAAATATTTGATAAGTATATGTAATATGGATATCATTTTATAGAACTTTTTAGCTGATTTCAATAATATAAAATTTATGAAATTCGGTATGTATTACGAAGGTTATACTGAATTTACGTAATAGAATTATATATAGTTGTTTATTATAAACAAATTTCTATCAAAAACGTATCTTAAAACTCATGCATTTTTTCTAATTAAGTATTATGTTAAAGATCATTCGTCGAATAAGCTTATGTGGCTATTTCATTATTTTTATAAATTTATTATCTTAAATCTCATTTGCCAAATTTACCTACATGGCGCTAAAATTTAAATCTTAAATAAATTACTTATCTTTTATCTCATTGGCCAAAAATGGGTGTTTGCTTATGTGGCGCTCTCAATGCTCATGAAAAAAGCCTTCTACAATCAAATACATGCCCCTTATCTTGTAGGAGAATGGAATAATAAGATTTCTGAAAGTTTTAACCCACAATCAATTCAATAAAAAAGTATTTTCTACATATTTCTAGTTTTTCAATATTATTATGTATCATAAATTATTTAGTTTGCAGACCTCAAATAAAATCTTTTGTATTATGTTTTAGGTTGTCCATAAATAAGCCTTTTTTTTACTTTGAATGAATTGGACCCAACCCGGCCACATTCTCTTATTCAATTTTTGCATTCCAACACTTCGTTAATGAAACTTCCTTCTATTTTTTTTTTTTACTTGCTACATTATCCATATATGAAGGCCTCTTTTTACTTGCTATATTTCTTTATTTAGCAATCATAAACCACCAAAATTACTAATATTTCACTTAATTTTTTCCGCTTATAATCTGTAATTTTTAAATATTTGTCAATACTTGTGCATATAATAATGTAGCAAGCTAAGTATTAGGGTTTTTTTTTAATACCGCAAGTGAACAGTGTCGTAACACATACGGGTCGAACTCAGGGAGGTGCAAGACTAAACACTAGTTGATTTTAGACTATGAAGCAGCTACACAATTCAAATATCAAGAGAAATATATGTAACTAATAGCTAAACTAATAACAAAATATGACAAGTCAATGAATATGATAATTAAAAACACTAAGATTAAGCATCACCACTAATATGAATTGATTAATACTCACATCCCAATTATTCAATTATAGCTTAGGCGAGATTGACATTCCCTTATGACTCAGGTTTAAAGCACAACTGCGAACCGAAACTAAATCCTCAGTCATTCCTCAAAACCTAGAGCTCACTTTCGTGATAGCAAAAGGCCTAACCAACATATATGTCTCCTATTTTCATGGCTTACACACATAATTAGAAGCATTAAGAACCAATGTCAAATAATTCTCAATTTTAGTTCTCACCTATTTTCATGGGACAATTCAAATCAATGATAAGATTATCTAAATTAAGACCCACCTTTCATTGATGGACTCAATTAATAAAATAACAATTTAGCATGAAATAAATAACTCTTAATTTCAACTCCAACTTTCGTTGATAATATAAAACTAGGGCTAAATCAAGATGCCAAATTGACAACAAAAACAATCTTTTCAAACCCTAAGCATATAACTCAATAACATGGGAATTAGAGAAGAATCATATGATCAATCCATACAAGGGCTCAACTCAATTCTAGAAAAAAAAACAACTCACTTAAAAACATAATTAAAATATAATAAAGAGAAGATAAAATAATAAAACTTGATTAATATTGCTTGAATGAAAGATGAATCTCCAATCTTGACTCTCCATAAAAGCAATAGGAAAACTAGGGCAAATATGGAGAAACTAGAGAGAAAAATCTAGAAAGCAAAAAAACGTGCAACTCGAATGAATAATAGATAATAGATCTCCTAACCTAATTAGAAATCCCTAATACAAAGTTATATCTCCTAATACTAGTAGGAAACCAAGTTACAAGATAAGGAAAGACAATTAAATCATCGGTTTTTTCACCATATACCCCTGACAAATCGCGAATTTCACCATATACCCTCAATGTCTCAAATATGCACCATATAACCCTGACTTTTCAAAAACGTTCACCAGATGCCCCTTTTCTAACTGCCGTTAACTCACCGTTAGCTTTATTTACCATTTTGCCACAATTAACCCCTAACCCTAAAATCTAAACCCTAAGCCCACCCGACCCCCTCCCCTCCCTAAGCCCATCCCAGCCCACCCTCCCCTCCCCTCCACCACCGCCCCAACCCCCTCCCCTCCCTCCACCCCGCCCCCCACCCTCACCTTCCACCGCCGCTAAACCGTCGCAGCCCCCTCCCCTCTCCCTGTCCCTCCACCCCGCCCCCCCCTCCTCCTCCACCGTCGTTCCGTCGATTTTCGTTGCCCCCATACCCGTAGATTTTCGCTACCCAGATTTCCCCCACCCCGTCGATTTTTGTTGCTCCCTACCCGTCGATTTTCGTTGCCCGAGATCTTGCTCCCCTACCCGTCTATCTTCGTTACCCGGATCTTCGTCCACGCCGCCGTTGATCTACGGGGTTTTCGAATTCTACGAGGAGAGGGGGTGAATTTCGAATTCTACCTAGATTCGACAGATCTTCAAGGGCTCGGATCTTCAGGGAGAGGTGGGCTGCGGAAATGCGCCGTCAATCTTCAAGGGCTCGGATCGTGTAGGATGCGTAGTCGATCTTCAAAGGAGGGGGTTGGGGAAATGCGACGGTGGAGTGGGAGGGAGAGGGGTTCTAGGCTCGCGACGGGGTGGGGGAGGCGCTATTGGGGAGCGAGGGACCGCTGGGGGTTTGGGGGGATGGGGAGGGGAGGGGCTGTTTGGGGTGGTGGGAGGGGTGGGGGAAGGGGGTGGTGGGAAGGTTAGGGTTTAGGGTTAGGGGTTAGGATTAGTGTTATGGTTTAGGGGGTTAGGGTGGCAAAATTGTAAATAACTCTAACGATGACTTAACGTCCGTTACCATAAAGGGCATTTGGTGAACAGTTTTGAAAAGTCAGGGGTATATGGTGCATATCTGAAACATTGAGGGTATATGGTGAAATTCGCGATTTGTCAGGGGTATATGGTGAAAAAACAGTTAAATCATTAAAGAGCCGGAAATGACAAATCCGTGCGCGTAGGAGATCTCAGAAAAACAGGGTCAACTTGAGAATCGCATATCTCCCAGAATATTAACTCACCTTGGGCCGTACAAGCTATCGTTGAAAATCTCTTCAAGCCTACTTTCATATGCCGCTAGAATCATCCAATAATCAATGTCGAGTCAAAATTTATGAGTAAAAGAGTAAGCAAGACTCAATTTCCGCAATTCTTTAATCAAATTCCAACTTTGTTTAAGCTCGAATTTGCACTCAAAGATATACGTAACAATCCTTATCAACGTAGCTTCCTTCCAATTGCTCCTAAGTGCTCAAACTTGTCCAATAATACTTCAATTATGTTCTCAATACCTGAAATTCATCAATGAATACCAAAAACACACAAAAGAAGTAATATTTCGCAAATTAAATAATAGTATGCAATTATGAACTATAATGCACCTAAATGTTCCTAAAATGCAACCTAAATGCAACTAAAACCTATATAAAAATACGACACATCACTAAGTAATTAGAAACAAAGGGAGTGATATGACGTGGGTTAAGCAATGTGTCACTTTACATATTCGGAACTCAACAGTGGTTCTTTTCAATCAATTAAGCGAGCTAATAGACTTTTTTAACTTGGTTCAAGTCATGATTGGAAACAGAGTTAATCAGAACAGTTTGTGCTAAAAAAAAGTAGAAAGTGTTGGCGTCTCATCGTGAGAGGCCATAATGGCCTCTCACAGGGGCCTTTTGGTATTTTCGCACAAAAAGACAAAAAACTGACCCTGAACTTTGATACCAAATTATACGAAAGTTCAGTAAAATTGGTACCAACACCAAAATAACTCTTACTTTGGTACCGAAGTGTAGGTGAACTTTGGTATCAACTTAGAGCTTTGTTATCAGTTATACTTTAGTATCAACTTTGAGTTTTGGTACCAGTAATACAAAAGTAACTCTTACTTTGATAACTCCAAATACCAAAATTTTGGCCTCTCAAGCTTTGGTACCAGAGTTACTTACTTTGGTACCAGAGTTACTTACTTTGGTACCTCCCGATACCAAAATGAGAGGCAATTTTAAACTCTCACGATGAGACGCCTATCCGACCTCTCAAATAAGTGATCAAAAGCAGTCTTTGTTTCCCATAATTTGTCCAACACTACAAAAAAAGGCCTTTGGAGCATCTTTCAGAGTATAAGTTAAAACTCCACTAATCAATGACAGAACAAACATTTAAGGGCAGAAAGGGGTTTGTTATGCAATGAGCCAATAATTTTCAAGCATCTTTCAAAGTATGGCCATGCTAGAATTCCACTAATTGTGTATGGTGAAATAGTATCATATTTTCTGAAATAGTTTCTAGTGGTTGGAATATTGTTTTAAAAAAGTTAGTGATAGAGCAATGAGCCAAGTTAGAATTCCACTAATTGTGTATGGTGAAATAGTATTGTATTTTTTGAAATAGTTTCTAGTGGTTGCAATATTGTTCTGAAAAAGTCGAATAAAATTAATTTTTAGTGATAGATTTAGTTTTTGGAGTAATTTTTTAAGACAAAATTTAGTTTCTTTTTTACCAATTTAATGGCTCTTCCCTCAGTTTGTTCGATTCTTAAGGCTGAAGCGTGGAGTCTTTGTGAAGGTATAGGGCGGAAAGGTTTCTTGGTATTCATTCTCTTGTTGTTGAAGGTGACAATTTGGTTGTCTTTAATTCTATCAGGTATTGTTGGAAGGTTCCTTGGGAAATTAAATCTTTGATTATGGATGTTGTGGAGGAACTTCAAGAGTTTCAAGCGGTTTCTATCAATCATTGTTATCCGGAAGCTAATCCAGTGGCTGATTTTATGGCGCATTATTATCATGAGGCTCATTCGCTTTTGTATTGGTTTTCTTCTTCTAACATTGTGTTTTCTTCCATCATCCAAAAGGATACTGTAGGCTGGTCCTAGGTTTTTTTTTCTCCTTAAGAAAAAAAAATAGTTAGTTTTACCGATACTGATTGTTTTAAATTTGATTTCAACAACTAACCTTTTAGAACTATAGCTATTACACTAAATATTAATGCATCAACTATTATAATAATTAAATTTGTTAAAAAAAAATGATCATACTGGCTTTTCCTATGCTATTTAAAAAGTACGACACATTTACCTTGTTTAGAAATTAGCAAATATATCACCTAAAACAAAATAAAAAATATGATATCTTGTTAACTGATTACATTAGTAATAACTGGCAATATAGTTTTGTATTAGCTGATTTGACAAGTTTTTTGAATATATAACTGATACATTATTGTTTGTGAAAAATGCATTAAAGATATTACAGAATTTATAATTGAGTATTTTTTTCATAGTAGAAAAAAACCTCATTAGAGGTGGGGTTTGTGGTTCTTATTAAGAAGGGATTGACCCGCTCCATCTAATGGGAGATATGTTTGGATTTCTTATTTTGAGTTAGGCTATGGTTACCCGAAAAAATGAGTTTGTCAAGGTGAGCCTACAATTTTACAAACAAGGTGATCAACCTAGAGTGTCATATCCCGCCTCAAAAGCTTATAGAGTTTGTCTTTGCACACCCTATTTGTGCTCTCTAAAAAAAAAAAAACTGACTACTCCCTCATTCCGCAATTAGAGTAATTATTCACTTTCCATTTTCTTTTGTTACCTAAAAAATTATTAGCTTTACTATATTTTCGGCCGGGCCCTTTCTTTCATTCATACTAACTATCTATGTACGCAATGCGTGCGACAAATTTTTTTCTGGTCGAACTTTGGTATTCTCAAATAACTAACTTTATGTGCGTCCAATAATACATGTGCGGTGAAAACTTTTTCTAATAGTGGACAATTGTTTTTCAATGTGATAAACAAAGTATGCACTTATAACACTAATATATCATTCGAAAAATGGACATAAGAAAACCGCATATTTTAATTTGTTAAGTTTAAATTTTATTTTATTTATTTCTTTTTCGAGTTAATTAATTTTTTATTTCTTCATTTTTATTGCTAATTCAAGTTCATTACAAATATTTTAATCAATTTATGTTTCTAAGATACCTTTTATATTTGTGGGCTAATCCCTATTGGTTTTGACTTTAGAATTGGTTTGTAGAAAAAGTTTAAGGATAGTTTTATTTTTGTTAAGTTATTTAATGTGTGTTGTGAATATTAAGGGGTATACTTTAAATTTTAAAAAATCAAGAGGGCTTTTGAGTAATTTGATAAGGGGACAACATAGCCTTCCCCCTTCCCTTATATAATAGAGATTCTAGCAAGGATATACATATCTAAATGCATGGGGCAATAAGCTATTACATTGGTTAATAAATTAAATATTTTAGGATGTAGTGAGATTGTGAGAATGGAGAAAATGAATAAGACTCAAATGAAATTACTTAACTAAGAAGCTCAAATATCTCAAAGATATTGACGTCATAACAATTATTGTTGGCTTATGCAAACAAATACCGTCAAGTATTAGTGCATTCATTATATACTCGGGAGTATCATGTGAATGACAACATATATACCCAAGGCTATATTTTGCTCATTAGGAGGATTTCAAATAAGCAATAAGTAAAGAAAATAGCTTTGGATGTACCCCTGGTATACGATAAAAGTTATACCAAAGTACTTGTCCATATACAACAAAAATGAACTATTGCAATTTGCAACCCTTGAAAGCTGTTGCAATAGAGCCAAAAACCGTTGCAATAAACATAATGCAACGATTTTTAGGCCTATTGCAACGATTATTAGTCTATCACATAGCTATTTTTATTAGCTATAGAGCCTATTGTAACGCCTTTATATCTACTGTAACGCATTAGTTATTGAGCCTATTATATATATGAGTGTCAAGGCTCCTTTTATGATTTAAATAGTCGTCATTATATTGATATAAATAACACATATGTTTTTTGTGGAGCAAAGTAACACATATGTTGATACAAAAAGATGGAACGGAATATTTGAAATCCATCCATAAGTTTTGTACAACTTTGATAATGGAGAAAGAATTACTACTTTATGCACGCCACTAGTGCTGATGAAATATATTCCTACCAATCATGGCCATAAAATTTATTCTAGATACACCTATGATAAATACTACTACTTTTTTTTTTTTTGAAAGATGATAAATACTACTACTTGAGTTGACGCGTCGGCACACATGTCACATATATATAAACCTACCGTTGTGCGCTTTGATAAGTTTTTTTTATTTTATTTTCCCATTCATGCATAACCCTATTTTTGGAGCTTTTTACATGTAGGGGGTAAAGACGTAAAGCTTGAAAAAAAAAAAAAAAACTCTAACTGGTAGATTTTGACTAATTTAATTTTAGCCCATTATGTAAACGAATGCATAATATTGCTCCACCTCATTATAACCTCACAAAAAGTGCATTATAATTGACCATGACATGATTTATACAAAATTTCAAAATAGCTTATTGACTATTAATATTGAACCAAGGAGTTAAGTGATATAATGATTTATACCTTCCTTTTTTTCTTTATTAGGAGAGAAAAACTAGGTTAGTCCCGAAAATAGGGCCAACCTAAAACATCCTTTCGGATGATAGAGAGGAAAACAGGGTCATGAAGCTCAAACCAGCGATGAGGAGTCCGGTCCGAGTGACCTTTGTGAGCCAGAAAATCCGCCGCTTGATTAGCTTCACGAAAGCAGTGATTGATAGAGAAAGAACCAAACACCCTAAGATCCATCCCTGCATCCAAAATTAAGTTATTAATTTCCCAAGGAATTAACCAAACTCTTCTGAGAGAGTTAATAACCACAAGGTTATCCCCCTCCACAATAAGACGAGAAATGCCTAACGAAACAGCTGCTTTAATGCCTTCTCTTAGCTCCCAAGCTTCAGTAGTAAGAATAGAAGAATTGGGATGAAGGCTCCCAGCACCCATGATGGTAACCTCGCCATGCGAATCGCGAATAAGATAGCCAAAACTCCATTGGCTAACTTAGAGCCATCAAAATTAAGTTTAAACTCATCACTAGAGGGCTTGGACCACCAAACCTGTTTTGAAATGGGAAGGGGCTTAATCTTTTTGGAAATAGAAAGATGATCTTCTATACATTGCGCATGACTCCAATCGTTATAGAAGTTAACAATAGAAAAGGCTACCTTAGAAGGAACCATAACTTCTTCTCTAAAGGAAATCCTATTACGAGCAAACCAGATATGCCACCAGACTATAAAAATTTTACAAATATCATCATGACTGCAAATGTTTCTCATTTCCTCAATATTCTCACTTAGGCTTAGCCTACTATCAAAACAAGGCATAATCGGCCAAGAGCCAAAATCCCACAGTTTAGCAAACACATTATGAGCAAAGGGGTAATCACAAAACATATGATAATCATCTTCCTTATGGAAGTTGCAAAACACACACTCTTGAGGAAGAAACACATGACTTCCTTCTAGCCGGTCTTTCGTAGGGAGACCATCCAGATAAATTTTCCAAATGAAAAATCTAACTTTAGGAGGAATATTACTTTTCCAAATCCAATCAAACTTAACTTTAGGGGTATAGCGGAGACCATAACCTTGTAATAACTTAGCCCCTGACTGAATCGAATAATCTCCATGAGGAGTTAAACCCCAAACCAAATTATCTTCCATACTTGAGGTAGGCAGAAATAAACTTTTAATCTCTTGCACTACATTGATCGAGACAACACTAGCTAACCTCTCAACCAACCACTGATTCTCCTCAGAAATAAAATCACTAACCTTCATCGAATCGTCATGAACCACATCCGGAAACAAATCCGCCAAAGGAAACGCATAAACCCAGTTATCAAACCAGAAGGAAATATTAACCCCATTAATTCCCAACTTGCCATCCCAGACCCTTTCTAAAAGTCGACCTAAGCGATAAAAGCTTTTTCCATTGCCACGAAGCTGAAGCAGGAGGGACATGACTCCATAAACTATCATTTTTTAAATACTTTCTTGAAACCATAGAAACCCAAATATTGCCCGGATTTCTTAAGATTCGCCAAAGAAGCTTTAATTGTAGAGCAATGTTGTTTACATTGGCTTTCCTAATACCAAGCCCACCAAAACATTTTGGTTTACATATTTTATCCCAACCAATAAGATTTGGCCCTGAACTATCTACACTCTTGTTCCAAAAAAAAATTCTATTAATTTTATCTAGACTAGAAGAATTGGCCACAGGAAGAAGAAATCTTTGCATTTGGTAATCTACCTTGGTAGACAAATTTGACTGAATAAGAACTATATGTCCAGCTTGGGAAAGAGAATTTGCTTTCCACTTTGATAACTGTTTTTGGGATTTATCCACAACTTCTCCAAACGTTTCTTTAGTTACCCTTTCAGTTATAACTGGACACCCTAAATACTTGCCTAGGGAAAGAGAATGATCCATTTGGAGAATATTCTTAAAAGAAATACACTCCTAATCCGACACATTTGACGTACATTGAAAAGCTGACTTATGAAGATTAACCAACTGCCCAGACATTCTACAATACTTATCTAAAATATGCTTAATGACAGTACAAGACCGAGAGTTAGCTTTTGCAAAAATCAACGTATCATCAGCAAAGGTTGAAAAAGGAATTTTAATTCCAGATCTCCCAATTTATAACACCTAAATCCTTATACCCATAAAAGCTCTGTTGATGCACTTTCCTAGCTAGTAACTCAGTGCACACAATAAACAAATAAGGGGATAAGGGATCCCCTTGCCTTAGACCGCGAGAAGGCATAACTGGCTACCAGGTATGCCATTAACTAGCACAGAAAAGGACACTGTAGTAATACAACTTTTAATCCACTCAATAAACTGATTATGAAAACCTAATTTCTTGAGAGTAGCCAGGACATAATTCCACTCAAGCCTATCATAAGATTTTTCCATATCTAATTTAATACCTAACCAACCTTCTTTCCCTCCTTTATTTTTAAAAGACTTAAATACCTCATGAGCAAGCAGAATATTATCTTGAATAATTCGTTCAGGAATAAAGGCCCCTTGAAGCAGGTGGATTATATTTCCTAATGAGACTTTGAGTCTGTTAGTTAGAACTTTTGCAATAATTTTATATAAAGTTGAGCATAAACTAATTGGCCTAAAATTGTTAGCTGAATCTGGGTTATCAATTTTTGGGATCAACGTAATAAAAGTATGATTTATTTCTGACAGCATTCCACCAGAATGAAAAAAAGCTTTGATTGCTTTAGTTACGGAATTACCTACTAAGGACCAATATTTCTGAAAGAAATAAGGAGGAAAACCATCTGGCCCAGGAGCTTTATCTGGGGCTAGATCGAACACAGCAGCTTTAATTTCTTCCTTAGAGACCTCCTTTATTAACTCTAAATTTTCTTGGACATAAATAATCGGAGTGATTAACTCAAAATCTATGTCTTTATCAAAATAACAATTGGTATTAGCGAGAAATCTCTCCCTAAAATCTTTGGCAATCTCTGCTTCTATTAGCGAAGGATTAGTAACAATTGAACCAGTACTAGATTTATACAACTTGATAGTATTACAATTTTTCCTAATAGCCGCACAAGTATGAAAATAGGAGGAATTAGAGTCTCCTTTAATCCAAAAATTATCTCTGCTCTTTTGTTTCCAAAAATTTACTTGAAACGAAAATAAATTTCTTCGCTTATTAAGCAATCTTTCTTGTTTACCAATAAGCAAATTATTATTAGAATCTCGATTTAGCCTATTTTGGACATTTTCCAGCTGCGAATCAACTAACGCGACTTGTCAAAAAATATTACCAAATTTAGAACGATTCCATTCCTTAGCTTTTGTCTTTAATAAATGCAATTTCTTAACAAGACAGAACATCATAGACCCTTGAAATTGATGACACCAAGTTTTTGTAATAAGAGTATCAAAGTCTTTACACATACACCACACCTTTTCAAATCTAAAAGGGGGAGCTTTAGGGGAATTCTGACAACAAAGATGCAACGAAACTTGACAATGGTCAGAAGAGGTAAATATATGATTTTGTAGCTTAGCGACAGGAAAAAGATTTAACCAACTAGTGTTAGCTATAGCCTTATCTAACCTTTCTAAGGTATTATCGACTCCACCCTTTTTTCTTCTCCACAAAAAATGTTGACCAAAAAACTCTAATTTTAAACAATTAGTAATAGAAAGAATATTATTGAAACGAGCTACTCTAGAGTACTTAAAAGGAGCCCAGCCCAACTTATCCTTTTTTGAGCTAAGCTCATTGAAGTCACCCAATATTGTAATACCCCTCATGATTGCTTTAAAGGGATTTAGCATGCTACTCATTCCAACAAGATGGGTGACCTCCTGGGAAGTTTCTCAGGGTATGCATGAGTGAGGACAAAATGCGCCGGAAGAACTTGTGTTGGTTATTGAGGACAGTTGTTGGCCCTGGATGCGCATTGGTGACGATATACTCGACTCCGGAAGAGTCGGGGTGTTACAAATGGTATCAGAGCAACCGTACGACCGTGTGTTGGGGCGACCCTAAGGCCGTCAGGCCGAATATTAGGAGTCCTCAGGCGCCTAGTAGGGGAGGATTCTGGGGCTGCATTGTCATAAGGAGCGACTCAGAGGTCGTCAGGCCGAATATCTGGAGTCTTCGGCGATCAGTTTCCAGGCTGGGGCGACCCATAGGTCGTTGTGGCCGAATATGTGGAGTCCTCAGGCGCAACGAGGGCGTTGCTGTTCTCAAGTGGGGGTGTATGTAATACCCCTCATGATTGCTTTAAAGGGATTTAGCATGCTACTCATTCCAACAAGATGCATCTTTCTTTTAGGGAGCTTATTTCCTTAGTTACTCCACAGTTAAGCGTGCTTGGTTGGGAGTAGTCCAGGGATGGGTGACCTCCTGGGAAGTTTCTCAGGGTGCGCATGAGTAAGAACAAAATGCGCCGGAAGAACTTGTGTTGGTTATTGAGGACAGTTGTTGGCCCTGGATACGCATTGGTGACGATATACTCGACTCCGGAAGAGTCTGGGTGTTACAAATATAATAAACGGGTCACTAATGCTAGTCACAAAATTTGCCACTTCTTCCCAAAACTCACATTTATCCGAAGCATTAGGAGGAGCATAAACAAATACAATGACAAAGGAAAGTCCCAAATTTAAAATAGATAAATCACAAGCAACAAAACGCGAGGCTTTAACTAACACCTTCAGATTAAAGGGATTAACAACATCGTCTTTCCAAAGTAACCAGATTCCACCAGACAGTCCTTGGGTTGGGATGTACTCAAAAGATGAGAAACTAGTCCTCCTCAAACAAGCAGGAGAGGGGGGAAGGACAAACTTGGTTTCACATAGCATTACAATAGATAACCTATTTACATTGCAAAAAAATTTAACTTCTTCTAATGCGTTTTTTCTTTTACATCCACGAATATTCCAAAAGCCCAAATACATTTTAAACCATTTTTACTGCAACCAAAAAACCATCATCTGTTTAAAAAAGGCTTATACCTTTAATCTCTTCAGGGCTGAGGATGCAGAATCTTCCTCACTCTTCCCCTTCCTTCTCTTGGCAGCACTAGAGAGAGAGGAAGGTCCCATAAGGGGCTCCTGCTCAACACCCATGGCACTAATGTGCCTAATAATGGAGCTCTCTGAGTCAATGGAATGAAATGACATCTAAGGATGTAATTGGAACTCACTGGGAGATTTCTCACCATCATGGATGATCATGGTATCATTTTCAACACCAGACTCAAAAACAGAGAGTCCATCATAGGCATGATCAGAAGATTAGAGAGAGGTCCAAACTGATTACCTTGCAAGTAATCCTCAGGATAGACAATTTGTAGAGGGACAGGAGATAACATCACTTCAGTGGCCTTGGGTGGAGCAAGATCCAACCTTACACCCTCATCTTTCTCACAGTGAGAGTAATCAAGCATGGCAACTTGAAAGCAAGCATCAGAAGGGAATGAGATAGGAGCAGCATCAAAATCAGCATCATCAGAGTCACTTACCTGAACATACTTAGGGCCAGCAACAAACAATATAGCCTTTCCTTTACCTTTCCCATAAACAGGAACAACATCTCTGTTAACAGGATCAATAGAGCTTTCCTTAAACACAATACCATACTCTTTCTTCTTACCAGAAACAGCGGCAAACTTTGAGCGAGGTATAGCCTTTTGGTTTATGAATCTCTTATTAGGAGGGACTCTATAAACTGACTTAGGCTTAGCTTGCACCACATTGGCTTCCTCAGCCCTAGTGACAAGCTTTTCCGGCCTATTAGCCAGAGATAGAATCTCAGCCAAGTTCTTTTGCTTGGGACTTTTTAGAAGAGATATAGAAATTTCTTTCTTAGGAGCATGTAAAAGAGGGCAAGCATCAATCACATGATCCTCAGCACCACAAAAAGAGCACCAAGTACTGAAGTCCTCATACCATAAATTATACCCACACACAATCCCACCAGCACGAATTAACTCAGCATATTGAACCAAAGGCTCACTAATATCCACACGAACACAAGCTCTAGCAAACCTTCTCTTGTTTCTTAACAGAGAGTTAGAATCAAGCTTAATCAACACACCCACATTATTAGCAGCAAACAGGTTTGCAATTGACTCAAAGTTTAAATGTTCAGTAGGAAATCTGGGGATACGCACCCCGAGATCAACCCATTTGATCTCTTCAAGAAAAGGGTCAAAGTTAGGTTTCCAAGCTTGTAACACAAACAACTCCCCTTGAACATGCCAAGGTCTTTCAGACCATACCAAGAAAAGGTCATTAGGGTTAGAAAATTTTAAAAGCAGCCAATGGTTTCCCATATCTAAGAATTCAATATCACCTTTTACAAACTGCCATTCGGCCTTAGTACGAGAGACTATAGTATGCACATCAAGAGGTTCACCAAGCATCTTACCTAAAAGGCAGGACTTAGATAATTCTTCAATATCTCTCTGAACCTGGGACAGTTCATCAATCGCAACAGCCTCAGGAAAAGCAGCATCAGCAGGAGTATCATGCACACATTCAGCAATAGAAGCATTAGTAGTAGTACCAGTAGGAATATCACTCACACTAGCCTCATTAACAGCAGAAGTCTGGTTATTCCCATCATTCTGGTTAAGCCCAGAAGATAGAACAACATATTTGAAAGACATGATAAATTTTTTTCCGAATCGAGCACTCTTAAAGGAAAACCAAAACAAATTAAAACAACTGAAGTAAACAGACAGAAGAAAAGAGAAAGAGTGGAGTGAAGAGAAACTCCCAACCTTCCAACACTTTATATAGTAGGCATAAATCACACGACCACAAAAGTGAACAATCTGCAAATTATCTTCCAAACTGATACTTACCATCACCATAAATGCTAGGTTTTCAATCTGAGCAATAACTCTGCAAACGTTCTTATTCGCACACCAAAACCAGACGAGATTTATGAAGAAAATCTCACTGATAATGAATGACACCACAACAAAAACACTCTCTCTCACAAACAACACTCGAGATCTCTGCCACTCAATAAATGAGAGAAAAAACAACACCCAATAAAAAGCCCCAAAACTTCGAGAAAACCCTAGCTCATAGGGATTAAATTGAGAATTCTGAAACAAATTATGGAAACCAGCCTGTAAATGTCTCTCAGAGGCTTATTAACTAGCTTTAATTGAAAACTAACCCTACCCAAATAGAGTAGGATCGAATTATCACAGCTAGTAAAGCATACTTTACTAACTTTAAACCAGGCTAAAATACAACAAAACCAACACGAAAACATAATTGTACTTTGAAGAGGACGAGAAGAAGCAAAAATTAGGAAGTAATTGCAGCTCTTGGCATCAAATGGAATTAGTTGAGGAAATTTTTTCGGGAGAGCTAGGGTTTCTTGGTTTTTCAAGTAGGGCTTTTTCCCCTCTTTCTTTCTCTTTCTCTTTCTCTTTCTAGATTTCTCTCTCATCTTTTTCTTTTTTGACCTTATGATTTATACCTTCCTAATTTTCATCATTTATAGTTTATAGGCCATACATAAATTATAAAAGATTGTTACATGACTTACATCCATTTCTTTCTATCAATGAAGTATTACCTTTTCTAAAAACAATAATTACATTCTTTTGAAATTATTTCAAAAGACATTCTTTTGAATATAATTTTTCAGTTTGCAACCACATTTTTTATTTCTATGGTGCTTTTTCAGACACTATTATATGTAGTTCATGTATCTTGGATTTTTATTATGTACTAAAGAAAGGAATGGCCGACAACCATATTAGGAAGGAGAGAAGAACGGAAAAAAAATCGAAAGAAGATAAAGACGCAAGTGTTAAGACTCCTTAAAAAATATATAGAAAAAACACAATTTTCAAACTTTATATAGTAATTTGAACTTTGACGTTGTTGAAAAGGTTAGTTGAATTATGAGTGCATAGTTTTCATCTGAATTCAAACAATCTAAAGTATTTATATCATTTAGTAACACATCATGAGTGCAATTAGTAGCTAACTAATTGTAGCATACCAATAACATAGGTAACACACTATAAAATGAGCATAATTTCGACATCAAATATAACACCATAGCACCCCCCCACCCCGCAAAAAAAAAGAAAACACAGTCTGCAAACCAGCAGAAGTTTTATTAATCACATAGCAGTGTTTAAATATTAGGCCTTGGCTATGATATGTTTAGGATGAACAACCAATATTGCCTAAGGTAACATCTCCAGTTTTTTGCTGGCCGCCTACATTGTCAATATTGCCACCAATGGAACCAATATCAACACCACCGGATTTGGGCTTGCTATTTCCGACTTTGACGCCGCCATTCTTCTGTATGCCGGAATGATTCACGTTACCACCGGAATTGTATACCTGCCCACCTGGGACTACAAATGGAGGATAACCAAACTGAGGAAATCCTTGCATTGGAGTAGGACCATATTGCATGCTAGGCAAATTTGGAGACTTCTTTTGTAACTTACTTTGGTCTTATGAAGTAGTTTGAGACTTTGAAAGAGCTTGACTTACTTGAGGACCAAATTTTGGCCTTTTATAGAGAAAGTATGGTCTGAAAGGTACCTTTTTTTTGGAAGTAATGGTCTGAAAGGTACCTGATTCTCAGGAGATAAAAAAGAACATAAATTAGGTTCTTAGACATTAGTATTGTTCATGCATGAATGGGGAAGATGTCTATTCCTAAATCAAATCTTTGGAAACTTCTAACTTTTTTTTTTTGGTATGTTTGGAAACTTTATTTAAGATATGCATGCATATATACATAGGAGGAAGATGCGTGCATATGGAGTATTCCCGTGAAGATATGGTTGCTGTATGAGTTTTTTTTTTAGAGGTCGATCATCATTTGCAAATTGCAAGCTTAAGCCTTATACGGGCCGTGCCAAAAACAACCTATTATATTTGGTTAAGAGGCCTAATACGAAAGGAAAATTTATCAGAAATAACCTTTTATAAGTAACTTTTTGTGAGAAACAACCTTTTAAAAAAAATTGTCAAGAGAAACCTTAAACATAATAAACTTTGTCAGAAAAAAATTGATGACGTCATTCCGACGTTGACCAATATTTTCCAGCATTGACTCAATTTAAAATTGGCCAGCAACAACCTTTTACAATAGTTTTTTGTTTTTTGTTTTAGAAACAACCTTTTAGATTTTTTTTGTTAATTTAAAACCTTAAACTAATTTTTCGGTGTTAACTAAGTCATTTTCGGCGCGGACCCGCGCTTGTATTGAGATGGGCAATACTTGAATTGGGTTGAATTGAGATAGGCAATACTTGAATTGCAAAACCAAGAATTTTTTTGGAGGATTTGGATAACAGAAGCCAAAAAAAGGGATATAGCAAATAGCAATGATCAGAGAACAAAAAGCAGGTTAGTTTGTATGGTGAATGGGAAAAGGGGTGAAATATAAAAAAAGGGTCAAGTGACACTCTCATCGGTCAACTTTGGGAATGGCTTGGACAACGTCGGGAAACTAGGTATGGTTGATTTCACAAAATAAAAATAGTTTAAGGTTTTAATTTGCAAACGAATTTATGAAATGTTGCATCTGACAAAAAAGGCATTGTAAAAGGTTGCTTCTCGCAGATTTTTCAGATCATTAACTGAGTCAATGCCGGAAAATATAGGTCAATGGCGGTATGACGTCATCAGGTTTCTTCTAACAAAGTTTTTTAGATTTAAGGATTCTCTTGACAAGAAAAGTTTTAAAAGATTGATTATGACAAAAAGTTGTTTATATAAGATTGTTTCTGATGACTTTCCGAATAAGAAAAGCCTATTTCGAACGCGTTTGTCCACAACCACCAATGGGCTAGTGTGCTTACATTGACTTTATTTTTGTGAGTAGTTAAATGCCTGCATTACTCTCTCCAACCATCGCCTATAACTAGGACGAAATTGCCCCCTTTGCTCATTACACCTCACACTCCAACTTTCTCTACTCTCTTTCTAATCTATCCTCAATCAGTCTTCCCAAAAGTCATTACACTTCAATTGCTTGTCAAAATCCGTTCACAGAAAGTGATCAAGAGACGAGACATATACAACAACAACCAATGAAATGGGTAAAATAAGTTTTTTTTTAAGTACTAGATGTCTAAGAAAGATGTCTGGACCATGGCAAGACGTCCAAGAAAGATGCCTAAGCCATGATGGAGATGTCTTTCTTGGATGCCCACGTCAAGGCTTGGACTTTATCAGACGTCTTGGCTAGGGTGTGGAAGACGTTTAGGAAAGATGTTGCTTTCCTAGTAGCAGATATTAGATTTGATTTGATTCTTGATTCTCATATAGAGCATGAGCAGTGGGAGAAAGGTGGAAGGATATTACGAATTAGCTAGGCTGAACCTTAGTAGATGACAGTTTGAGTCGGCTCCTTTGTGTATTTGGCAAAAAAAAATGCTTATCTCTATAAAATTAGTAACCCAAAAAAAAAGTTTCCAAAGTGTGAAATCTAATTGTTGCACTAGAAGGCAATATTTTTTTGCAAAGGGCAATTTTTATATGACTATATGAGTTCAAATCTCGTCTCATTGTTTTTTGGTAACATTATATTTGCAATAAAATATTGTTGGTTCATATGATCATCAAGTTTAACTCAACTTCTATATTATAGAAAAAATTCAAAAATTAATATAAACCAATATATTGGAATTAGTGACACAAATTACAGTAAAAAAAAAAATGAGACAGAAGATCCTTAAAACTTACTTTGCTGTGCCTGTTCCACAACCATCATCATATTTACTTGTTCAATGTCTCGATCTATAACCCAATTTTGACCATAACTTTTAGGAAATTTATAAGAAAGTTCCTATATATTTTGTAAAAATGCAAATCAAACATTATTTATTTATCTATTTATCACCAATAGTCATTTACAAGTTTGCAACTATTGTAATTAAAGTGGGCATCTTTATAAATAGTTCCTTTAATTCTATTGCATGGTTCAAGTGGGCATCTTTTACACAAATTGTTACATGGATGGTGGACCTATTTTGCTTTATGCATGTAATTGGAATATCTACACTTTCAAAATTTTGGGTTGCAATTTTCTGTAGTCCAAATGTAAAAGGTTCACGCGTTGTCAAATAAGTTTATTCTTTTACATGACACTCTCCATTTATTTTAGTGTTTTTTATAACGATCGTCATTAAAAATAATTATCACAACACAAGTTTCAAACACGTGACATCGATTACGGAAAGTTTAGTATTTATTCCACTCCAATAACACATCCTTACAACTTTAATTTTAAAAAGAACAAAAACATTAATTCGTGTGAGTCCTTTTTTTTTCAAACGGTACAGGGAAGAAGTAGTGGAATTCCTATCTCATGAAAATACCACTACCCTGATCTAGTGGAATTCCTATCTCAGGGAGAGACCACTAGAAACAAAAGTACAAGAAAAAACAGAAAATAAAAAAGAAACAACCTAGATCTAGCTTCACAAGGAAGCGGATTAACAAGCTTCTTGTAGAAGCTAACTACAATATGGAATCGAAACAAGAACAAACCCTAAAATCTAGATCTAGTTCCTTATAGGAACAAACAAGGCTTCCTGACTTTTTTTTTCTAAATTTTTTAAGTATTTATGACAATTGTTTTTTCTTCACCAATAATGCAAGTAAATGTATTGCACATTACGATTTGGAGTATAGTTCGAGCCACTCACTAGCTAGTTGCTTAAATGCATTAAAGCTTGTATTCTACCCATCAACATTAGTTAAAATTATATGGACAATTGGATCATTTGAACCAGCACAAACTTTTATATAAGGCTGACCACACCTTGAATAAATGGTGTGGCCAGCTAATAAAAAGGCCCAAACTAGAAGCCCGAGCTAAATAAAAAGGTCCAAGCTAAATTACGAGGTTACTTTTTGTAAGAAGGGTTACTTTTATTAAATCTAGGGGATTTTTTTTTCTATTGTTAAGGTGTTACTTTAAGTGAAACTAGGGGTTACTTTTTCGAATGCTAAGGGGTTATTTTTACAGAAACTAGGGATTACTTTTTGTAATGTTAAGGGGTTACTTTTACGGAAAGTACGTATGGGTTACTTTTTTGTAATTATAAGGGGTTACTTTTACTGAAACTAGGGGTTGCTTTTTGTAATTATAAGGGGTTACTTTTTGTATTTATAAGAGGCTACACTTTTACTGAAACTAGGGGTTACTTTTTGTAGTTATCCTTGGAATTTACTTACCTCCTTTATATAAAATCACACGATCTAGATATCGTCATTTACCCCTTCTTCACATCTCTCTAACAAAAATCCCCCCAATTTTCATTTTCTCTCTCCTTTGAAAATCAATTTTGGGACATACTATTTCAAATTCTAGTGATTTGTTCAGGAAAATCATGGAGGAAAATCAAAATCAAAATCAAAATGAAGCTGAAAATGTTGAGTTGTCGAAAATCGTCGATAAATTGGACGAAATCCTAACCCTAGGTAATTAAAAGAAGAAGTAGTAGAAGAAGAAGAAACTGAAGATGAAATTAACCCAGATTTTCCGATGAAGCTGCCAATGAGTGACACGTGGCAGAGCATACGGAGTGACGCGTGGCCGGCGGGGATGTCTAACGGCGGCGATTGTGGCTTGGCGCGTTTAACGGTGCCATTGGAGGAGAGAGTGGCGAGGAGAGAGAAAAGAAGTGGAAATTGGGTTGTTGGAGATAGAGGAGAAGAGGAATTGAAGTGGGGAAGGAAGAGCTATAGTGAAACGCGTGGCCGCATGGTTTGGGTTCTGTGTGGCGTGTTGCACACAAAAAGGCTTTATTGAACCAGTAATAATACACATATTGTTAGTTATTGCTCCCTCTATTTTTTCTTCTTCTCACTTTCATGTGCGCGTCTCCCAATGCACATCTTTGAACTTAAATATCTTTTATTATATATTACTCCCTCCGTCCCGAAATATAGTTCCCATTTCCATTTTGGGTGTCCCAAAATATAGTTCCTATTTCCATATTTAGTTCCACATTTTTCCGTAATTTGTCTAGAGAAACCGTGTCCCATTGTTATTTGCTTCTTGAATTTTGTTTTTTGCTTTGTTTATTCAACCCAAGTGTTACAATTAATGCTCTTTCACCAATTATTCTCCATTCTCTCTCCTAAAATCATCTTTTCCCATACAACATTTATTTAAATAAACAAAAAATCTTTACTATTTCTCTTAGATTCTACTTGCATAAATTATCGTGAAAATAGGGAAATGGGAACTATATTTTGGGACGGAGATAGTAGTAAAAATTATAAAGATTGAATATTAATAAAGTACTAATTGAGACGAATCAAACAAGACCCCACATGACTATATTTTTTCTTATAAATTGAAAAAAATTGAGAATATTCTCTCTAAGTATAAATAGTGTTAAGATTACAAGTGAGAAAGATTAAAAAAACAGATGAAGTACTTATTAGTTATTGTAAATAGAACATTTGAATTAGGTTCGGTTGGGTGTCATTGTTTAAGTTAAAAGTCATTCAGTTTAAAATTTTTGTTTTTATTAATATATCGACCGTAATAATTTGTGAATTGGATCGGGCAAATTTTTTGTTTACATCAAAAATCTAAAATTAGGTTACCTAATGGTTTACATGTTATTGGGTTAGAGTTAGGAAATTGATCAGATCGCGTATCATGATATCAGGTCTAGTGAAGATAATTTTTTTTATAAAAAAGACGTGTGATGCCATTTCAATACGACCTATCACTTGAAAGGTCATATATTAACCTATAATGAGTACAATTCCATGGCTGACCATTGAACTAATTGTAGCACATCAACATAGTTAACAAACTAATAATTGAGCAGATTTTTCACATAACACAACGCCTGCAAATCAAGTAGCACACAAAAGAAAATTTGTCTGCAAACTTGCAGAAGTTTTATTTAATGCTTAAATATTAGGCCTTGGCTTTGCATTAATAGTTTTAGTATGAACCAATGTTGCCTAAGGTAACATTTCCAGTGACTTGCTGGCCACCTTGATTGCCAATATTGCCACCAACGGAACCAATGTCAACACCACCGGATTTGGCCTTGCTGTTTCCGACTTCGACGCCGCCGTTCGTCTGGATGCCGGAATCATTCATGTTACCACCGGAATTGTAGACCTGACCTCCGTAGCCGGGGTTTGGCAAAAATGGAGGACCAGCATGAGGAGGATACTGCTGCATGCTTGTAGATTTGGGGAGTTTTGTTTGAACTTAATTTGGTGTTAGTTTGAGACTTTGAGAGAGCTTGGTTTTACTGATAGACCTTATTCTACCCTTTTATAAAGAAATTGAGGCCTGATCCAAGGTACCTGATTCTCAGGAGATAATGAGAACGTTGATTAGGTTTATTATATGTTGTTCGTTAATAGAGGTGAAATAATTTTTATAAATAATTTTATAATAGCCTTCTTGAAAAAAAAAAGGCTACTGTAACAAATAATGAATGTGAGCCACGAATTGTGCCATGTCAGCTGCTCCTTATTTTATGGATGTTTTTATAATAGCCTTCTTGAATAAAAGGTTACCGTAACAAATAAATGTGAGCTACGAATTGTGTCATGTCAGCCGCGTCTTATTTTACGTATATATACATTGAATAATGCTAAAAACGGAATTATTCTTAATTAATGTTTATACTGATTTTTTTTATTTTTTTCTTAAACAAAATTTTATACGAAATTTATACAATGAAATATACAGTACAAAAAAATACATTATATACGAAATATAAACCCTATAAGATATGAAATTATTCTTTATAATATGCGAAAATAAACCTTATAATATAATCATTATACTAAATTATATGCGAAAATATACTTATAAAAACTAGGCACATATTCCTTATACTCCATTAACGTGTTCTTCTATTTTTCCAAACCTCCATTGATGGCGAGGACGTAAAATTTGAATATACATATGGTTCCTTATATTTCTATTTAAGTTGAAGACAATTAGTGTTCACATAATTGAATCTCTAAAATTTGTGCAACATTCCCACGATTAAATCTCCAATTTACGGTTCCATGGATGAGTTTTAGTGCAATTGGCAATCCATAATGATGGTTTTCAACTTGGGAAAGGAAGATAACTGCCAATTGAAAAGATTCGACTTCGCGCATTAGATATCGTCAATTTTGCATTTTGGACAACATCATTACATGTTTTGCAATTGGTCATATACGTAATGGTTACAGTGAAATAGCTCTTGGTTATACATGACCAGAATCATGTTGACTATGCTTCAAAGACTGTTTATGATAATATAGGAATTTTTGGGATAGTGGAGCACAATAGTCCTAGTTAATTAATTCAGTTAGTATGTTTAGTTTGTTATGCAATGTGTTAATAAACATGGGACATAATCCCACCATCGTCTATTAAAGGTATTTTCTAGTTTAGTGTTTTCTTGTAAGCCTTATTTAAGGCATTGATTATTTTCTTTATATATCAATGTATGTGTGGAAAATATTTGTTCTTTTGCTTCTAATTAGTTTAGTGTTTTCATATATACTTTTTAAAGTTACAAATACCAGTATAAGAACGAATATAAGATCGATTATATCATCCCATAACTGAGTTTACGTAAATGTAATGGCCTGCATTGATTTTGGCATTTGCCGTTTAGCAAATTGTTTTGATTTTAAAGTAACAAAAACGTTTTGAATTAAAAATTGGGATTTTACTTCCAAATAAATGGGATTTCCCACCAAATACACGGTTACAATGATTTGAAATAATAACTTTACCATGTTGTTTAGATTTGCTTTAATCACACCACCACTTCCCTAATTTATTGGTTTGTTGTTCTGTTACTCGTAATCTTTATTATATTATATATTGTAAAAATATGTAAATTAAACAGTTCATAATCTTTTCATACATACTTTTTAAAGTTATAAATACCGGTATAAGAACGAAAATAAGATTGATAATATCATCTCATAACTGAGTTTACGTACATGTAATGACCTAAGTTGATTTTGGCAATTGCCATTTAGCAAACCTGTTTTGATTTTAAAGTACAAATTATGTCTTGAAGTGATAATGGGTCGAGATACTGATTTTGGACACGTAAAAAAGGTTTTCGCGGTCATTGCCAAAGTTTGGCTGGGGTGATCTTATTTAGGATAAGCATTGTATAGATATGACCAAAATATGTTATGGTGTTGTCCAAACACAACACTCAATATAACTAATGCGCAAAGACGAATAATTTCTAATGGCAGTTATCTTCAACCTTTCCAATTCGAAATACACATTATCGACTGCAATTAAAATACGACGACCTCGAGTTTGGTACCGAAAATTTGACATTTATAGTAATGATAATGCATAAAAAATCCAAATTCATATGAACCCTAATTTTCTTCAAATTAAATAAAAATATTCGAAACCCTAAATGTCTTGAAATTAAATAAAAGTCACTGTTACTGGAGGAACACTATTTTGTTTTTACTATGCACACACATTATGTATACGCTTGCGTTGCCTAGGCTAAGAGTAATTCAATTTTGGATATGATTTTTCATCCCTAAGCTAATTTGCAAAATTTCTGGTTTATTATGACTGTACTACATACTGTGATACTTAATTAAAAGATATTTGTTGAATTTCAACTCACGAATCCCCACTCCCCCATTTCTCCATTCCCACCTTCTAATCCCCAATTTCTCATTCACATATCAAATACCTTGTTAATTCAGTTGGAGTAGAATACATACGTGATAGCAATAGAAAAATGTCAATCATCAGCATTGTGGTAGTAAATTTCATCCCATAAACAAACAAAAAAAACTGAAGTAACATTGATTTTACGGTAACTATTGAAGAATTGTGAGTTAACAAAAGCAAATAAGCATGACAGCAAACAAAATCTCAGAAGTTAAGCAACAAAATACTTGTATTAAGCAAGGAGAACAATTAAAATAATCTAGAGTATCATTATGTATCAACTAGAAAATACTGATGAAACCTTTCAATCAAACTAGGTATACTAACCAATTTCCTTTCATTTTCCCTTTCTTCCAGTTCCAGATATCTTCCCAATGTTTCAACTTCACAACACGATCATTCCCGTGGCCATTCATATACTTCCTTACAGATCTTCAACACTTCACAGTATAAACATAAATTGGAGTTTTTTCATATTATAAACTATGCAATTTCCAGGATATTACAAAGTATTTTTTTTGTATATCAGTACTATACCGTATAAGGGCGGGTAATGATAAAGTATTAGCTTGTAAAATACGAAATACATAAAATAATAAAATCACAAATTAAGTTAACAATATAAAAAGTAAAAATTGCCTAAAATACATTTAAGGAAAAAAGAAAGGTTAATCTAGAATGATAACTGCCAAAATAAGCTATTGATAACATAGCAAAATTCGTGGCTATATGATTCCTAATTAACCTTGTGTATAGAGTACGTGCTAAGCGAAAAAAGCCGCCCTCCCCCCTCTCTTTTTTTTTCTCTCTCTCTCAAACCCTAGCCTCCCTTCCCCTTGTTCATCAGTTAGGGGCTGTCATGGATGATTTCATCCATGGTAAGCCCCTTTTCCCCTTTTATTTTCAATTTTTAGTTCATTTTCTTGTTTTGTTGAATATATTAGTCTCTCTTTATGAGATTTTTTCAAACCCTGTTATGGGGATTTTAGTCTCTCTTGTGGAGATCTCCTTCTCCCCTATGGGAGTTGTAAGTATGATTTTTTTGTCTTTAGACATGAGAAATTGTTCTCATTGGTTGAAATTCGAGACTCAACATAAAGGAATTAGAATCTCGGATGCGGTCAACATGGCTCGATCAAGAATGTTCTTCCCAAACTATGTCAGAATGATAGACTTCCTCATCAATAGCTGCTTGATAAAGCAAATACAAGGGGGCTACACTGTATGGCTCGATTTGGTTCATTGTAATTTCTTCGAAGATGAATTTGATTTAACCTTGTTTGATTGTATCTTATTTTTCTTTAATACTTATTGTAGATGCCCGTTTGACATTCAATTAATGAAATTTCTCTTTTAAAAGAAAAAGACAATATTTTGTACCCCTCAAACTTACTAGCTTCGCAGTTACACAACAATCATCATACTTGTTCAATGTCTATAACTGATCAATTTTGACCGAAACTTCTAGAAAATTTATATAAATGTTCCTTTTTTAAAAATACAAACCAAACGTTATTTTATTTATTTAGTTTTATCACCAATAGTGATTTACAAATATTGTAAAGTGGGCATCTTTAAAAAAATTCTTTTGGTTCTCTTGCACTGTTCAAGTGGGCATCTTTTGCTACAAATTGTTATATGGACGGTGGACCTATCCTGCTCTATGTATGTGATTGGTATCACGTTACACTTCTAGAATTTTGATTTGCAATTTTCCATAGTTTAAAAGTTAAAGGTTTACGCGTTGTCGAACAAGTTTATTCTTTTACATGACAATCTCCTTTTATTCCAGTGCTTCTTTTTTATATCAATAGTCATACAAAATAATTATCATCACAATTTTTTAATATGTGACGTAAATTAGGGAAAGTTAGTATTTGTTCTAATCCGACATGGCGACACATCCTTACAACTTTAGTCTTAAAAATAACAAAAACATAAAATCTTATGACTCCTTTTAAAGCCTTTACAAATTACAATTATACAAATAGTGTACAATAATTATCTATAAATATTATTGTATTGACTTAGCTTTTTCTTTATTTAAAAATTTTTGTCTTTTATTTTCTAAATTTTTGTATGTATTTATCACAATTGTTTTTCTTCATCAGATACATATATATCACATAATGATTTGGAGTATTATTCGAGCCACTCATAGCTAGTTGCTCAAATGCATTAAAGATTGTCTTCTGATCTCCATATAGTTTTTTTATTCGGTTGGTTTCACTAGCTCTATGCATGCCTGTAGGATTATATAAGTACTCTAAGCGGAATTTCATAAATTAAATTCATAAGCACTTAAAACAGGATCTCATGCATATACATTCAAGGATCACATAATAGTTAGGAATTTACCTTTGAAGCGTGAATTCCACAAAGCTTGAATAACCCGGATTTAGAACCTCAATTGCGATTCCTCTACTTGGTCCACCAACCCGGATCAACACTCCACCAATGCTAGTTGGAAGGAAGAAATTCTTCTTCTACTTTAATGGAGTTTTTGTGACTTTTGGAAAGATTATGAGAGCGAGAGAATAATGAAAGATCTGTTATATTTCCTTATTGCCTAACCAAGTATATATAGATATAATTAGGTTAGGAGGAGAATCAATTCTCCTCTCTCTCTCTTCCTCTTGGCCGGCCACCCTAGAGCCTTTTATGGGCTCTAGGTTTCTTTTGTTGATCCAAGTATTTTGTGTGACCTAATAGGATCCATTATATTGGGCTTTGGGTTTATTATTTCCTAACCCAAAGTTCTATAGCATTCTCTAGCAAGACGTATAGACGACCCAATAGAACGAATTTATTATCTCTATAATACGATCCATAATATAATTAGTAATTGCATTTAAGTCGAGGACATAAATCCTTCAATCTCCCACTTGTCCGAGACGAGTGTGCAATGTTTAATTTCCTCAAGTCTCTTAATGTCTTAATTTGATAGTATGATCATATTTACATATCATCCATACTAGTTTTCAAATTAATCCTTGAAATCCGAGTTCGAATTGACAAACAAATGATCATCGAATGATCCATTTGAGCATGGCCATGCATTTTTCAATTTTCGCTCTTCAAGGGGCCAAGACACCTATCCTATCTCATATAGGAGGACCTTTTCAATCTTATGGTGATCAATACTCCCACTCAATTTATGACACAACCTGAATGCTGCATTTATAGTCCCCTTTTACGGCACGACGTTTGACAGTATCAAAGTTATACCAATCATTGGGCTAAGTAATGTTCCACTCATGTCTAAGGAATCTACTAATATAATTTTGAAGTTATAAAACTTCTAAGTAGGTCTAGTTCGACTATGTATCAACCATACACATCCATATGATTGATTAAACATCTCTATGTTTCTATAGCCCATGAAACAGTGCTATCAATCAATCTTATATGCTAATCCCTTTTAACAAGTCATTCATGTCCAGTTTAATGACTTAGATTAGGAACTTTTAATATTCTATGAATTCTGTTCACTTATGGTGTTTCATTTATCAAATCACATATTTAACAAAACCATAGAATTCAAGATATATTTTGGACATTTTATTTAATACTAAACCAATAATTAAATAATGTAAAATTTATAAACATAAACAGCAAAACCATGTCTTTACATTGTAACAAGTTTCTCTAAACCTAGTACAATCTAAAGCCACTCTAACATTTGCTTCAAGCCTATAGCCCTAGCGTGACACTCATGCTTGGGTTGATGTAATGGTTTATTGAGCGGATCAGCCACATTCTCATCCGTGTGAACTTTGCAGATCCTGACATCCTTCCTGTCAACAATCTCCCTAATGAGGTGATACTTCCTCATTACATGTTTGGATTTGTTATGTGATCTCGGTTCTTTTGCTTGCGCAATAGCACCATTGTTATCACGTAACAACTCAATCCCTTCCCGAGCACTAGGTACGATATCCACTCTGTCAAGAATTTCTTGATCCAAACGGCTTCTTTAGCCGCTTCAACTACTGCTAAATATTCTGATTCCGTCGTAGAGTCTCGCTACGAGTGCTTTGCTTTGAGCTCTTCCAGCTCACTGCTCCTCCATTTAGACGAAAGACATACCCCGACCGAGAGCGGTAATCATCTCTCGTCGGTTTGGAAGCTTGCATCCGTGTAACCTTCAACAACCAACTCACTTTGTCCCCCATAAACTAAGAACATGCCTTTAGTTCTTCTCAAGTACTTGAGGATGCTCTTAGCAGCAGTCCAAAGGTGCTTCTCCTGGATTTGCTTGGAACTCCGCTACACATGCTCAAGGCATATGCAACATCCCGGTCGAGTACTTATCATGGCATACATAATAGATCCTATAGCCGAAGCATAAGGAATGCTACTCATTCGCTTCAACTCATCGGGTTCAGTCACCGACTCTTGCTAAGCGATATGCCATGTGACATAGGAACGAAACCTCTCTTCGAGTTTTCAATGTTGAACCTTGTAAGAACCTTATCAATATAAGTTTCTTGACTTAGTCCAATCATCCTTCGAGACCTATCTCTATGGATTTTGATTCCCGAGTATGTACTCGGCTTCTCCCGGGTCCTTCATAGAGAAACAACTTTTTAACCATTCCTTGATCGACTCAAGCATTGGTATGTCATTTCCCATGAGTAGTATGTCATCTACATACAATACCAAGAAGACTAAACTGCTCCCACTAAACTTCTTGTAGACACAAGATTCTTCTTCGCTTTTGATGAAATCAAATTTCTTGATTGCTTCATCAAATCGAAGATTCCAGCTCCGAGATGCTCGCTTCAATCCATAAATGGATCTCCGAAGCTTGCAAACCCTTTTAGGATTTTCCGAATCCTCAAAACCCTCGAGGTTGTGTCATGTACACATCCTCATTCAAGAACCCATTCAAGAATGCGGTTTTGACATCCATCCGCCAAATTTCATAATCATAAAATGCAAGAATCGCTAAAAGTATCCGAATTGATTTAAGCATTGCTACTTGGAGAAAAGGTCTCATCATAGTCTATACCATGAATTTGTCTGAATCCTTTTGCAACCAGTCTTGCTTTATATACATAGACATTCCCATCTTTATCTGTTTTCAATTTGAACACCCACTTGCATCCAATAGGGTTAACCCCACTAGGCAAGTCGACCAGGGTCCAAACTTTATTCTCAGACATGGAGTCTAACTCGGATTTCATGGCTTCAAGCCATTTCTCAGAGTCTGGGCTCGTCAAAGCTTGTTTGTAGGTAGTAGGTTCTGAATTCTCCAAAATCATAATTTCAGAGTTTTCAGTTAACAGGAAATCAACCAACCTTTTGTTTGGAATCCATTCTCTACTAGATCTACGCGGGGTCTGAGCATCAAGAAAAGAGTTCTCTTCAACTCCTTAAAGATCTTCACTTGATTCAATTGGGACGGTAGGTGGTACATGCGTTGAATACATCATCTCCTGAGCTAGACTTTCGTCTTGTCGGGCCGTCCCTGACATAGTGTGAACTACGTCCTGTTGTTGCTCATCTCGAATTTCTTCGAGAATTATTTTACTCCCACTTGTCTTTCTAGAAACAAATTCCTTTTCAAGAAAGACACCATCACGAGCAACAAACACTTTGTTCTCTTGACGGTTATAGAAGTAATAACCCCTTGTCTCTTTTGGGTATCCCACAAAGAGACATTTATCTGACTTGGGTGCAAGCTTGTCTGATAGTAACCGCTTTACATAGACCTCACATCCCCAGATTTTAAGAAAAGACAGGTTTGGAGTTTTTCCATTCCATAACTCATATGGAGTCTTTTCTACAGCCTTTGACGGGCTCCTATTTAGTGTGTGTGCAGCAGTTTCGAGAGCGTATCCCCAAAAAGAAATCGGAAGATCAGCAAGACTCATCATTGATCGAACCATATCTAGCAGGGTTCGGTTCCTCCTTTCAGATACACCATTCAACTGTGGTGTTCCTGGTGGAGTTAATTGTGAAAGAATTCCACAACCCTTTAGATGATCATCAAATTCTTGGCTCAAATATTCACCACCACGGTCGGATCGTAGTGCTTTTATTGTCTTACCAAGTTGATTCTGTACTTCATTTTGGAACTCTTTGAATCTATCAAAAGATTCCGACTTATGTTTCATTAAGTATATGTATCCATATCTACTCAAATCATCAGTGAATGTAATGAAGTAGTTAAACCCTCCCCTTGCCTTTGTGCTCATAGGACCACACACATTTGTATGTATGAGTCCTAAAAGATCGCTGGCCCTTTCACCTTTTCCAGTAAATGGTGATTTTGTCATCTTTCCCATTAAGCACCGATTCACATACATCAAATGATTCAAAATCAAATGATGGAATTATACCATCCTTTTGTAACTTGTGAATACGCTTTTGGTTTATATGACCCATTCGACAGTGCCAAATGTAGGTTAGGTTGGAATCATTTGATTTTTGTTTCTTGCTATCTATGTTATAGATTTGTAGCGACTTATCAAGCACATATAAGCCATTTATCAATTTAGCATTGGCATAGAACATATTATTGTAAGAAATGGAACAACACTTGTTCTTTATTTCAAAACAAAACCCTTCAGAATCCAAAACTGAAACAAAAATTATGTTCTTAGTTATTGAAGGAACGAAATAACAATTATTTAGTTCTAAAATAAGCCCAGATGGCAAGTGTAGACTATAGTTTCCTATGGCAAGTGCAGCAACTCGTGCTCCATTTCCAACGCGAAGCTCTACCTCGCCTTTTGCCAGCTTCCTACTTCTTTTTAGTCCCTGCACATCATTTACTATGTGAGAACCACAGCCGGTATCAAATACCCATAAAGAAGTAGAAGTCAAATTGATTTCTATAACATATATACCTGAAGTGGAAGCCCCATACTTCTTTTCCTCCAAGTATACCGGGCAGTTCCTCTTCCAGTGTCCTATCTTGTGACAATGGAAGCACTTGCTTTCCGCAGCGACCTTTGGCTTGGCGGTTGGTTTAGGTTTTTCAGCAACAGTGGCAACTTGCTTGCCCTTGTCCTTCTTTCCTGCCCATTTCTTCTTGAAACCCTTTCCCTTTTGAACCATCAAAACCTCTTTCTTTGGTTCAACCTTAGGGATGTTCCTTTCAAAGATTGACCAACAATCCATGCAACTCTTGCAAAGTCTTTTCGACTCATTCATATTGTAGGTCATTTTGAACTCGATTGAAACCGTCGGGTAATGAGTGGAGAATAATGTCAGTAGCCAACTCAACCCTATAAGGGAATCCAAGTCGTTCCATGTTTTCGAAAAGACCCATCATCGCGAAAACATGGGGGCCAACAGCTTGACCCGGCTTCATGTGACATTCAAGTATCTCCCTATTAGTCTCATACCGCTCAACTCGGGCTTGTGTTTGAAACATAGCCCGCAGCTCTTGCATGATGGTATAAGCATCCTTGGTTTCGAACCTCCTTTGGAGGTCCGGCTCCATGGCTGCTATCATCAAGCAAGTGATCGGTACAGACCTATCATTTGCCTGCTTAGCACGACGTTTGTCTGCTTCAGTTGACCCATCAGTAATCACAGGAAGTGGGGTTTCTATGACGTCCTCTCGACCCTCATACCTCAAAACAAGTCTTAAGGTCCTTTCCCAATTTAGGAAATTTTCACCATTCAGTCTGTCCTTTTCCAGGAAAGGACGAATGTTGAAACTGGAGTTGTTGTTGTTGTTGTTATTAGACATAGTATCTACAGACAGAAAAATAAAGCAAAGTTCAATTTTTATGTTTATAAAGTAACCTAAAACATGCAAAGGTTTCTAGGTTGATCGCCTATTCAATTTTTAGTGTCCCATTTGAATAAGTGTTTTACAAGATCCTATCAACATGCAACACTAAGCAGACGGAGGCCTCATCTTTAACGTTACATTATCAAGGTAAGTAAACTCTTTTACTAATTATAACAATTTATAACTCTTGTTTAGATGGATAAATATCGCATGCTTAACTATCTCTTGCTTCAAAATTCAAAACGCTTTTGATAATTTTGTTAAGGACAACCAAACTAAGTTGTAAAATTCGCAATTTTACCTTATATTCCCAAAATTAATGATAACACCCTGCGGAGGCATGACCTATTACTATTAATTAAGGGTTTGATAAGTACTTTATGTTTGGAAAAGCAACCTTAATATTTACGGGACCTAAGTTTATTATGTTGTTATGAATTAGTGAACTCTAGCGCATCATCAACCAACATACAATAAACTTATAAGCATTTTAAAGAATAATAAAATGCGAAAATAAAATGATCTAGTATGGCCCCTAATCCTAAGAACTAATCATCAATGGCTCATTCTTGGACTCTTCATGGATCTCCATCCACCTTATCCATGGGCCTTCTCTTGATGGACTTCGTCTTGGATTACATAAGTATCAAAATAATTTAAATAATAACTAAATTAAATAAATTACAAAAATACTTAACGATACGCAGATCGTATTTAAAATTACAAGAATACATCACGATACGCAGATCGTATTTTCTAACTTAATTTGGGCCATACTAGTCATACATAGCAATTATATCAAAAAATATAAAAGCCACATCATAATATCACATATTATACTTGCCATCAATCAAAATATCAAATATTCTTAATTATGGTAAGTTGATAAAACATTTAAGTTATTCATAACCACCTAAAGATTCTATCCTATTATACTTTCCTACTAATTTTAATTAGATTAAAGAATAAAATTATGGAAATATTTAACTGAAAATCTGCTCAATATACTGAAAATCAGATTTAATGATTTTCCAAAAAAAAAAAAATTTTTTTAATTATGCTCAGCTGGCAAAGAAGAAAACGTGGCTAGCAAGCCACGCCGGCTGCCGCCACCGCAAAGATAGCCGCTCGCAACCGCAGCCTCCGGCAGCCTCCGCATGGATCACCCGGGAACGCCCACCGTGGCCCCACCAGCAGGTGGCGGCGCCACCCGGCCGTGGTCGCTGCTCCCCTTCCCTCCCTTGGTTTATTTTTTTTTTATTTTTTTTTTCTTTTGTGGGAAATAAATTAAATCACAACTTCTTGTAAATTAATTTAGTGATCAAAATAAAATTAAACACAAACTCCTTTATGCCTAATTCTGCAAATTAATTTAAATCTCCATTTTAATTAATATTAGGGCTATTCATATCAATTAACCTTAAATTCACATAAAACTCCTTTTACATGAATTGATTTATCATACATAACTAATTTAAATATGAAAATTCAGATTAATTATATGATGTGAATATTCGAAATTAACATAAAATCTCTATTTTATTTTAATTTTAGCATTATTCATATTTATTAACCTCTAATTCACATAAAACTCTTTTCATATGAATTAATTTATCATACATAAACAATTTAAATATGAAAAAAAAACAGATTAATAATATAAATCTAACTCTCTAATTTTTCGGAAAAATTGAGATCTAAAATTTAATTTTAATTTCGATATTCATGATTTTATTTTCATAAAATTCGGCCAAATAAAAGTAATTCGAATAATTTTTTTTAAAAAAAAAATTTAGGTCGAATTATAGAAAATAAAATTGTTTATTAGGCAGATTAAATCAAATTTAATTAATCCAATTTAAACAAAACATCCATAATTCAATTCC
The DNA here is from genome assembly GCA_947646795.1 of Beta lomatogona. Lineage (NCBI taxonomy): Eukaryota > Viridiplantae > Streptophyta > Magnoliopsida > Caryophyllales > Amaranthaceae > Beta > Beta lomatogona. The sequence goes on along the minus strand of CANSNZ010001062.1, from coordinate 2,773,928 downwards.
TCCCCTTAATCAATTAAAATTAGTCAAGAACACATAATTATTATGACCAAAAATTATATGCAAGAGGCTAAAACTGATACCACTGTAGGATTATATAAGTACTCTAAGCGGAATTTCATGAATCAAATTCATAAGCACTTAAAACAGGATCTCATGCATATACATTCAAGGATCACATAATAGTTAGGAATTTACCTTTGAAGCGTGAATTCCACAAAGCTTGAATAACCCGGATTTAGAACCTCAATTGCGATTCCTCTACTTGGTCCACCAACCCGGATCAACACTCCACCAATGCTAGTTGGAAGGAAGAAATTCTTCTTCTACTTTAATGGAGTTTTTGTGACTTTTGGAAAGATTATGAGAGAGAGAGAATAATGAAAGATCTGTTATATTTCCTTATTGCCTAACCAAGTATATATAGATATAATTAGGTTAGGAGGAGAATCAATTCTCCTCTCTCTCTCTTCCTCTTGGCCGGCCACCCTAGAGCCTTTTATGGGCTCTAGGTTTCTTTTGTTGATCCAAGTATTTTGTGTGACCTAATAGGATCCATTATATTGGGCTTTGGGTTTATTATTTCCTAACCCAAAGTTCTATAGCATTCTCTAGCAAGACGTATAGATGACCCAATAGAACGAATTTATTATCTCTATAATACGATCCATAATATAATTAGTAATTGCATTTAAGTCGAGGACATAAATCCTTCAATGCCATCATCATACATTTAAAAATATACAATACTTCCTCCTTTATGAAATAAGTGAACACTTCTCTCTTTTATGTGAAAACTTTTTTAGAGAAGTGTTTCACTTATGATAGAACGGATGAGTAATATTTATAGCTAAGGTCGTTGACATATGACATATCCTTGGATTGGGGAGCTAAGAAAATAATTTTGCTCAATTTTATATTTTAAACATTTTTTCCATCAGTTTAAAGAATAACATTTGGAAAGCGCTAGAGCGATAGTATGTATTCTTAATTCAACAGAGCGAGTATCCTGATTGATGGTTTGCTAATTCTATCCTTTTCTTAGAGGATTAAAAAGAGTAGGATGTAGTCGTCTCTCAGTAAATTTGCAACACAGTTCCTATGCTCTATAAAAATTGCAGCATGTAAAGTTCTATATCTCCCAACATACATATTTATCCATTAATATCTTAAATCATCAATAAGTATTAGAATTTAGAGTTATGGTGTGTTTAGGATTCTAGTATGTTCTCTAGTGAACTGAACCTATTAAACTTGGGTTATGGCATCCTATATCCATAATGTAATCAAGTTATGAAAGGGTATCATTCATGTAATCGAGTTAATAATATGAGAAAAGTATTTTCTCCATCTTAACAATAAGTAAAATTATAATAAGTTGATATTTTAAAAGTGTATATCAAGTTGAATCTAAAAATTCTCACATGGTTCATTATTAGTTGAGATTATATGGGATAATTGGATCATTTGAACTAGTAATAATTTTTATTCTTAGTTATTAGTAATTATATATATAACATTCAAATTAGGTCATTTTAACTTTAAAGTCATTTAGGTTTTTATTTTTTATTTTTGAGTAGCAGAACATTCGTTAAGATTATATGAGACAATTGCATCATTTGAACTAGTAATAATATATTTCCTCCGTATCAAAATAAGTGAAACAATTGTCCTAAAAAGTTCTCACATAAAAGAGACAATTGTTTCACTTTCAGAACGGATGAAGTATATTCTTAATTATAGTGATTATAAATAGAGCATTCGAATTAGATTTTTTCTGGTCATTTTAACTTAGAAGTCATTTAGTCTAACTTATTTGTTTTTATCAATATATTGACTATATATATAATAGTTTGTGATCATTTGGTTAGGGCCAATTTTTCGTTTACATTGGCTCTGTTTGGCAAGCTATTTAAGGTTGCCTAAATGAATAGGTGCTAGAATTTTAAGCTAACTTAAATAATTAGACTTGTTTGGAATGCAACTGAAATACAATTTCAGTCCCTAAAACTAACTGAAATAGGGCCAATTTTTCGTTTACATTGGCTCTGTTTGGCAAGCTATTTAAGGTTGCCTAAATGAATAGGTGCTAGAATTTTAAGCTAACTTAAATAATTAGACTTGTTTGGAATGCAACTGAAATACAATTTCAGTCCCTAAAACTAACTGAAATAGAAACGCTACTCAAATTAGCGTCTAAATTTCAGCTATTGAAATTCTATATTTTACATATATATATTTTTAGGAACTTTTTGTTGAGAAAGACCTATTAATATAGCCATTTTATTGGAAAAGACCTAATAAAAACTTTTTTGTTTAAAAAGACCTATTATAATACTTCCATTTGTTACATAAGACCACCACAATAATTTTGGGACAAAAAGTCAATTTTCTAACATTGACTTTTCTTCCCCTCCTCTCATTAAATAACACCAACATATTTTTTTCTATCCTAATCCCTTAACCCCACCAAACCCTTTCCTCTTGCTTCCCATTTTAAGGGATTATGGTAGAGAAAAAAAGAATAGGTTGGTCCCATTTATTGAGAAAGGGAGGTGAAGCAATTCAATATCGGAAAAATTGACTTTTTGGGCGGAAAATATTGAGGTGGTCTTAAGTAACAAAGGGAAGGACTTCCTCCAAAAAAACCCTAATCCTTTTCTTCTAGTTTGGGGCTGCCAACATCCTTTTGATGGTGGTAAGCCCCCAATTCTTCTTTTTTCTTCTAGTTTTTATTGTTTTTGTTATTAATAATCTTCCATTCTCTCTCTTTTTGAGAGTTTTCTACCCAATTTTTGGGTTCTTTCTCTCCTCTTATGGGAGTTTGGAGTTTAGTTCTAGTCTCTTCCCACGTGGAAGTTTAGAAATTGGTATGAGAGATTGTTCCTATTGGTTGAAGTTCAAGACCATCAACATCGAAGTATTGGAAATTCAGATGCGGTCATCTTCCCCAAACTATGTCAGAATAATAGACTTCCCCATCAATAGCTGCGTGATTCAGCAAATACAAGGGGCTGCGCTGTATTGCTCGATCTGGTTCATTGTAGTTTCTTGTCGGATTATATCTTGTTTTTCTTTAATACTTATTCTGGATGCCGTTTGGCCTTCATTTAATGAAATTTCTCTTTCTTTAAAAAAAAAAAAGTAACAAAGGGAAGTGTTATAATAGGTCTTTTTCAACAAAAAAGTTTTTATAAGGTCTTTCCTAACAAAATAGCTATTTTAATAGGTCTTTCCCAACAAAAAGTTCTATTTTTAGTTTATTTTCAAGCCAACACATAATTCTGAGAGCCTTGAACATCAAGCAGCAATGCAAGGGTATGTAATCGGCGCCACCAAACACACCTTCGAGGCTTTGACATTCACTTCCAACTAGTGATTAGAGAAGGAGCCAATGGATTTGAAATATATTCCAACTAGTGATGAAGATTTTAAGGCAGTAAAGTGATCATTTTTTTTCACAAGTATCGTAGTTTAAAGGATTGGTTTGTGACCGTATTGCTAGTCAAATATGGAGTAGAAAATAATTTGTTATTATATTTTACATGTATCTTTTTTTTTTTTTTTGTATTATGACGGTTTCTATGCATAATATGATAGTATAACTTTAGATAATTTCGTTTCATATAATTGCTTATGGAGAAGAAGCGAAATATTTTTGTTCAAGTGAACTATAATTTCAAATATTTATATAGTTAATTTATTGTTTAAATACATTGAAAAAAATTAGCGTTGAAATATATAAAAGAAAAAAATATAAAATGTAAATAATTAATCAACTTATGCAACTAGTTATGCCAAACCGTTAAACTAATCAGCTACCATATCAGTTTTAACTATACCTTATCAGTTTTAGCTACCTTATCCGTTTCAGCTACATTTCAGTTAGTTTTGCCAAACAGAGCCAAAATCTAAAGTTAAAATCAGGAAAATGATCATTTCGCATATCAGATCTAGTGAAGATGAAAACATACCAATTTAGATTATTCTTGAACCAGTTGTTAAATAAAAGACGACTTAAGATGCCATTTTGTTAGAAGATAGAATTATATTATGATGTTGTTTACCTTATTTTCAGATTAAGATTCTGTCGTTAAACTTTTATATATGTTCATTTTAGATTAATGGAAAGATAACACAACATTACTTGAATATTGACACATTTCTGTATGGGGGCTGTACAAGTTCCCTACCGGTCCAGTTACACCACCATTGACCGTTATGGTCAACTCATCCTGAAGAACCCTATTTTACTGGGTATATGCATGCCAGATACCGGCATATAGTACATGCCGGTTGCATCAGATATTTTATCGGTATTCATCATCTGGGCCATCATCAAATGGGCCTCGGCTGATCCAGTACTCACTCAATGCGCCTACGGGCCTAAAGATAAGTACCAGAAGAGGATAGAAAAGTATTCAACCAATAGGAGCAGTGTCCTACCTTGCCAAGGACACTGCCGGCTCCTATAAATAACCCCATGATCTGAGTCATAAGGTACGTTCACATATACTAATACACTCTACTTGAGACATCTCGTCTTTACCCTTTACTGACTTAGGCATCGGAGGGGCGTTCCTCAGATCAACCCCCGAGGTTAGTTTACTTGTTTTGCAGGACATGAAACCGGCTTGTTACATAGAGGAGATACCGGTTCACTTTCTACCATTTATTTCATACCGGAACAATTGGCGCTAGAAGGAGGGGTGAACTATACTTTGGTCTTAAGCCGCGATTGATCCAGCCTACTCATTCGCCTCAAGGATCCTAAGCAGACCTTTGGGATGCCGGAAATAGACGAGAACAACGCCGCTGCGGGGGGCGGGCCTCCTGGTTTCAACACTCCTCAACCGGTGATTGGGTCCTCCTAACCACCAGCCCCACAAGGGGAAGAGGGCCACTGAGACCCCTCAACCTAACATATTTGAAGCCTTGCAACATATGTTCAGCCCTGAACAGCTTCGGAGTGCTGCCGAGGTCTTCCAGGCCATGGCGAGTCAAACTCCACCAACCGGTCATGTTGGTAAGCGCTCCCTGAACAGGCCACACAGTCCAGTGAGAAAGATGCGTTCTCTCGCGACTGGCCGACAGGGTATCCTATGATCAGGATCAGGGGGAGAACTCGAGGACTCCTACAGAGCCAATGGAAGGAGAGGGTGAGGAAGATCACCAGGAAACTGAGATTCAACAGTCATCCCGGTACAGGAGAGAAAGTGAGTTTGCCCGACGCAGAGCGCCGGTATCGCTTCGGAATTCTCCATTCTCCACAGCCATACTGCAGGAACCCATGGAAAAGATTAAAATGCCAACTTGCAAGTATGACGGGAAATCCGATCCTGAGGACCATATCTCTGCATATGAAGGACACATGCTACTATACACCGACACTGACTCCGTTTGGTGTAAGGTGTTCCCTTCAACTCTGGCGGGTTTGGCACAAACGTGGTATAAAAGCATACCACCTGCAACTATTTTTGACTTCCGCCAGCTCACGTCCATGTTTGTGACACACTTCGTAGCAATAAGCGAAGAGAGAAAACCACGGGCGAGCTGATGTCCATCAAGCAGGGAGAGAAGGAGAGCTTGAGGGATTACATTGGTCGTTTCAACTCCGAAGCCGTTACAATCCCTAGCCTGCAGCAAGAGGTCGCGGTGTTGGCACTAATGACCGGTTTGAAAGAGGGAACTGCCTTCAGAAGTTACCTAGGCCGCAAGAAGTTGACCAGTTTGACCGAAGTCCTTGGAAAAGCTAACGAGTTTATCTGGGGAGAAGAGTTTGATAAGGCAGCAACCTCGAAGAGGTCTGAAGGGGATGGCAAGGAGAAGGAAAGAGAAAAGGAGAAAGGGAAAGATAAAAACCAGAGAGATAGAAAGTCCGACAACTCCGGAAGAAGGGAGGAAAGCGACACGGTCAAGAAGGGCCAGGAAGGACGACCAGACCGCTATCACAACTACACTCCCCTAACAACGTCCAGGGCCAAAATATATGAGTTGCACAAACAATATGACAAGTGGCAACGACCCAGGAAGATGTATTATAAAGGCCGGGACAGATCCGAGTGGTGTGACTTCCACAAGGATCACGGTCATATTACTGAAGATTGCAAGGACCTGAGGGACGAGATCGAAGACCTGATACGGAGAGGCTACTTCAAGCAGTATCAGGCGAGAACGGATCGTCGTGAAGGGTTCCCCAAAGAAGAGGACGGTAAGAGGAAATCCGTTAAAGAAATAATAACGGAGATACACGTTATATCGGGCGGCCCGGTCCATGGCGGAAGTATTCACGGTGCCAAAGCCAGTCTTAAGGAGGTAAGACACCAAGTGAATTATCACAACACCGGCAAGTGGCCGGCGCCACCAATCATGCCATCCGTCTCATTCACAGCGGAGGACGCCAAAGGAATTATCTACCCTCATGATGATCCACTGGTAGTATCTCTGCAGATGTCAACAGCAATGGTCCACCGCATTCTGGTGGATGGCGGCAGCTCTGCTAATATTCTATTCATGCCTACATTCGAGAAGATGGGGTTAGGGAAATCTTGTCTCAAGCCGGTCTCATACCCGATAATCGGTTTTACCGGAGCATCGATCGTCGCCGAGGATACCATTAAGTCGCCGAGTGAAGCCGGGAGAAGGATCTCATTCGCGTGATCTCATGGTTGAGTTCCTCGGTAGTTGATGTACCAAAGACCTACAATGCCATTATTGGAAGACCAGCGATCCACGACGCCCGGGCGGTAGTGTCGACTTATCACCCGACGATGATCTATACATCAAATAGTGGGAAAGCCGGAGAGGCCGAAGGGGAACCAAGAATCGGCCGGGGCTCACTATCCGACGGCTCTGAAGAGCTCTAATCATAAGCGGCCGGCAGAGTCTCCACCATCAGAGAGAAAGAGGCGAAGGGCTGAGAAAAAAGCAAGCAAAGATTTATCGATGGAGAACTTTGAGGGAAGGCCGACAGATTTGCCGAGACCCAGCCCAGAGGGAGAGACCGAGGAAGTCATCCTAGAGTTAGAAAGGCCAGAAAGGACAGTCAAAATTGGGGCCGATTTGGCCGATAATGTCAAAGTCAACTTAATCAGTTTAGTGCGAAGCAATGCTGACGTCTTCGCCTTCTCAGCGGATGAAATGTCAGGAATAGATCTCGCGTTTATGGTACACCGGTTAAATGTCAATGAAGCAGTAAGGCCGGTAAAACAGAAGAAGCGGAACTTCTCTGTCGAGAAGAACGCAGCCATCAAAGAAGAGGTAGACAAGTTGTTAGCAGCTGACTTCATTGAACCCTGCGACTATCCGGAGTGGTTGGCGAATGTGGTCATGGTAAAGAAAGCCAATGGGTCCTGGCAGATGTGTGTGGACTTTACTGACCTCAACAAGGCCTGCCCAAAAGACTGTTATCCATTGCCTAGGATCGACTAACTGGTCGACTCCACTAGCGGTCATGCGCTGCTTAGCTTCATGGATGCTTTCTCTGGATACCATCAAATCAGCCTCCTAGAGGCGGACAGAAACAAGGCGGCATTCATAACTGACGCCGGGGTTTACGCATACAAAGCCATGCCATTTGGCCTGAAGAACGTTGGAGCTACCTACCAAAAGCTAGTAGACAAAATATTCGCACATCAGAAAGGTCGGAATGTCGAAGTCTATGTCGACGATAGCATTGTCAAAAACTTGACGGAGGAAGCCCATATAACGGACCTCGAGGAAACCTTCGCCACTCTGCGTAGGTACCAAATGAAGCTCAACCCTAAGAAGTGCGTGTTTGGGGTAAGGTCGGGGAAGTTCCTTGGCTTCATGGTCAGTGAGAGGGGAATAGACGCTAACCCTGATAAAATCAGGGCAATAAGCGAGCCGCCGGAACCCAAGAGTATCCGGACATCCAGTAGCCGACCGTAAGATGGCTGCGTTAACAAGGTTCGTGTCCAAGTCCGACCGAAAAGGCCCCGCCATTCTTCAAGGTTTTGAGAGGAAACAAGAAGTTTGAATGGGGGGATGAGCAGAGACAGGCTTTCGAGGCCGTTACAGAGCATTTCAAGAAGTTACCGACTATTACCCGACCCGAGATGGGGGATAAGCTGCAGTTATACGTCTCGGTGTCGGCTAAAACGGTAGCAGCAGTGCTGCTGGTGGAAAAGGATAAGCAGCAACATCGTATATACTTTGTGAGCCACGCCTTGGCAGGGGCAGAGCAGAGGTACGAGTTGGTGGAAAAAATGGCATATGTCGTGCTGATAGCGCCAAGAAAACTCCGACCATACTTTGACTCACACACCATCCAGGTGCTCACAAATCAGCCGCTAGAAAAGGCGCTCCATAAGCTAGGATACAACCTAGCGGAGTTCTTTGGAATGGGCAATAGAGTCGTCCGAGTTCGATATTGAATATCGGCCGCGAACAGCTATCAAGGCACAAGCGTTGGCCGACTTCATAGTGGAGACCGCAACCGAGGAAGTCGAGGGATCAGCCGGCATATGGCACATATCTGTGGATGGCTCAGCAGCCCAAACAGGGGCAGGCGCCGGAGTTGTCATGACGTCTCCCGAGGGAGACACTTTCGAATATGCCGTCCGCTTTGGATTTAAAGCATCCAACAACGAAGCAGAGTACGAAGCTGCAATAGCAGGAATCAGTCTATGCATAGCGTCCGGAGCGCAGAAAATACGGATGACAACCGATTCCCAGCTCATATCAAGCCAGATTGAGGGCACCTATGAGGCCAGGGAACCGGTAATGCAGAAATACCTATAGAAGGTGAAACAGATAATGGCTCCCCTGCAGAGCTTTGAGGTAGTATTGGTCCCCCGCACAGAGAACATGGTAGCTGATGCTCTATCCAAGCTAGCAAGTTCAAGCACTACAGACCTCAAGCGCAGCGTCATGATAGAGACGCTGCCAGAAAGGAGCATCGAGACCGGCAAGGTGGATGTAAACGAAGTCACTCAGAAAAGGGAATGGTACGACGACATACTGACGTACAAGACGACGGAAAATTTACCCACCGATAAGATTGCGGCAAGAAAGCTAAAGCGAGAGGCTCTCTGGTTTTGTGTTTTCCAAGGCCAATTGTACAAGAAGGGTTTTTCACTCCCACTCCTGAGGTGCGTAACGGCCCACGAGGTCACAAAAATAATCGAAGAAATACACGAAGGGGTATGTGGAAACCATATCGGTGGAAAGACGCTGGCGCTAAAAGCCCTAACAGCCGGTTTCTACTGGCCGACAATGTTGAAGGACTCGCAGGCGTATGTAAAGAGGTGCGACAAATGCCAGAGATTCGCACCGGTCATTCATCAACCAGCAAATGATTTGCAGCCAATCCTGAACCCAATCCCTTTTGCTCAGTGGGGGATGGATATCATTGGGTCGTTTACGCCGGCATCTGGAGGAAGGAAATTCCTGATAGTAGGAATTGAGTACTTCACAAAGTGGATTGAAGCCGAACCGACTGCAAAAATAACGGCTAATCAGGTTAAGAAGTTCATCTGGCAAAACCTCATAACAAGGTTCGGGATTCCTATGGAAATAGTCATGGACCATGGAGTCCAGTTTGATTGCGGGCCGATAAAGAACTTCTTGAATCCATATGGCATCAAATTTGCGTACTCATCCGTGTGCCACCCTCAGAGTAATGGCCAGGCCGAAGCCGCCAGTAAACAAATTCTCAACGCCCTCAAGAAGAAGCTAGATGAATTGAAGGGTACCTGGGCCGATATGGTTCCAGCAATATTATGGTCTAATAGGACCACCGAAAAGGAAGCAACGGGAGAGACCCCGTTTAGATTGGCATTCGGGGCCGAAGCAGTGTTACCGGTGGAAGTCGGACTGCCAAATTGGCGGATCCTAAATTACGACCTGGAACTGAACAGCAAATTGCACCGAGAAGACCTCGATCTTTTGCCGAAAATCAGGCTAGCAGCGGAACTAAGGTCAGCAGCGTATAAGGACCAGATAAGCAAGGCCTACAACAAAAGGGTAAGAAGCCGGCCGATTGAGAAAGGCGACCTGGTACTCAGGCGCACAGCCGCTACCGATAAAGCTCACACAGATGGCAAACTGACGGCGAACTGGGAGGGACCATACCTTGTAAAAGAGGAAATAGTCCCAGGTGCTTACCGGCTGGAAGACAAGTCCGGCAAACAACTTAAGAACAGCTGGAATGCCAGCGTACTTAAGAAGTATTTCGTTTAATGTTGCTTAGCCTAGATTCATAGCAATAATTACACGGCATTGTTGCCGATTTCAGAGTTTCGTTTGAACTAGTAATTGTCTCTTTAATAAAGTAAATTTCCATCATTGCATATACAAGTTATCTCTTTACTTTTGACGGACGTTAATACTGGCAATAAAAAAAGCGAAACCCCTGGACAGTCAACGACCTACGTGGATCTGCTGTCATGGGAGGGAAAAGGTCCCTTGACGGTCAATGACCTACGTGGATCTGCCGCCAAGAGGAGCTTATGGTTTTCTGGCGGTCAATGACCCTAGCGGATCTGCCGCCTTGGAAAAATGAGCAGGAAGGAATCTTGGGGATGGTCAATGACCTTCGAGGATCTGCCAACCCAAAGTGTACGCTGCTGACAGGAGAATATCCTGTATCATTATATTGTCGGTCAATGACCCTAGTGGACTTGCCGGAATAAAATAGTAAGATAAAACTGTTTACCGGTCTGTGAACCCTAGTGGATCTGCTGGAATGACGAAAATAAACGGACAAATGAATAGCAAGCTAAGATAACAACCGACACAAGTGTTGATGAAAAAAATTCCATTAATATTAATAGTGTTTACATCTTATCCTAGCAAAAAGAAACCAGGCCAGCCACAGACGGCCAGGCCGGGAGAGGATGAAGAGGGACAGGGAGACCTAAACTAAGCAACCAGGGCAGCTTCAGAGGTGACAGCCTTGCCGTCATCTGCAACCTGGGCGACTTCAGAGACGACAGCCTCGACGTCATGGGCAACCCGGGCAGCTTCAGAAGGAAGAGGCTGACCGTCATCTGTAGCCGATTCAGGATTGGCGCCGACAGGACTCTTGTCTAGAATGACAACGCTGTCAGTCATGTCATCCTTCATTCCCAAATAAGCCTGTTCACCAGAGGCTTCAGGCTCAGCTTCCTCGAATTCAACTCGAGGGTCGGCATTGGCAATATCGGCTTCGGTCACCCCCAAGTCCAGATCTTCTCCCTCCACCGGGGTCTCGAACTCCCGGCGACCGTGGGCCTCCTCAACCCGACTCCAGTCCAAATCCGGGAAGGTGTGCCGGGTGCACCGCATAGCGGCGGCCCAACCTCCGTTATACCGGTTTGCTAAACAGTGGACGAAGTTAATAGACCGCCTGTATTCAGCCACCGCGTTGGCTTCACGGCCCCTTGCAGCTGTCAGCTCCTCCTTCACTTTCGTCAGCTCAACATCCTTGTTCTTCAAAAGAAGCTTCACGCTAGCGGCCCCGGTTTAGCGGCCCGGGAGGTCGTTCTTGGCCTTGTCCGAGGCGGTCCTCGCCTTGTTCCTCTCGTTGGTGACATTCACCAAATCCGCGTTCTTCGCGGTAAGCTGATCCTGGGTGGCCTGGTGGTCTTCAACCTCACCGTAATAAGCGCCCTAGAAGTACCTGTAAAGATCGCAGAGCTCTTTACCGGAATGCGTCGTCTGTACAGGAAAAACAGGAAAAATGAAATGAGGATAACTATGGAATGAAACCGTTAAGACACTTGGAAAATATCTTACCATGGCTAAATTATGCGCATGAACAGCAGCGGCAGCTTGCATCCGATCCACAGGCATGTCATATTTCAGTTGGAGTCCTTTCAAGAGCCGGTACCCCAAGTTACCACTCTCGAGAGGACGGTCCAGCAATAGAGATTTGTCATCAAGGACGTTAAGCTTGGGCTGAAAGTGTGCCCCATCACGAACCGGAGACCGAGTCCACCTTTTCCGAAGGATTTCCCACCTCGGCCTGTTCTATGAAGCCGGACTTTCGCGGCCGAGCAAAATGTTCCAACTCAGGGATCATAGCAGGCAAAGTCAGCTGTTTGTAAATTTTGGGCCTCAGCGACCCGCCCGGACAATTTGCTCTTGGGCTCCTTCTCAGCCACAGTTATTTCCATCTCATCCTGCTCCTTCCTGGGGGCCTTAGCTTGAGGCCGCTTTGACACTTCAGCCTCCTCTTCGGCCTTCCTCTTGGCAGGAGCTGGGGTGATCTTGTGGGGAGGCTGGATAGTCTTCCCAGGGGCCTGGTCGCCTGCGTCGCCACGGCCAACGCCGCGAGTCTTGCCACCCTGGCTGCCAACGCTGGGGGGAATAGACGTGAATTTTTTGGTCGGCTTGTGGGGCATATTGCTAATCGGAATATAGTTCTGGTTTAGATGAAGAGCTTGCCGGATTAAGTGCTCACGACCTGCAATAAGAAAAATAAGAATATGTCAGTAATAAACAAAAGGATAATATGCAAATTAAGTACAGGTGTCATACTTAATTACTAGTAGGTTCAGATTGGCAAAAGCCCAAAGCAGAAAGAGGCGCATTGCCTAAGATGTAATTAGCATGAGGAAGCCAATTGAGAGGCACGGGAACATGCTTCCCCCCTTTTGGGCCCGGTTTCGAAGAGGCCACGAAGAAATTGAAAGCCTCCAATTCCCGGCGGGTCAATCGCCTGTCGTGGGATGTGTTCCATCCTTGGGCGAGGCTTTGTCCAAGATCGGCGCAAAGGAAAGTTGTCCTAAGAACCCACCCGAAGAAGTGGGGTTGCCAGTTTTTTAGGGACGTCAATTTTGGGTACACCGTTAGCTTCTTGGGCCTGGTGTACATGGACATCCATCCACCCTGGCCGAGTTCTCTTTCGGCCTGCGGCTGTTTCCTTTTGCCTTTCCCCTTGCCCTTCACGGAGCCGTCCTCTTTAATCCAGTTAAGTTTCCGGAAGAGGTTCAAGGTCTCCGGAAATCTTTTGTATCGGACGGTCCAGGCGTAGCATATGAGATTGCGCCAGGATAGCGGTGTTAGCTGGGACAATCAAATGTTCCAGGCCTTGAAGATCTTGACTATAAAAGGGTCCAAGGGAAATCTCAGCCCAAAGTCTAGCATATGGGCATAGACCGCCACATGACCAGGCGGGCAATCTGTTACCCGGCATCCCTCGGATGGCATCAACAATCCATATTCATCTGGGAAGGCGAAGTATTCACTCTCCTTTCCGGCAAAAGTCGTTATTCAATGTCGTCCTTCTCCGGTTTTGTCGATCCATACGAAGGACGGACTGCCGGCCTCGCAATGAGGCATGTACAGGTCATCTAGCGTTTCATCATCGTCCTCGGGGATGATCTCGGGCGGTTCTTCGTCGGAGTCGGCTTCCAAGGATACCGACTCCTCGTCTGACATCATGTCGCGCACGACACTATCGACATCTTCTGAAGCAACAGAGGATGCTTCATCCTCCAAACCGGCAGCGTCATCCTCATCACTTCCAGACTAGATGGAATGGGGTGCACTCTCCTCTAGCCTCAATGAATCATTAAGGGGACCCGTAGAGGTGCCGGCCGCCGGCGGGAATAGTACAGAGGATCGTTCTGCTATCCCCAGCATGGTACTGTATTGCCCTGATATCGGTACACCCATGGCTTCTCCAAAAGCCCTAATGGCGGTAAGGGGGGAGGCATGTAGTGTTGGCTCCTCAAAAGCCCTACCAGAAGTGCTACAATCATGTCCAGACTTACTCCTATGTTCATAAGGAGGATTTACTACCGGTGAATCATTGGAAGGGCTGTCGGACTTACTACTGGATTTAAAATCGCTATCGTTCAAGGGTTGGGGGCTTTCAGAAATGTTTTGAGAATCAGAATGAGAAGTATTGATTAAAGGCAAAAATTCAGTAAAAAGAAGTTTGGTGAAATACCTGGAAAGAAGGAAAAGAGTAGTAGATGGCACCGAAAATAACCGGTAAGAGAGTTTGGTCACAGCTCGGAATGTCACGGCGAAAGGCAAGTAACTGGACGGTGCTAAGATTCTGAGAAAGTGCCGGGAATAAGCGCTGAAGAGTGAGAGCAGTATGAAAGTGTGAAAATGACTTTGGCCAAGCGCTATTTATAGGGGGCTCCATGGTTTCGATTAAACGATGTTTCGTCTTCCCGTCCCGATTGCGCCACGTGTGTCATGAGCTCAGAAACAGCTGTGGGCAGCTGCTGACACTCTAGTCAAATCAGCACGAAGATCAAGGCGACGGTTCGCCTTCCGTTAATTTATTTCATCTCCGGAAATTCCTAAACGGTCTCAGAACAATTAAGCAGGATATGTCGATACCGTACATACCGGCTTGGGGGCTAGTTGTATGGGGGCTGTACAAGTTCCCTACCGGTCCAGTTACTCCACCATTGACCGTTATGGTCAACTCATCCTGAAGAACCCTATTTTACTGGGTATATGCATGCCAGATACCGACAAATAGTACATGCCGGTTGCATCAGATATTTTATCGGTATTCATCATCTGGGCCATCATCAAATGGGCCTGGGCTGATCCAGTACTCACTCAATGCGCCTACGGGCCTAAAGATAAGTACCAGAAGAGGATAGAAAAGTATTCAACCAATAGGAGCAGTGTCCTACCTTGCCAAGGACATTGCCGGCTCCTATAAATACCCCCATTATCTGAGTCATAAGGTACGTTCACATATACTAATACACTCTACTTGAGACATCTCGTCTTTACCCTTTACTGACTTAGGCATCGGAGGGGAGTTCCTCGGATCAACCCCCGAGGTTAGTTTACTTGTTTTGCAGGACATTAAACCGGCTTGTTACATAGAGGAGATACTGGTTCACTTCCTACCATTTATTCCATACCGGAACAATTTCCACTACTTTCCTCAACTACTACGTAATAAGTCATATATTAACCCATAATGAGTACAATCCATGGTTGACCATTAAACTAATTTTAGCACATCAACACAGTTAACAAACTAAAAAGTGAGCAGACACTTGCAGAAGTTTTATTTAATGCTTAAAAATTAGGCCTTGGCTTTGATAGTTTTAGCATGAACCAATGTTGCCTAAGGTAACATTTCCAGTGATTTGCTGGCCGCCTTGATTGCTAAGATTGCCACCAATGGAACCAATGTCAACACCACCGGATTTCGCCTTGCTATTTCCGATTTCGATGCTGCCGTTCGTCTGCATGCCGGAATCATTCACGTTACCACCGGAATTGTATACCTGGCCTCCGTAGCCGGGGCTTGGCAAAAATTGAGGACCAGCATGCTGAGGAGGACAACATTACTGAGGAGGACACTGCATGCTTGTAAATTTGGGGAGTTTTGTTTTGTTTGAACTTAGTTTGTTGTTAGTTTGAGAC
This sequence comes from Beta lomatogona, assembly GCA_947646795.1. Taxonomy (NCBI): domain Eukaryota; kingdom Viridiplantae; phylum Streptophyta; class Magnoliopsida; order Caryophyllales; family Amaranthaceae; genus Beta; species Beta lomatogona. The sequence goes on along the minus strand of CANSNZ010001062.1, from coordinate 2,758,574 downwards.
TTTGAGAGGCTTGGGTTTTACTCATGACCTATTTCTACCCTTTTATAGAGAATTTGAGGCCTTATCCGAGGTACCTGATTCTCATGAGATAATGAGAACAACGTTGATTAGTTTTAGTATGTTGTTCATTAATTAATAGAGCTAAGTGAAATATATTCCTATCTTAATCATTCAAAACTTTATTCTTCATATGCATATGCAAGCTGTACATGTACTGATGTACATACATGAGGGCGAGGATGAAGATGCATATAAATCACTCGTTTTCTTTGTCAGAGTACTATACTTCTTTTCAAAAATTTGGGTGGTGCCTCTACTCATCCTAAGCTCCGAGGGAACATATATAATAGAGGATTTTAAGGGTATCCTCGTCATTGTACTATTGTATTGATAATATATATATATATATATATATATATATATATATATATATATATATATATATATATATATATATATATATATATGAGCCCAGGCACCCTCATTAGGGTAAGTCGTATCATTCTCTCATGGTATCAACAGCAAGAAATTTTTGAACCCTAATTATTCGATCCTTGCTCACGCTTCCGCGCTCAAATTTTACCTTCGTGTGATCCCCACTTGGTTGTATTGATGGCTGTCTCTGCCTCTGCTTCCTCGTCCGGCGTGATCCCCCCCCCTTCCGACGTCCACCGTCGCTGCGTCTCTGCCGCACATCACCGGTGCTGCTGGACCGCAATCCGTCGCCACGGAATCGCAGCCCAGCATATCTGTTGGCGCGTCGGGCTTCGGCGCTATCTCCTCGACTCTTGGCGCATCGAGTCTTGGCCATCCCCTCGAGTTTGCGTGGTCTCCATCGTATCCCACACCGCGACGATTATTCGACGTTGCGATGTCTCCGCTCGGGGCTGCTGCCTCGGGCCCTCTTGTTTCTCGTGCCCTTACTTGCTCCTTGCCACACAGCGGCCCTCTTTTGGTGGTTCGACCTTTGCCGGCCACCCGGGTCTCTTGCAAAGACTACACACCCACCGGCTATGGTGGGCCACCAGGTTTCTTCACTCTTCAACCTAATCTTGCATCCCTATCATCTACTCTAGTCACATCTACCTCTAATGTGAAAAATATTGTTACTACTGTTCTTCGGACTGTTGAAAATTATCTGCCTTGGCGTACCCAATTCGAATCCTTTTTAGTATCCCATGACTTATTAGGCATGATTGATGGTTCTATTACTATGCCTAAGATTTATGTGCTTGATCAACATCATCGTCAATCCATGAATCCTGAATACTATCATTGGCTGCGTATTGATCAAACTATTCGTTCATGGTTATTTGGCACTTTGTCTAAAGAAATGCTTGTTGAGGTACATGATGTTAAGTTTTCTATGCTTATCTGGACTAGACTTCAATCCCGTTTTATGAATGCAAGTTTGGCTCGCTCTATGGAGTTGAAAAGCATGTTGCAACATGTTGCTAAGACTGAAAGTCAATCTATGGATGCATATTTACGTGAAATAAAACTGGTTGCTGATTCTCTTACTGCGATTGGTGCTCCTGTTTCCTCGCGGGACTTAGGAAGGATTATGATTCCCTTACTACGAGTATAACCCACTTTTCTGGCAATCTTAGCTTTGATGATGTTCGGGAAAAATTATTGATCCAAGAACAAATCATTAAAAGTCACCATGCTCGGGAACAAGGTTTTGCTTCTCATCAAGCATTTCTTGCTAATGCTCCTATTACCTCTCCTTCAACTGACTCATCATCTTCGAATCCTGGCACGCGCCACAATCAACAACAAGGTGGCCGTGGAGGTGGAAACGGTCGGGGACGTAATCGTGGTGGTCGTGGAAAAGGTCGTGGCGGGGGTGCACGACAACCTCAAACCCAAACCCAAACACAAAACTCAGGAGGTACAGTTATATGTAATTCTGTTTTGTCATCTAAAAGTGATGTAGTAGCCCTTACTTCTTGCGTTACTAATCATCTGTCTGCAGGGAGTCCCACTGTTGATGGTGTGTTTGGTTCTCAATCTACCAATATAGTATGTCAAATTTGCTGTAATCCAGATCACTCGGTTGTTTCTTGTCCGTCTCGTTATGCTCAGACATCAAATGTCGCTCTTGTTGGCCTTCCCACTGGTGAGCATAATGAAACCACTTGGTTTCCTGATTCAGGAGCATATTCTCACATGACAAACGATTCAGGTATCTTATCCAACAAATCTACCTATACTGGTCCAATTTCTGTTGAAGTAGCAAATGGTCCTCAAATCCCAGTTAAACATGTTGGCACTGTCACCTTAAAATCAAACAGTCGTCCTTTTGTTCTTAACTCAGTCTATCATTGTCCTAATATTAAATTTAATTTAATGTCAGTTCAGAACTTGGCTAAAGATAACAATTGTACTGTGAGTTTTAATGGTTCTCATGTTTTTGTTAAGGACAATCGGTCGGGGGAGGTGCTTCTCAAGGCTTCTAGTCAAGGCAATGTATATCCCATTACCCTCACTCACCATCCTAGGAGGCCAGTTGCTCTTTTGTCCCTTTTTGCTTTGTTTATTCAACCCAAGTGTTACAATTAATGCTCTTTCACCAATTATTTTCCATTCTCTCTCCTAAAATCATCTTTTCCCATACAACATTTACTTAAATAAACAAAAACTCTTACTATCCCTCTTAGATTCTACTTGCATAAATTATCGTGAAAAAAGGAAATGTGAACTATATTTTGGGACGGAGGGAGTAGTAAAAATTATAAAGATTAAATATTAATAAAGTACTAATTGAGACGAATCATACAAGACCCCACATGACTATATTTTTCTTATAAATTGAAAAAATTGAGAATATTCTCTCTAAATATGAAGAGTGTCAAGATTCCAAGTGAGAAAGATTAAAAAAACAGATGAAGTACCTATTAGTTATTGTAAATAGAACATTTGAATTAGGTTCGGTTGGGGTCATTGTTCAAGTTAAAAGTCATTCAGTTTAATTTTTTTTTTATTAATATATCGACCATAATAATTTGTGAATCGGATCGGGCAAATTTTTTGTTTACATCAAAAATCTAAAATTAGGTTGATTAATGGTTTAGAAGTTATTGGGTTAGAGTTAGGAAATTGATTAGATCGCGTATCATGATATCAGGTCTAGTGAAGATAATTTTTTCTTTAAAAAAGACGTGTGATGCCATTTCTTTTTTTTTTTCTTTTTTTTTTTTTTTTTTTGAAAGAAATGTGATGCCATTTCAATACGACCTATCACTTGAAAGGTCATATATTAACCTATAATGAGTACAATCCATGGCTGATAGTTAACAAACTAATAATTGAGCAGATTTTTCACATAACACAACGCCTGCAAATCAAGTAGCACCCAAAAGAAAATTTGTCTGCAAACTTGCAGAAGTTTTATTTAATGCTTAAATATTAGGCCTTGGCTTTGCATTAATAGTTTTAGTATGAACCAATGTTGCCTAAGGTAACATTTCCAGTGACTTGCTGGCCACCTTGATTACCAATATTGCCACCAACGGAATCAATGTCAACACCACCGGATTTCACCTTGCTGTTTCCGACTTCGACGCCTCCGTTCGTCTGAATGCCGGAATGATTCACGTTACCACCGGAATTGTATACCTGACCTGAGTAGCCGGGGCTTGGCAAAAATGGTGGACCAGCATGAGGAGGATACTGCTGCATGCTTGTAGATTTGGGGAGTTTTGTTTGAACTTAGTTTGGTGTTTAGTTTGAAACTTTGAGAGAGCTTGGGTTCTATGGTGATCTATTTCTACCCTTTTATAGAGAAATTGAGGCCTCATCCAAGGTATCTGATTCGCAGGAGATAATGAGAACGTTGATTAGGTTTATTATACTAGTCTTTCATAGAAATTTGGAGGCGCACGTGGAATTTGTAATGGACCCGAAAATATAATTTTACAATTTAATAAATTGCAAAGTATTGATTACATCGAAAAATTGTACAACAATATATTTTGGTGGGATACTTGTTCCACACCTTACAAAAATAAATCTCATGAAGTATAATTTTTGTATGTGAGCTCATGTCTCACATATCTCTTTCACTCATTTATGTTTGGTGAGCTCATGTCTCACCTTTGACCTCTCTTTTTTTTTCTTCCTTCTTACACTCCAAACTATAGTACATGGTATATATAGTAATTATATGTCGGCATATCTTAGTTAGCTGACTTTCCTTACAATTCTCTACTGAATTCTAGATATCTCTTTTGGCTATTACATAGGTTGGTTAGTCTAACTATATTTCTTTAATATTATAATTCTAGTGTCTTCTACCTCCTTCCACATATATACTTATCAAGATTTTTCAAGATTACTTTGTTTCTAGATTTTTCAGATTATAATTTTTAACAGTCTTATATGCACGCGATGCGTCTGAAAACATATAAAATTCTTCATATATAACAAAGTTAGAGATACGGTGATCTTATTTATTTATTTTCTAATTAAAGTAGGTAGTTAGCCTTTTTTGTTTTTTGTTTTTCTATATTTTATTTTTTGGTGTCCTCCATGTGTTGCCATATATAATAGAGATCTGTATTGATTTGTAATATTTGTTGGTAATTAGGGATATTTAGATAATTAAGGGTGGACACCAAAGGATCAAGAGTCCACATATAGAATAGAGATTTGTTAGTTGTTCATGAAATATATTCTTATCTAAATCATTTCGAAACTTTATTCTTGATAGTTGATATGCATGCAGTGATGCACGCACATAAGGACGAGGATGAAGTCATGAAGATGTCAATAACGCACTCATAACCTACATAAATTAGTTAACTCCCATCACACGATTATCTCTATAGAGAATGATCAGGAGATAGCATAGTGGTAACGTACTCCCTCTACATCTCCTCCCTAGTAGACTAGTAGTAAAGATTTGATTCTCATATTGGAGATCGAGCATGAGTGGTGGGAAAAAAGTGGAGGGATATTATTAATTAGGTTGACTCATGATAGGGGACAATTTGACCGAGCTCGTTGGTATATTTGGGGATAAAATACATGCTAATCTTTATAAAAGAGTAACTCAAATACAAAAAGTCTCCAAAATGTGAAAACTAAATGTTGCACTATTAAGAAAAAAGACAATATTATTTTAGAAAGCGCTATTCTATCTTAGTCCAAATTTTCTATCTCATTTTCTTTGTAATATATGTGCACATTATCTAGTTTAATCAACTTTTTTTTATAGAAAAAATGGAAATATTAAATAATTGATGAAATAATAAAAATAAGTAAAACAATACAAACAAATGAGACAGAGTATTTTGGACCCTTCAAACTTACTTCACAGTTCCACAACAATCATCATACTCACTTATTCAATGTCTATAACCTATCGATTTTGACCATAACTTTTAAGAAATTTATATTTTCTCTGTTCTAAAATAAATGACACACTTACCATTTTAGGTCGTTTCAATATAAAAGAGACGTTGCTTTATTCTGTATTCACTTCTCTCTATCTCTCTCCTCATTGCATGGATCCATCTTTTTCTTTCTCTGTATCTCTCTCCTCTCCTAAATTAATCCTTGTGTCAAGGCCCTACGTCTAATTTAAAACATAACAAATGAAGTATAAAAGTTCCTATTAGAATACAAATCATAGGTACAATTATTTTACTTATTTTGTTTTATCACCAATGTGATTTACAAATATTGTAAAGTGGGCATCCTAAAAAAAATTCCTTTGGTTCTCTTGCACGGTTCAAGTGGGCATCTTTTGCTACAAATTGTTACGTTACATGGACGATCGACCTATCCTGCTCTATATATGTAATTGGTATCACGTTACACTTCTACACTTTTGAGTTGTAATTTTATGTAGTCTAAAAGGTAAAGGTTTACGCGTTGTCAAACAAGATTATTCTTCTACATGACAATCTCCTTTTATTTCAGTGCTTCTTTTTCATATCAGTCGTCATTATAAATAATTATCATCACAATTTTTAAACACGTGACATCAATAACGGAGAGTTAGTATTTATTCTAATCTGACACATCATTACAACTTTAGTCATAAAAATAACAAAAACGTAAAGTCTTATGACTCCTTTCAAAGCCTTTACAATTATAGAAATAGTGTACAATAATTATACAATTTTTCTGAGTTACTTATCTACAAATATTATTGTATTAACTTAGCTTTTTCTTTATTTCAAAAATTTTTAACTTTTTTTTCTAAATTTTTATAAGTATTTATCACAATTGTTTTTCTTCACTATATATATATATATAGCACATAATGATTTGGAGTATTATTGGAGCCACTCAATAGCTAGTTGCTCAAATGCATTAAAGATGCTATTCTGATCTCCATATGGTGCTTTATTTTATATTCGATTGGTTTCACTAGCTCTGTGCATGTTATTATGTCAATATGTCATCATCATACATTTAATAATATACAATAATATTTATAGTTAAGGTAGTTGACGTACATATCCTTGGATTGGGGGAGTTAAGAAAATAATTTTGCTCAATTTTATATTTTAAACATTTTTTCCATCAGAAAAAAAATAACATTTGGAAAGCTAGAGCGATAGTATGTATTCTTAATTCAAAGTATCCTGATTGATGGTTTGCTAATTCTATCCTTTTCTTAGAGGATCAAAAAGAGTAGGAGGTAGCAGCCATCTCTTAGTAAATATGCAATACATTTCCTATGTTGTATATTAATTACAAGGATTATTTGTCAAAACCACCTTTTATAACCACTTTTTTGTGAGAAACCACCTTTTAAAAAAAATTAGGCACGCAACCACCTTTTTGGTTCTTTTTTTTGTTGGAAGCCACCATTTGCTGGAATCCGATGGTTGACCTCGATTTTCCAGCGTTAACAATCATAGAACCCATTTTGTTCCAGATTTTCGCCATTTCTTCCACCTTCACGCCTTCTCCCTTCTTGTGCTAGCATCTTCCTCCCTCAATTTTTTTTTTTTTTTTTGAAATTTGAGCAAGGGAGGAGGGAAGGGAGAAAGAGGAAGAAGAAGAAGGGGGGGGAAGGCCACGGGGGGCGGGGTTACCGAGGGATGAAAGGGGGAGGGGGGGTTTCTTTGGGGGATGCGAGGGGGAGAGGGGTTGGGGTTGGGAGGGTGGGGATGGTCGTGGGGGGTTGCGGGGGTAAGGGTGCGCGAGTGGGATAGAGTGGGAGGGTGGGGCTGGGCGGCGACGGCCGGGGAGGCCGAAGGTTGGGGGTGGTGGCAGCGGGGGAGAAGGCTATATGGTGGTGGTGGCGGCAGCAATGGTGGCTTGGTGGTGGTGATTTTCGCAGAAGATTGATAAAGGAGGAAGAATGGCGAAAATCTGGAAAAAAAAAATAGTTTCTATGATGGTCAATGTCGGAAAAGTTGGGTCAACGACCGGATTCCCACAAGTGGTGGCTTCCCACAAAAAATAAAACCAAAAAGGTGGATGCGTGCCCAATTTTTTTTAAAATGTGGTTTCTCACAAAAAAGTGGTTATAAAAGGAAGTTTCTGACAAATAATCCTAATTGCAACATGTAAAATTCATATCTCCCAACTCACATCTTTACCCATTAATATTATCTTAAATCATCAATAAGTATTAGAGTTATGCCTTATGGTATGTTTAGAATTCTAGTATGTTCTACTGCACTAAACCTATTATACTTAGGTTATGGCATCCTATATTCCTATATAAATCCATGATGTAATCAAGTTATGAAAGGGTATCATTCATGTGATCAGTTAATAATATGAGAAAAAGTATTTCTCCATCTTGACAATAGGTAAAATTATAATAAGTTGATATTTTAAAAGTGTATATCAAGTTGAATCTAAAAAATCCCACATGACTGGATCATTAGTTGAGATTATATGGGACAATTGGATTATTTGAACTAGTAGTAATAATATATATTCTTAGTTATTAGTAATTATAAATATAGAGTGTGTCTTGGGTGTAACATGTTACACCATAACTTATATTATTGAGTAACATGCATAACGACATACACTTCAATAAGAATGACATGGACTATACAAAATAATGACATGAATCTCATGTCAATTTGTCATTTATTTAATTTCATGCCATTTGAGCTTTTTTTTTTTTTTTTTTTTTTTTTTTTTTTTTTTTTTTTACAAAAGAAGCGGTGGTTTGTGAATTGTTATACCATAAATTATGGTGTAACAGTTACTTCCAAGAATTTGTGATAAATATAACATTCGAATTAGGTTTGGTTCTGGTCATTTAAACTTAAAAGTCATTTAGGTTTTTTTTTTTTTTGAGGAGCACAACATTAGTAAAGATTATATGGGACAATTGGATCATTTGAACTAGGAAAATTACTTCCTCCGTACTGAAATAACTGAAATACTTCTTTCAAAAAGCTCTCACATAAAAGAGTCAAGTCTTTTATTTGTCTCAGAATGCAGGAAGTATATTCTTAGTTATTAGTTATTATAAATAGTAGAACATTCGAATTAGGTTGCATCTAGTCATTTTATATTTTTGTCATTTAGTTTTACTATTTTTGTTTTTATCAATATATTGACTAAATATATTAGTTTGTGAATTGTTTCGGGTTAACTTTTTTGTTTACATCAAAATCTATGGTCTACAAGTTGAGTTAGAATCAGGAAATTAATCATTTCGCATATCACTATATCAGATCTGGTGAAAATTAATCATTAACCAGTATTGTTTCGGTGTTGAAACGGTGGCGGACACAGATATGTCCGACAGTATGCGAGTGGACGTCCGAGACTGGAAGTCTGCAAGGAAGACAAACGTAAACTACCCTCGGGGGGATGCGAGGAAACCCCCTCCGACGCTCAAGTCAGTAAGTGTCCGATAAGGATTTTGGAGAGAGAAAGTAGAGAGAGAGAGATAAGAATTATGAGTGTGAGAGAGTGTACCTGCAGAATAGTACCATTTGGCTATTTATAGTAGTACTGTTCATCTTACAGGATGTGTAATCCTTTGACACGTGTACGACTATGATGAGTCTGACTGGAGGGAAAATTGTCCTTTAGTGTGGCCGTGAACGCCATCTCGGACTGTTTACTAGAAACGGCCTTGATTCTGTTGATGAGGTCGCGTTTCAAGTTTATTAGTGTCGGCCACAAGTGATGTGTCCGACAGTGAACTTGGCTATACCCATACAACTAGCCCCCCCCAGCATCACTGGGGGTCGTGACCGGCATTGATATTGACGCGAGTGAATTTTGCATGTTCCAGATTTTACTCTGTTGCCACGTGTTGTCCTGGGGAGAACTTCGTATTTCGAAAAGTGCAATCATGACATTTTTATGAAATCCCGCTCATTTTCTTTCTTTTTCTTTTTCATTCTTTACTAGGGTTGGCTCAACGAGCGACACTTGGCATGCATCAATGAGGGGAGTTGATGGGTCGATCCATCCTGGCCGTTCAATCCCGCATTTGTAAGGAAAAGTCAGTTTCCCTTTTCTCTTTCCTTACACTTCGTCTTCAACCTTCCACATTTCTCTGTTTTGTGCGATTTCTCCAAGAACTTCAACTCCACTTTTTCTCGCCAAGATCTTGCCTTTTTGCGACAAAATCTCCTCAAAAGTATTCTGAGTTACTTTTCGCCCTTTACCCCTAAAGAATTTCAACATTTTTCGCCTCTTTTCGCCTGGGTTTACTTCAAAGCTTTCAACTTTCCGGTGAGATTGCTTTCTCCGGTGCTTATTTGGCTCTGGGAATTCTTCTGTTCGTGCTTTTGGGGCCTTTTGCTGCGCTTTTCTGGGGATCCGCTTGATTTTTCGGTCATTTTCCGTCGACTTTACTCAGGTACCTTTTTACCACTTCTCTTCAGCTGCTCTTTCTGTTTCTTTCTTTCTTTGGAACTATGTCGGACCGTTCAGACAGTCAAAATACTTTGAGTGATAAATTCATGTCTGAAAGCGAACCTTCGTCTCCTTCCTCCCTCCATGGCGGACATAGTTCGTCCACTTCCAGCCCTGGGGAAAAGAGGACTCGCTTATTAGTAGACCTACCCCTCACTGCTGATAGAGATAGGGAACTCAAATCTAAGTTTCTTAACGACCGCTCTACCCCTGAGCAAGAAAATTTAACTTCCTAATATCTGTCCGCGAGGATGAGTGGTGATAGACAAACACTTCGAGAACTAAGACATCAAATTTTAGCTCGCCGGACCGTTAGAAATCCTCCCCCTGATGCTGTTCCCGGACTTGATGTTCTACCCTTGAGGGAACATGCTTGGTTAGATAGCTTAGCAGATGCTGGGGTTGTAGTGGCGGATGATTTTTATGACCGCCTTGCTCATGAAACTGGCCCTTCTCATCCACCTGTTATTGATTTAGGTTCCGACAACGATTCTATTGCTACAATGGGTGAGACTGATGGTCCTTCTACTTCTGGCCGGGATGAAAGTATTTGTCCAACCGAGATAGCTTTGGGGGAAAGTTCCAGCATGCCTCCTAATTCTCGGCCCGAGCCGATTCCTGACCGCGATGACAATGAGTATTCTGGGATATGGCTACCAGTGGATTATAGCAGTGGTCCGAGATCCACAATCATCTATAAATCCTGGCGGCAATGCGCCATAGATCTCAACTACTGCGAGGTTGCGGAGAAGTTGTATGCCTTCCCATCGGAATATAAAATTGATAATCCCGGACAAGGGATCAAAGGTGACTGATTGCCCGGCAGGGTACATAGCTGTTTATGCGCACCATTTCGAGTTTGGGTTGTGCTTTCCTTTAGATTTGACCTTGGTACGGATTTTGAAAGCTTTTAACATCTGTCTGGCTCAGCTGACACCCTTGGCCGTTCGGAACCTGGTCGCGTATATTTGGATATGTCGCTACTCAGGTTTTCCTGAGACACTCAACCTTTTCCGTCGGCTTCACTGGCTGCGACGGAACGGCTCCACTGAGAAGGGATGGTGGAGCTTAATGACGGCCAAAAATAAACTTACCGTCTTCCCTAAGTTGACCGGGTTAAAAGGTTGGCAACCCGCTTTTTATTGGGTCAAAGTGCCGAATAATTTCCCTATTCGTCGTCACTTTACTAAGCCGGTTACCCGGATGGAAGATGTCCCCTCCTATGGTCTTTCTGTGGCCGAGCAGAAGGCCATTGATTATTTCGAGTCCGAGGTTGGGACTATTGCTGCTGTCGGTGAAGATACCGAGGGAAGGATCCCCTGCAGATGGCTCCCCCATGCAAAGTACATACTGGGAAACGAACCTTTGTCGGCTTCATTTCTCTGTCGGACCCACCCAGAAGGTTTGCCTCTTGACTTATGGTCCGACATAGGACTTGTGGCTCTGTTTTTTTTTTTTTAATTAATGTGATATTAATCCTTCAGCTTTGCTATTGCAGGTCCTATCAGTTTATATCTTGAGGAGTTGGGTCTCAACGAGGATTTAACGCCAATGTCTCAAACTCCTGAGGAGCCCATCTTTGATTATGACACTGTTCATGGTCTCACTGGCGGCCTTCGCGGTGCTGATCGCGGTCGTGGTGGCTGGAATACTGGTCGGGCAAGTGTTCGACGAGCCGGTCGTACTCCTGGCCGTATTTCAGGTCGCACTGCCGGTCGTGGGGATCAGGATTCTCCACGGCCTGTTGTGCAGGTGCCAGTCCGCCGTGGTGGCGGGAGTGCTAGGCATAGGCGACCCCGCGAAGCCACCCTTGTTGGAGAAAGCCCCAGTAAAAGGCCAGCTTTGGATGTTAATACTTCAGAGCCTCTTAACATGGGGTCCGCCATCAATATCCCGGACGAGAGCCCGATATGTGAGTCCGCTCCTGGCCATAATCGCCTTTCTCCCCTTAACGCGGCCATTGATAGCATCGGGACAGCACTTGGACCCGGATCCTCCATGCGCCAGAAAATCTACGACATCTTGAGTGGTCCAAACTTTCTGTCGATTCTGGGTCCGGGAATATTTTCTCGGATGCACGAGTGGATAGAGCATAAGGAGATAATCCTTAGTTCTACTTGTGAAGGTCGCTTTCTCCCGTCCTCCTACTACTCCCTGGAAAGGTTTATCAACCCAACTAGGATGTGAGAGAGGATGAGTCTTTGTATGCTGATATCCCGCCTAATGGCGGTACTCTTGGGTATCGTCTTCTGAAAGGACTCCAGCTACCCATTGACTGCCCGGCCGACAAGCTAGTGGCTCCAGCGGCCCAGCTCGCTCATGATTTGGCCGTGGTAAGCTATTCGCCGTCGTCGTCGAAAGAAATATATATATATATATATATATATATATATATATATATATATATATATATATATATATATATATATATATATATATATATATATATATATATATATATATATATATATATATATATATATATATATATAATTTTTTTTTTTAAAATCTCGTCTCTCTGATGTAGACTAACAATTCTGCCATCGAGCTTATTGAACAATTCGTCCATTACCAATCTGAGTCTGATAAGCAAAAGCAATCCTTGGATGAGCTTCAGGCCCAGCCTGATGTTGCCCGAGTTCATTCTGATTCTATACAACAGCAGCTTGATGCCGAGAAGGCGTCAAGGGCAGTGATTGATGTGGAACTAGCGGATTTGCGAGTCAAGGCTGACAAAGTTGAGCAGGCTGAGAAGAGATCAGCGGAGCTTAAAGCTGCCCTGGCGTCTGCTAAGAGCGAGATGACCACCGCTATTTCTAAGGCCAAGGATGATGTCGGCTCTCAAGCTGTCGCAAACTTCAAGAAATCTGAGGAGTTTGTCGGCTTGTTAGGAGAGAGATATGACGGTGGCTGGGTAGCTGCTAAGAGATGTGTTTGCCATTCTCACCCCACCTTCAACTGGGAAGAGATGGAAACCGCTTTTGCAGAAGGTGTTCACACACGCCCTCTTGATGGTGAGCCCTTCATTTGCGAGGAGCATGTGATTGCCAACGTTCTCCCCGTCACTCAGGAAGAAGAGGTGCCTCTCCCTTGATGTTTTTGGCGGTCATCTCCAGGCTCTTCTGTTGACTCTAATAGCTATTAAATTTCTGTTCTCTCGATATTTTGTAGAACTTTGAATTCGGCCCAATATGGCATGTACTTTGGATAAGCTTACAATTGCAATTACTGCTATAAATTTTTGATGCCTTTTTGATGGCTGCCCACGTTTTCGCTTGTAGTTGGCCGCCATGCCAGTAATTAGTAATGAAGCTTAGTTTTGTAAATTTTTGTTCTCTTCTGCTTTTGCTTTATATCGAAGTAATTTATCTGTCGTATCTCGGACAGATAGATAAATCAATCGAGCGTGTATTGTCTGTGATTTGGCTTTGTAGTCTAGTTTGATCCTTGAAGCATATTGTACCTGTTATGTACTTTGCCCGTTATACGGCTGCTTTCATATTTGACCTGTCATATGGTCGTTTTTGTACCTGACCTGTTATGTGGTCCTTTAGGTACTCTGCCTGTTATATGGCCTGATAAGTCGGTTTTTAGTTGCATTTAAGTAGGTCTTAAGTCTCATTTCCATGTAGTTTTTAGTGCATCTTAGGTCTAATTGCATGATTTGAGCATTATTTTGAACCATTGTGTTGTTTGGAGATACTTTTACCTCTTATTTGTGAATTTCAGGTTTTATGGGCGGTTGTGACCAAGAGAGGATAAGTTGGCTCATAAATGGTCTAGTTGATGACTCCCGGATGCAAGAGAATGAGTTTGAATGCTTTGGGATTGAAGGAATGATGATATTGAAGAATTTTGTCTTCGCGGGACCACGCAAGATTTCGCTTGCCCATGCACCAAGGCGCACGCCCAAGCGAGATCCTACTTGTCCGTGCAGATCTGTGAACGAAATCAACAAGACCTTCTGTCTCGTGTGCACGCCCAAGCGAGATCTCGCTTGCCCATGCACCAAGGCGCACGCCCAAGTGAGATCCCGCTTGCCCGTGCAGATCTGTGAACGAAATCAACAAAACCTTATGTCTCGTGTGCACGCCCAAGCGAGATCTCGCTTGCCCGTGCGGTTTCCTGCTTGCCCGTGCAAGCTGTTATTCGCCTGATTTTCGCGACTTTAATTGTTTCCTTTTCTAGTTTTTGTAAACGATTTTAGGTTTTATAAAACATACTTTTGAGTAGTTTTTGAAGAGGAGAAAACATAGTACTACTTTTTAGAAAGCTTTTTGAAAGGAAACTCCATTATTAAACCTTGAATTCTACAAGTTTGATTCATTCAAGTAAAGACTAAGTTTTTCTAATTTCCTCTTTTCCTTTATTATTATTATGTCTTTTAATAATTTATATATCAATTGCTTTGTTATTTCAATTATGAGTGAGTAGTTTTATAATCTAGGGTTAAGTTGAACCCTAGCAATGACTAATGCATGAATCCCTCCCATAATTCCAATTTGATGTGATTAATTGTTCTTGTTTGATTGAATTGTGCTTAATTTCATTATCATACTAGGGATAGGTGATTTTGAATTGATTCCTTATGTCTTGTTTTCAGTGGGAATTGAATCTAGATGGATTTGTTGATTTAATCAAAAGTATGAATATCTCTATGGGAATAAGTAGATAGGATTACTAGGAATTTATTTGTGATGCCATGCTTAATGTCTCTTTCTTGCATGATTCCATGGGAATAGGTTTGATTGCTTGTTTAGAGTAGCCATAGGTACTCGGGAGAGATCTTTGGTAGTTATAGAGTGCATTACTCCTTTTGAATCATTGATTATGTTTATTGGGATGGGAATTATTCATTCATGTATTATTCGTGCTAGAGGGTGTACTTAATTCTAGATGTCTTTATTGATTGATTTTACCTCGTGTGTTCTTAATATTTGTCATAATTTAGCATTATTATTAGTTCAACACCTTTTCACCATTGTTTGTCACTTGTTTAGTTAAATTGAGTCGAGATTTCTAGTGTTTGATATCGTTTGTCCCTGTGGATTCGACCTTGACTTACCCTACTACATAGTTAGGAGGATTAGTTAGGATAATTATTTTTGTTAGGTGCGCGACACGCCTACCAAATTTTGGCGCCGTTGCCGGGGACTAACGTTATTAGATTAGTTTATCTTTGATTTAGTTAGCTAAACTTATTTTTTGTTTTTTATTGTTACTCTATTTGCTGTTTGATTTCTTTTCTTTCAGTCTTCTTTGTTCCATGCGCACTCGTAGCAAGGGTCCAGAAGATCTAGCAACTCTTGATCGCGAGATTGAAGCTACAGCAAGGAGATTAGGAGGTCAACGAAGAAGACAACAACAAAGATCAACAATGGGAGACGAAACATCACCAAAGTCTCTACGAGAATATGCTATGCCCGATGAGACCACCACCACCATCACCAGGCCAACCACCAATGCAACACACTTCGAGCTGAAGCCATAATTTATTCAGTTTATTTCACAGGATTCTTATGCGAGAACACCAAAAGAGAGCCCTACTGATCATTTGGCTAGCTTTCTAGAGAAGTGTAATACCTTGAAACTAACAAATGTTTCTGATGATCCAATTCGATATTGTGCTTTTCCTTTTTCTCTCAGGGACGAAGCAAAAGAATGGTTGAAAGAAGAAGAAGTAAGGAAGATTGCCACATGGCCAGAATTGAAAAAGGCTTTCCTCTACAAGTTCTTCCCTCCTATGAGAACTTCCAAGTTCAAAAATGAGATATCTGGTTTTTAACAACATGAATTGGAGTCTCTCTATGAGGCATGGCAGAGGTACAAGGCTTTGCAAAGACAATGCCCACACCATGGCATTCCTGAGCGGCTCTTGCTTCAGACATTCTACAATGGTTTGAAGCATGAGGTTAGAAGCTCTATTGATGCAGCATTTGGCGGTACTTTCATGGCCAAAACTCCGGAAGCTGCTAAGACATTATTGGATGATATGGCTGCCAACAACTATTTGAATGATTGGAGTGTGTCTCGTGGAGCCCCTAAAAGGGGAGGTAAGTATAAGGTTGATGCTATTGCTACTTTAACTAACACTGTGCAAGTTTTGGCAGCTAAGGTTGATCAATTGATTAGCGGACCAATAACACCTATTTGTGAGATTTGTGAAGTGCAGGGCCATTCATTGAATGAGTGTCAATACAACACCATGGGCATGATATCTGAGCAAGCCAATGCCCTCCTAAACACAAACACAAGACCACAAAACAACCCATACTCAAACACATATAATCAAGGTTGGAAGAATCATCCAAATTTCTCCTATAAAAATAACCAACCTCAACCTCCACACACCAACTACTCCCAACCACCAGGTTTCCAACAAAGACCACCTTTCAACTCTTCCTTCTCATCCTCTAGATCCAACCTTGAGAGTATCATGGAGAATCTAGCTTCTTCTCAAGCAAAGCAAGTTGAATATCAAGCCAAGCAAAATGAATTCTTCAACAACTCTCTCCAACAAATCAATGCTCACAATAAGTTGATGGAGAATCAGATGACCCAACTTGCACAACAAATCAGTCATCTTTCTAAACCTTCAAGCCAACTTCCCCGGGCAACCGAACCAAATCCTAAGGGGCATATCCATGCCATCTCATTGAGGAGCGGTAAGCAATTGCAAGAGCCTACAAAGAAGGTGACCGAGCAAAAGAAAAGTGCAGTAGAGGTTATAAGGTTGAGTGAAGACGATCAAGGTGAGAAAGTTTTGGAAGATGAAGCTAAGGAGACTGATCAAAAGGAACCCACTGTCATCCTTATTCCACCATACAAGCCACCTGTTCCATTCCCTCAAAGATTGGCACAAGCAAAACTTGAGAAGAAATACGGGAAGTTCCTTGACATTTTGATGAAGCTGCACATCAACATCCCTTTCTTGGATGCTATTTCTGAGATGCCTTCTTATGCTAAGTTTTTGAAAGACATGCTCTCTAACAAAAGAAAAATTGAAGAGAATGTCACTGTTTCACTAACAGCTGAGTGTAGTGCTATTTTGCAGAATAAGCTTCCAGATAAGCTAGGCGATCAAGGCAGCTATTCTATTCCAGTAAAACTTGGTGATATCGCTATCAAGAATGCTTTGTGTGATCTTGGGGCTAGTGTTAGTCTCATGCCTTTATCTATCTGCAAGAAACTCAACATGGGTGAACTAAAACCCACACGCATCTCTCTCCAACTAGCAGATAGAACAGTCAAGTTTCCGCTTGGTATCCTTGAAGATGTTCCTCTTAGAGTTGGAAAATTCTTCATTCCATGTGATTTTGTTGTCATGGAGATGGAAGAAGATGCACAGGTTCCCATCATCCTTGGGAGACCCTTTTTGGCCACTGCTGGATCCATTATTGACATGAAGAAGGGTAAGATCACCTTTGAAGTAGGTGATGAGAAGATAGAATACACTCTCACAAACTCCATGAATTCTCCTTCAATGGGAGAAACTGTTTATAGAGTGGATGCTATTGATGAAGTTATAGCAGCCAATGCTTTCAGTCTGCAACTTGATGACTCACTACAAATTGTCTTGATGGGTAGCGCTGATGAGGAAGATTGGGAAACCAAGGAATACAAGAGAATTCTAGAGGAGACACGAGCCATTGAATCTGAAAAGCCTATCAAGGAGATATTGAGCTCGGGAGAAACTAAGGAGAGTACTACGCCTCCTAAGGTAGAACTAAAACCTCTCCCCTCTACTTTGAAATATGTATTCATGGGTCCCAATGATACTTACCCTATTATTGTTAATGCTGAGTTTGATGACATTCAAATTGAAAAGCTACTTGTTGTTTTGAGAAAATACAAGAATGTCATTGGGTACACCATTGATGATATTAAGGGCATTAATCCTTCATTTTGCATGCATAAAGTCATTCTTGAGGACGAACATGCTTCTTCTATAGAATCTCAACGACGACTTAATCCAAATATGATGGAAGTAGTCAAGAAAGAGGTTCTAAAATTGCTTGATGCAGGAATAATCTACCCTATCTCTGATAGTAAGTGGGTTAGCCCTGTTCAAGTAGTCCCAAAGAAAGGAGGCATGACCGTTGTCAAGAATGACAGGGTGAGCAAGTTCCAACTAGAACTGTGACAGGGTGGCGCATGTGTATTGATTATAGGAGATTGAATAAAGCCACCCGAAAAGATCATTTCCCCCTCCCCTTCATTGATCAGATGTTGGAAAGGTTGGCAAAACATTCATTTTTCTGTTGGTTGGATGGATACTCCGATTTCTTCCAAATTCCTATTCATCCAAGTGACCAGGAAAAGACTACTTTTACATGTCCTTATGGCACCTTTGCGTATCGAAGGATGCCATTTGGATTATGTAATGCTCCTGCCACTTTTCAGCGTTGCATGATGGCAATTTTCTCAAGTCTTATTGAGAACTCTATGGAAGTGTTTATGGATGACTTCTCCATCTATGGAACATCCTTTGATGTTTGCCTTGCTAATTTACAAAAGGTGCTCCATATATGTCAAGAAGTTAATTTGATTCTCAATTGGGAAAAATGTCATTTCATGGTGCAACAAGGAGTTGTTTTGGGTCATATTGTTTCTCATCGGGGCATTGAAGTCGACAAAGCAAAGATAGAGGTCATTGAGCGTCTACCACCTCCTGACTCTGTCAAAGGAGTAAGGAGTTTTCTTGGTCATGCGGGCTTCTACCGCCGCTTCATAAAAGATTTTTCATAAATTGCTCGACCTCTAACTGAACTTTTAGGCAAAGATGTCCCTTTTGTGTTTATTGATGCTTGTACTGAGGCTTTTCACAGGTTAAAAGCAGCTCTTATCTCTGCCCCTATCATTCAATCCCCCGACTAGAATCTCCCTTTTGAGATTATGTGCGATGCTAGTGACTATGCTGTGGGGGCAGTCTTGGGTCAGAGGAAAGATGGCAAGCTTCATGCCATCTACTATACAAGCAAGACTCTTAATCCAGCCCAGATGAATTATGCCACAACTGAGAAGGAATTGTTAGCAGTGGTGTATGCGATGGAGAAGTTTCGATCTTATTGATGATATGGTTTTATATAGATATTTAGGTGCATTTAGGTTGCATTTCTAGTTCATATTAGATCATTTAGGTGCATATTTGCATGATTTACTCAAGTTTTGCTCTACTACTCCCCGTTTGCGTGTTTCGATGATTTTCAGGTTATTTTGATGCAAATTGATTATGATTATCTAAGATCAAGCCTTTTAATCATTGATGATGGAGATAGCTTGCACAAGGATCACAATGCATCCGTTTGGGACAATTTCGAGTTGGAATGAAGCAAAGAGTTAGTGAAAGAAGTGCCAAAACTGACACTTGTTCACCATTTTGATCATAACTTTTGATACAAAATTGATAATCAAGAAATTCCAGTTGGGTTGGAAACTAGACTTAAAGATCTTTCCAATGATAGGTCACACGCCCCAAATGGACTTCTGGTTTGAGAGATACAGCCTTCGCAAGTTGACGCAAAGTAGCAGTTTTCTCGCCCGATAGGATCGGGCGGCTCAGCCCGATCGGGCCCGAGAACAAATTGACCTGGTGGCGTTCTAGAGTTGAAAACAAGAGGAAAAGGATCTCGCCCGATTGGATCGGGCGTGTCCGCCCGATTGCATCGGGCGATGGTCATTTTGGGCGCTGATGCGTTTATTGAGCCCGATTTGATCGGGCTTGGTTGGCCCGATCGGGCTTCTCTCCGCGCGCGCTCATTTAATGATTTCGGGCCACTTAGTATAAATAGGAAAGTTAGAACATTTATTAAGGATCTTGGTTTGATCTTTGTTTTAGCTCTTATTTTCTCATAGACTCTCTCAAGAACCCTAGATTTTAATACTTTTCATTGTGATTCAAGATTGAACCTTTGGATTATTCGCAAGTTTAATATAGTTCATTAATTTGGTAATCTTCTTCCTTGTTCTCTTCATTATTATTTGCTTTTGCTATTATTGATTAGATTAGTTTCTTAGTTATTTGCAATAGTTCAAAGTATGGATTTTTATATGAAATTTGTTATTGTTTTCTCAAGCATGAGTGAGTAGTTTTATTTCTAGGATTGTGGGGATCTATGTATGCAATGAAGGATTGATAGATTAGTATAATTACCCTTTATTTCAATTGTTTCCTGTGATTGAATCGTTCATGCTAGATTTATGAATTAGGCCTGATTTGTATTTCTACTACCGCAATATTGAATCTGCTTCGAGAGGAGAGATTTTGTATAGGCTTTCAATCATTAGGCATAGTGATCCTTGACCATGCGAGAGCGGCTAGGTGATCTTTGAGGGAGGTAATGTTCGAGAGAAATTACATGTGCCCTAGATAAATTGACTTATTGGGTGATTATTATTCGTCTCTGATTTCCCGAATTGTATGCATAGTGATCCATAATCCTAGTTCTTTATTAATTGATTCATACCTTCATATTTAGTTCTATCATTTGCCTATTAGTTTAGTCACACACCCATTTTCAACTGATTTAGTTAGTATAATATTAGAATTCAGATACAATAGTATAACTTTCTCCCCGTGGATTCGATCCCGACTTCCCGACTACTTGTTAGTGGACCTTAGGTTATTTTTGATTAGGTGATACGACTTTAGCTTGTCAAATTTTGGCGCCGTTGCTTGGGGAGACGGTTTATTACTATTATATCTCGAATCACAAATATTAGACTAACCGTATATATTATTTTGTAAATAATTTTTTTTTTTTAATGACGTCTATCTCTTTTCCCCAATTTGAACATGAAGTGTTTTGGAGATATAAGCTTAGATTTGAGAACTTTCTTGGTCCCGACCATTTATTTGAACAATGGGAAATTGGTTTAGTGATCTATGAGGGTTTGAATGATGATACGAGGGTAGTTGTAGATTCCATGAGTGATGGTAAATTCATGGATATGACACCTGAAGTGGGTTGTAATTTGTTTGAGCAATTAGCTAGGGAAACCTTTGAGCGGGAGATGACAAGATTTGTTACTCCAACCCTAGAAAATTCATCTATCTATGATTCTCAAACTCTTACCTCTCCATCTGATTTTTGTTCTTGTTGTCACTCTTATGATCATGATATTTCTCTTTGTCCACATAATGAGTCATATATGCATGTCAATAACCCTATCCCCTGAGTTTAATTTGTCTAATGCTCCATCTCGAATCTAATAATCTCAAAGATTTTCTTTATGATTTCATGAATGAATTAAATAAGGTTGAGGAGGATTACATGTTGCAACTAGCAAAAATTGCGAAAGTCAAAGATCAATAGCATCTAGACTAAAATCTATTAGCCAACCTATTGAGCAACATTTGTATTATGATGATGTGTTGGTTGAGAATGCTAGTTCATTAGAAGAAGGTTATCATTTGACTCTTGGTGGTAGTTTAAATAAGGAAAAGATGGATATAATGGATGTTTTTGAGGAGGAAAAATCATTAGTTATAGAATCAATGATTGAAAAACCATTTGTTATTGAACTTTTGAATGAAAACTCCTTTGTTGACAAGCTTATTGATGAGAGTGAAGTTTTAGGTAAAGAGTTTGAATATGTTGAAAGCATACAAAAATTCGATGTTGAGCCTAACCTCGCATAGCACTCATATCCCGCTTTCACGGAAGCTTGATCTTATACCTTCATCCCCCTGTGTTATATCCTCCTTGTTTTCTTAAAGATCTATTGTCGCATGATAATTTTGACCAAGTAAATATTCATGTTCATCCTGTGAAACCCGAGGAATTGCAAGATAGTTGTACATTTTTTCTTTTTCTTATGATTCTTTGTCTTGTGGTACCTCTAACCCCCTATTAGTGAATATAATTATGCTTGCTTTGTCA
Source organism: Beta lomatogona (assembly GCA_947646795.1). Classification (NCBI taxonomy): domain Eukaryota; kingdom Viridiplantae; phylum Streptophyta; class Magnoliopsida; order Caryophyllales; family Amaranthaceae; genus Beta; species Beta lomatogona. The sequence goes on along the minus strand of CANSNZ010001062.1, from coordinate 2,736,828 downwards.
AGCCATATCGAGTGTTCAATAACATGTTTGCAGGGGAATTTGATAAGTTACTGAAGGCATTGGATTCTTCATAATGTAAAACGTATTTCGGTCGTGCGGGACCCTAAAAAACCGGCGCTTATCGGGAGGCAACCCGACTTTCTAACCTTTAGTTGTTATCTTTATTTCTACTTTATGACTACTTTGCTAATGTGTGTTCCAGTGGCGTGCTCTTGGTTGTGGTGGAAGTGTCAATACTATTTGGCACACTATATGTTCATTGCCCACCTTTTCTGTGAGTTGTCCCCTTCCCTTTTTTTTTGCTTCGTTGTTCTTCTTGGTGTTCACATTGAGGACAATGTAAAGTTCGGATTGGGGAAGGATGTCACTTCGTGCATGTTAGTTGCATATTAGAATTAGATTTATTGCTTTAGTAGGATTGTTACGTGGTTTGTACCGCTCATTAGGGGTGGGAGTTTACATGTAACGAAAAAAAATGTACTGATTTCTTAGTTGCATTAGAATTTTTTTTTTTTCTTTTTTCCATATTAGATTTCATATCATTTTAGTTTGCATCTATGGGACTATTGCTAGCACTTTTTGAGAACCTTGTTGATATTTCACTACACTTCCTAAGTGTCATCCATCTTGTTCATGATTCTTCATAGCACTATTGTTTTGCAATTGATCGTTTGTGGTAAGATTGTTTGATCTCTCTCTGGCTCGATTTAACTTTACTATGCGAGACACCCTAATCTAAGTGAGCTTACAGTGCCTATAAACCGACGTATACGTGTCGGTTATGTTCTTTCATGTGTGATTAGTTCCTTAGTTGTCGCATTGATCTTGACTTTGACTTGGTACTCCTTGATATTTGATACTGCATACATTTTGATATGATTGAGGCGTTTCATTTCATGATCTTAGCTCCAGAGTTATTCTTTTTTTCATATTATCCTTTCTCTAGCCCCGTTGAGCCTTCCTAACTATGCTTGATTATTTACCTATATTACAAGCCATTAGTCTCATTTGATTCTTGTCCTAAGCCTAGCTTGGGGGAGCGAGTATTAGTTTTGGTTTGGTTTGTATTGAATTGAAGTGCTCTATTTGTGGTTTAGATGGATGGAAAATATGTTTAGTGAGCTTTGAAATTGAATTGAAAGTTTGAAAGAAAAAAAAAAACAAAAAGAAAAAAAAATGAAAATGAAAGGATAAAGAAGTGAAAAAAAAGAGATGAGAATAAAGTAAAATAAAAAGGGTTATTATTGAATTTCTTGATGAATGGAAAAAGTGTTGGTTATATTTTTTGGAGTTTGTTGGTTGTTGCGTGGAGTTGTTGTGACTTTTCATGGTCATGTTTTCAGTTATATGATGCTCCCCCTCATTGGTTTTTCCACCACAATTCCCAAATTATTCTCCATACCTTTAACCTCAGCCCCATTACAACCCTTAAAAGTCCTCTTGATCATTATGTATTGTATTGTTGAGTATTAAGTGAGTCAAAAAGTCAAAGTTAAAGAGTACATGTTTCATCTGAGTCGACTTGATTAGGTTGAGTGTCATCATTTATCCTTTAAACACATGAGAGACTTGAGCGCGCATAACTATAGTGAGGTCTGCTAGGTTTGGTTAAATCCAGCTTGGGAGAGATGGTATGTGGTATGATTGGAGAGTTCGATTGCGATACATGACATGCTATGCGGCTTTGTTCGAGATTGTTTCGATTCTTGGTTTGTGTAGTGATTATATCTCTTGTGTTTTCAGTTGAGTCTATGGCCATATTGTAGTCCTTTATTGTAGGTTGTCTTTCTTTTCTAATGTCTATGTCTTATTGCTTGAGGACAAGCAAAGGTATAGCTTGGGGGAGTTTGATGATATGGTTTTATATAGATATTTAGGTGCATTTAGGTTGTATTTCTAGTTCATATTAGATCATTTAGGTGCATATTTGCATGATTTACTCAAGTTTTGCTCTACTACTCCCCGTTTGCGTGTTTCGATGATTTTCAGGTTATTTTGATGCAAATTGATTATGATTATCTAAGATCAAGCCTTTTAATCATTGATGATGGAGATAGCTTGCACAAGGATCACAATGCATCCGTTTGGGACAATTTCGAGTTGGAATGAAGCAAAGAGTTAGTGAAAGAAGTGCCAAAACTGACACTTGTTCACCATTTTGATCATAACTTTTGATACAAAATTGATAATCAAGAAATTCCAGTTGGGTTGGAAACTAGACTTAAAGATCTTTCCAATGATAGGTCACACGCCCCAAATGGACTTCTGGTTTCAGAGATACAGCCTTCGCAAGTTGACGCAAAGTAGCAGTTTTCTCGCCCGATAGGATCGGGCGGCTCAGCCCGATCGGGCCCGAGAACAAATTGACCTGGTGGCGTTCTAGAGTTGAAAACAAGAGGAAAGGATCTCGCCCGATTGGATCGGGCGTGTCCGCCGATTGCATCGGGCGATGGTCATTTTGGGCGCCGATGCGTTTATTGAGCCCGATTTGATCGGGCTTGGTTGGCCCGATCGGGCTTCTCTCCCGCGCGCTCATTTAATGATTTCGGGCCACTTAGTATAAATAGGAAAGTTAGAACATTTATTAAGGATCTTGGTTTGATCTTTGTTTTAGCTCTTATTTTCTCATAGACTCTCTCAAGAACCCTAGATTTTAATACTTTTCATTGTGATTCAAGATTGAACCTTTGGATTATTCGCAAGTTTAATATAGTTCATTAATTTGGTAATCTTCTTCCTTGTTCTCTTCATTATTATTTGCTTTTGCTATTATTGATTAGATTAGTTTCTTAGTTATTTGCAATAGTTCAAAGTATGGATTTTTATATGAAATTTGTTATTGTTTTCTCGAAGCATGAGTGAGTAGTTTTATTTCTAGGATTGTGGGGATCTATGTATGCAATGAAGGATTGATAGATTAGTATAATTACCCTTTATTTCAATTGTTTCCCGTGATTGAATCGTTCATGCTAGATTTATGAATTAGGCCTCGATTTGTATTTCTACTACCGCAATATTGAATGCGCTTCGAGAGGAGAGATTTTGTATAGGCTTTCAATCATTAGGCATAGTGATCCTTGACCATGCGAGAGCGGCTAGGTGATCTTTGAGGGAGGTAATGTTCGAGAGAAATTACATGTGCCCTAGATAAATTGACTTATTGGGTGATTATTATTCGTCTCTGATTTCCCGAATTGTATGCATAGTGATCCATAATCCTAGTTCTTTATTAATTGATTCATACCTTCATATTTAGTTCTATCATTTGCCTATTAGTTTAGTCACACACCCATTTTCAACCGATTTAGTTAGTATAATATTAGAATTCGATACAATAGTATAACTTTCTCCCCGTGGATTCGATCCCGACTTCCCGACTACTTGTTAGTGGACCTTAGGTTATTTTTGATTAGGTGATACGACTTTAGCTTTGTCAAATTTTGGCGCCGTTGCTGGGGAGACGGTTTATTACTATTATATCTGAACTGACAAATATTAGACTAACTGTATATATTATTTTGTAAATAAATTTTTTTTTTTTAATGACGTCTATCTCTTTTCCCCAATTTGAACATGAAGTGTTTTGGAGATATAAGCTTAGATTTGAGAACTTTCTTGGTCCCGACCATTTATTTGAACAATGGGAAATTGGTTTAGTGATCTATGAGGGTTTGAATGATGATACGAGGGTAGTTGTAGATTCCATGAGTGATGGTAAATTCATGGATATGACACCTGAAGTGGGTTGTAATTTGTTTGAGCAATTAGCTAGGGAAACCTTTGAGCGGGAGATGACAAGATTTGTTACTCCAACCCTAGAAAATTCATCTATCTATGATTCTCAAACTCTTACCTCTCCATCTGATTTTTGTTCTTGTTGTCACTCTTATGATCATGATATTTCTCTTTGTCCACATAATGAGTCATATATGCATGTCAATAACCCTATCCCTGAGTTTAATTTGTCTAATGCTCCATCTGAATCTAATAATCTCAAAGATTTTCTTTATGATTTCATGAATGAATTAAATAAGGTTGAGGAGGATTACATGTTGCAACTAGCAAAAATTGCAGAAAGTCAAAGATCAATAGCATCTAGACTAAAATCTATTAGCCAACCTATTGAGCAACATTTGTATTATGATGATGTGTTGGTTGAGAATGCTAGTTCATTAGAAGAAGGTTATCATTTGACTCTTGGTGGTAGTTTAAATAAGGAAAAGATGGATATAATGGATGTTTTTGAGGAGGAAAAATCATTAGTTATAGAATCAATGATTGAAAAACCATTTGTTATTGAACTTTTGAATGAAAACTCCTTTGTTGACAAGCTTATTGATGAGAGTGAAGTTTTAGGTAAAGAGTTTGAATATGTTGAAAGCATACAAAAATTCGATGTTGAGCCTAACCTGCATAGCACTCATATCCCGCTTTCACGGAAGCTTGATCTTATACCTTCATCCCCTGTGTTATATCCTCCTTGTTTTCTTAAAGATCTATTGTCGCATGATAATTTTGACCAAGTAAATATTCATGTTCATCCCGTGAAACCCGAGGAATTGCAAGATAGTTGTACATTTTTTTCTTTTTCTTATGATTCTTTGTCTTGTGGTACCTCTAACCCCCTATTAGTGAATATAATTATGCTTGCTGTCAAGCCATATCGAGTGTTCAATAACATGTTTGCAGGGGAATTTGATAAGTTACTGAAGGCATTGGATTCTTCATAATGTAAAACGTATTTCGGTCGTGCGGGACCCTAAAAAACCAGCGCTTATCGGGAGGCAACCCGACTTTCTAACCTTTAGTTGTTATCTTTATTTCTACTTTATGACTACTTTGCTAATGTGTGTTCCAGTGGCGTGCTCTTGGTTGTGGTGGAAGTGTCAATACTATTTGGCACACTATATGTTCATTGCCCACCTTTTATGTGAGTTGTCCCCTTCCCTTTTTTTTTTGCTTCGTTGTTCTTCTTGGTGTTCACATTGAGGACAATGTAAAGTTCGGATTGGGGAAGGATGTCACTTCGTGCATGTTAGTTGCATATTAGAATTAGATTTATTGCTTTAGTAGGATTGTTACGTGGTTTGTACCGCTCATTAGGGGTGGGAGTTTACATGTAACGAAAAAAAAAATGTCTTGATTTCTTAGTTGCATTAGAATTTTTTTTTTTTTTTTTTCCATATTAGATTTCATATCATTTTAGTTTGCATCTATGGGACTATTGCTAGCACTTTTTGAGAACCTTGTTGATATTTCACTACACTTCCTAAGTGTCATCCATCTTGTTCATGATTCTTCATAGCACTATTGTTTTGCAATTGATCGTTTGTGGTAAGATTGTTTGATCTCTCTCTGGCTCGATTTAACTTTACTATGCGAGACACCCTAATCTAAGTGAGCTTCAGTGCCTATAAACCGACGTATTCGTGTCGGTTATGTTCTTTCATGTGTGATTAGTTCCTTAGTTGTCGCATTGATCTTGACTTTGACTTGGTACTCCTTGATATTTGATACTGCATACATTTTGATATGATTGAGGCGTTTCATTTCATGATCTTAGCTCCAGAGTTATTCTTTTTTTTCATATTATCCTTTCTCTAGCCCCGTTGAGCCTTCCTAACTATGCTTGATTATTTACCTATATTACAAGCCATTAGTCTCATTTGATTCTTGTCCTAAGCCTAGCTTGGGGGAGCGAGTATTAGTTTTGGTTTGGTTTGTATTGAATTGAAGTGCTCTATTTGTGGTTTAGATGGATGGAAAATATGTTTAGTGAGCTTTGAAATTGAATTGAAAGTTTGAAAGAAAAAAAAAAAAAAAAAGAAAAAAAAAATGAAAATGAAAGGATAAAGAAGTGAAAAAAAAGAGATGAGAATAAAGTAAAATAAAAAGGGTTATTATTGAATTTCTTGATGAATGGAAAAAGTGTTGGTTATATTTTTTGGAGTTTGTTGGTTGTTGCGTGGAGTTGTTGTGACTTTTCATGGTCATGTTTTCGGTTATATGATGCTCCCCCTCATTGGTTTTTCCACCACAATTCCCAAATTATTCTCCATACCTTTAACCTCAGCCCCATTACAACCCTTAAAAGTCCTCTTGATCATTATGTATTGTATTGTTGAGTATTAAGTGAGTCAAAAAGTCAAAGTTAAAGAGTACATGTTTCATCTCGAGTCGACTTGATTAGGTTGAGTGTCATCATTTATCCTTTAAACACATGAGAGACTTGAGCGCGCATAACTATAGTGAGGTCTCGCTAGGTTTGGTTAAATCCAGCTTGGGAGAGATGGTATGTGGTATGATTGGAGAGTTCGATTGCGATACATGACATGCTATGCGGCTTTGTTCGAGATTGTTTCGATTCTTGGTTTGTGTAGTGATTATATCTCTTGTGTTTTCAGTTGAGTCTATGGCCATATTGTAGTCCTTTATTGTAGGTTGTCTTTCTTTTCTAATGTCTATGTCTTATTGCTTGAGGACAAGCAAAGGTATAGCTTGGGGGAGTTTGATGATATGGTTTTATATAGATATTTAGGTGCATTTAGGTTGTATTTCTAGTTCATATTAGATCATTTAGGTGCATATTTGCATGATTTACTCAAGTTTTGCTCTACTACTCCCCGTTTGCGTGTTTCGATGATTTTCAGGTTATTTTGATGCAAATTGATTATGATTATCTAAGATCAAGCCTTTTAATCATTGATGATGGAGATAGCTTGCACAAGGATCACAATGCATCCGTTTGGGACAATTTCGAGTTGGAATGAAGCAAAGAGTTAGTGAAAGAAGTGCCAAAACTGACACTTGTTCACCATTTTGATCATAACTTTTGATACAAAATTGATAATCAAGAAATTCCAGTTGGGTTGGAAACTAGACTTAAAGATCTTTCCAATGATAGGTCACACGCCCCAAATGGACTTCTGGTTTCAGAGATACAGCCTTCGCAAGTTGACGCAAAGTAGCAGTTTTCTCGCCCGATAGGATCGGGCGGCTCAGCCCGATCGGGCCCGAGAACAAATTGACCTGGTGGCGTTCTAGAGTTGAAAACAAGAGGAAAAGGATCTCGCCCGATTGGATCGGGCGTGTCCGCCCGATTGCATCGGGCGATGGTCATTTTGGGCGCTGATGCGTTTATTGAGCCCGATTTGATCGGGCTTGGTTGGCCCGATCGGGCTTCTCTCCGCGCGCGCTCATTTAATGATTTCGGGCCACTTAGTATAAATAGGAAAGTTAGAACATTTATTAAGGATCTTGGTTTGATCTTTGTTTTAGCTCTTATTTTCTCATAGACTCTCTCAAGAACCCTAGATTTTAATACTTTTCATTGTGATTCAAGATTGAACCTTTGGATTATTCGCAAGTTTAATATAGTTCATTAATTTGGTAATCTTCTTCCTTGTTCTCTTCATTATTATTTGCTTTTGCTATTATTGATTAGATTAGTTTCTTAGTTATTTGCAATAGTTCAAAGTATGGATTTTTATATGAAATTTGTTATTGTTTTCTCAAGCATGAGTGAGTAGTTTTATTTCTAGGATTGTGGGGATCTATGTATGCAATGAAGGATTGATAGATTAGTATAATTACCCTTTATTTCAATTGTTTCCTGTGATTGAATCGTTCATGCTAGATTTATGAATTAGGCCTGATTTGTATTTCTACTACCGCAATATTGAATCTGCTTCGAGAGGAGAGATTTTGTATAGGCTTTCAATCATTAGGCATAGTGATCCTTGACCATGCGAGAGCGGCTAGGTGATCTTTGAGGGAGGTAATGTTCGAGAGAAATTACATGTGCCCTAGATAAATTGACTTATTGGGTGATTATTATTCGTCTCTGATTTCCCGAATTGTATGCATAGTGATCCATAATCCTAGTTCTTTATTAATTGATTCATACCTTCATATTTAGTTCTATCATTTGCCTATTAGTTTAGTCACACACCCATTTTCAACTGATTTAGTTAGTATAATATTAGAATTCAGATACAATAGTATAACTTTCTCCCTGTGGATTCGATCCTGACTTCCCTGACTACTTGTTAGTGGACCTTAGGTTATTTTTGATTAGGTGATACGACTTTAGCCTGTCACTTATCTGGTAGGGTCGAAGGTGATAATTCACACTGATCATGCGGCATTAAGGTATTTGATGAGCAAGAAAGATGCTAAACCCCGCTTGATTTGGTGGATCTTGTTGCTACAAGAATTTGACTTGGAGATTCGGGACAAGAAAGGAGTCGAAAATGTTGTTGCTGATCACCTTTCTCGACTTGTCCTTGATATTGAAGGTGATGAGGATCTTCCAATTGCTGATACATTTCCTGATGAGCAACTCCTAGCTCTAGCCACTACGGAGATCCCATGGTTTGCTGATATAGCTAACTATTTGGCTAGTGACATTATTTCTCATGGCTACTCATCACAACAAAAGAAGAAATTCTTTAAGGAGGTGAGGAGATATTTTTGGGATGATCCCTTTCTTTACAAGTCTTGTGCAGATGGGGTGATTAGAAGGTGTATTCCTGGAAATGAGGTATCACCTATTATATCTCATTGTCATGATTTACCTTGTGGAGGCCATGCTAGTACTAATAAAACTGCAGCGAAAATTCTTCAATGTGGTTTCTATTGGCCTACTTTGTTTAAGGATGTTCATCATTATGTACATTCTTGTGATCGTTGTCAACGGACGGGAAATCTTTCCCGTCGGAATGAGATGCCTCTCAACACCATCCTTGAGGTTGAGTTATTCGATGTGTGGGGTGTGGATTTCATGGGGCCGTTCCCTTCTTCTTATGGGAACAAGTACATTTTGGTTGTTGTGGATTATGTCTTCAAATGGGTGGAGGCTCTTGCTTCTCCTACTAATGATGCTCGTGTGGTTAGTAGATTCTTCAAGAAAACTATTTTTCCAAGATTTGGCATTCCACGGGTTTTGATTAGTGATGGAGGCAAGCACTTCTTGGAGAACAAGTTTGAAGCTATGCTCAAGAAATATGGTGTGCACCATAGAGTGGGTCTTTCATATCATCCACAAACTAGTGGTCAAGTGGAGATTTCTAATCGCGAGATCAAAACTATCTTAGAGAAGACGGTTGCGAGAACAAGGAAAGATTGGGCAGCAAAACTTGATGATGCACTATGGGCTTATAGAATGGCATCCAAAACTCCTATAGGTACCACCCCTTATCGCCTTGTTTATGGGAAAGCATGTCATCTTCCTGTTGAATTAGAGCATCGTGCTTTTTGGGCTATCAAGAGCCTCAATTTCGATTCTCAAACGGCAGGTGAGAAGAGACTTCTTCAACGTAATGAGCTTGATGAAATTCGGCTTGATGCTTATGAGAGTTCAAAGTTGTACAAGGAGAAAACCAAGAGATGGCATGACAAAGGTATTGTGTGAAAAGAGTTCAAGGAAGGAGATTTAGTTCTTCTTTTTAATTCCCGTCTGAAGCTATTTCCTGGTAAACTCCGTTCGCGGTGGTCGGGTCCATTCACGGTTTGTAAGGTTTTTCCTTATGGTTCGGTGGAATTATGGAACCGCCAAGATGGCACTTTTAAGGTGAATCGCCACAAATTGAAGCACTACCGAGCTGGAGATCCCATTGCTGCGAGAGTTGACATCATACTCTCTATTCCTTCATGTGATTGATCAATGAGGAGGTCGAGCTAATGACCTTAAAAACTAGCGCTTATTGGGCGCAACCCAATTTTCTATCTTTTTCTCTTATATTTTCTTTTTCTTTCTTAGATTTTATTAATTTATTTAATATATTTTATAGTTTTATTTGCTAATCCTCTAGTTTAATCTCAAAAAAAAAAAAAATCGTGTTCATTGGCGTTTGACTGCAGGTCGCACGCCCGAGCGAACTCCTGCTCGATCGTGCGGTCGAGGCAGAGAGTTGGAGAAGGAATTCTGCAGAGTTGCACGCCCGAGCGAGAAATCGTACGCCCGAGCAGTTTCATGCACGCCCGTGCGGCCTGACGTCCAACGTCATTAAACCCTTTTTCACGGTTTTTTTTCCTCTCTCCTTTTCAAATATTTCGAGCCCCCATCCCTCCTTTCAAAACTCTCTCATCCTCACTTAGTCACTTCTCCTTACTCCCTCTCTCACCCTACCACAACCACCAATCCTCGCCGCCCCACATTTTCCGACTCAACACCGGCGATAACTCGCCGCCCCACCGGCGACCTTCACGCCTCCTCTTCTCCTCTTTCCATCCTTCTTTCTCCCTTCTCCCATTCAAAAAAAATCTGAAAACCCTAACTTTGAAATCAATTTGGGGATTTGTTTGTGGTTCGAAATTGAAGCAATTTGGGTAGCAAGGAAGCATCTCTAGTCCTTTTGGAAGTGAAGAACGGATCAATTGCGGGTATTAGACACCCACCTCAAGTTTGGTATACTCTTTCCACTCTATTTCCCATCTTATAGTGTTTTTGATTTTTCTATTTGAAATTCATTGCACTACTTGCTTAACATTGATTTGTGGGTTGCATACTTGCTTGATTGGATGGATTTTCTTGTCTTCTTGCTCAATCTTGAACATTTTTGTGTTGGCTAGTGCATGAAAATTTGACGTTTTAGTGGTGCATTGATTACTTGTGGAGTTGAATTGTCAGTACTATTGTTGCTCTTGGTCTCGAACTCTTTGCATTGCGAGAGTTCGTAGGCATTCTTTGGTTGGAAATTTGTCATTGGGAGATTGTGTTGTGAATTTGTTGGTTGTGTCTTCCCTTGTTTGTTGCCTCCTTCGTGAGTCATCATGCCTCCTAAGCCATCTTCTAGAGCGAACCCAGCCCGGCGCACTTCCTCTTCCCATCTCAGAAACACCCGTACTCCCAATGTGCCCTCCAATCCACCTCCTCCACCCGCCATTGACCCACCTCCTTTGGACACCCTAGGCATTCAATGCACTTATGCGGCTCACCTAGAGCGCTTTCGTGTCCTTAGTGGTCGTCGCCTTCGCGCCACTCGCTTCTATGATCCTGAAATAGCAATTGAACTAGGAATAGATGGCGACCTCCAACAATTGTTCTACTATGTAGGTTGGCAACAATTCCTCAACATGCATGCCCTCTCTTACAAACGCATTGGAATTTCTCTCTACCTTAGAGGTCGTTCGTTCTACCACTAAGAATCCTCGTTCCATCTCCTTTCAACTCATGAACGAGTCTAGGCAATTGAACAGAAACCAGTTAAATGCCATTTTTGGTTAGCCTACCGAGGGTTCATATGGCCCCCATTCTAATCGACCTGAGCGCTTTGATGATAATACATTGTGGCACTTGATCACGGGTCAAGCTATCTATTATCCCCAGCGTGCTAAGGCTTCTGGGATTGTTAGCCCCAGCCTCCGCACAACACATAGATTTCTTTCTTTGACTCTTTTTGCTAAGGGAGATAGTGCCGGGGTTGTCACCTCTCGTGAGCTTTTTATTTTGTGGTGCCTTGTAGATGGAGCTAGTTTCTTGAACCCCGCTGTTTGGCTCATGGATCATTTTGATGAGGTTACCAAGTCTCGGGGTGAAATTGCTATAGGTGGTATGATTTCTGTGATTGCTCTTTCCTTTGGTGTTGATTTGACAGGTCAGCAGGTCATACCCGGCAGCACGAGACTTGATTTGAAGGCTTTCCAGACCATGGTTGGATAGCCAATGAGGTTACTGCCGATGGGTATGTTTGGAAGGTTGGGCAACGTCCCTATGCTTACCTTCCAAACCTGGAGCGCACCGTCATCTACAACCCGCAGAACTGGCTCTTTGCTCATGACTTTCCTTGGGTTCCTGTTGAGGAACCGAGCGGCGAGCCAAGCCATGCTCCAGGGTCGTCTACTCAGGCTGACGAGCCTCCAGTACCCCCTTATGTTGACCACCTTGATGCGCTCGAGAGGAGATATTGGGAGCCTTCGTACGAGAGGTTCAACTGCTCCATCAGTCTCACACCGATTCTGTTGCCGCTATGCAGCGTTCTGTGGATGTGATGACCTCTCAGTACCAGGCTTTCCAGTCCACCTTTGGTGATGTTTCCGAGTTGCTACGCGATCTTCGCGCATAGCACATATCGCAAGGATGGACACCGGGCAGCTCCAGCGATCATCCCATGCATGATGCTCCTCCTGATGCTTGAGTTTCCTTTATCCCTTCTCTTTGCATGCTTTTTATTGCACATTGAGGACATTGTGCCATTTAGCTTGGGGGGAGGGATATATATCACACCATGCGTACATATTAGTCATCATTTAGGCATTCCTTATTTCCCGTTTTTGCATTTAGTTTCATTTTTAGGATGCATCTTGCATATCATTTGCGTAGTAGTTTTTGCATTTAGGTTGCATTTAGGAGTAGTCCTCCAATGATAGCAAAGATCTATGCATGTGCTTGTGAAAATAGAAAAAATGTTTTTGAGAATCTCATAGTTAACAAGGAATTGATTGGTTTGTGGTAAGATTGGTCTCTCCTATGTGCGATTAGATCAGTGTTGGTAGCTACAACCTAGTGAGGATGTTCTTATGCCTTATAGACTGACATCTTTTCAGTCTTCTTTCTTTTGTGTGTGATGCTCTTCCTTGACGACTATTCTCTAGAACTTGCATTGATACTCCATGAAACCGCATTGACTTGTTTATGCATTGAATATGATTGAGGCAATTGTTGAGTTGATTTCTGAGCTACATAGCCAAATGCCACCTACATCGATTACTCCTTTTTGTCACCCTTGTGAGCCTAGCCTGTTTTTTTTTGTTAGCTACATCTCTAACCCTTTACCTTATCCTACCTAGGGGATTGTGAAGCTATGTTGATGATAGTTAAGTTGTGATATTGGAGATTTGTTGTGGTGTCTGATGCGACATAATGCTTAGTTAGAACTCATGATCTGTGTTGAGTTCATTTCCTCAGAGTTACTTTTAATACTCCTATTAATTTCCTCTATAGATGATTTTGGTTAAATCCTTCGAAAAAAAAAATAGAAAAAAAAAACAAAATGAAAAAAAAAAAGATTGTCTTTAGTATACAATAAAAGGAAATTGGAGTTTCTATTTGAGGAGTTATGGTTCAGTTAATGAAAAAAAAGAAAAAAAATATGAAGTGCAATTGGAATGCTTGTGTTTGGAGTTTGGTAATTGTTGTCAAAGGTGTTTGAAAAGCTTCACTTTCCCCTTTGAGCACCACTTTCCAAAAACTTTCCATACCCACACCTTAAGCCTTCGTTACAACCCATATGAAGTCCTCATGATTATTTGCATGTAACGTAGTCCCGTAGCGGTGGAGAGTGAGAAGATATGCAAGCTTATGGTAGGATATAGTCAATGGAATGGAGCCTTGAGCGATCATTTGACCCTTTTTATACACATGAGAGATATTGTGCACGACTAAAGTAAGGGCTACTATATTCATGATTGAGTCAAGCTTAGGGGAGAACTTGTGGTAAGATGGTTGTTTTTCCTTGTGTTATACTATGAGGTTTGATTTTTTCTACCATGATAACTTTGAAATATGTTTGAATTGGTTTTGAAAATTGACATGAATCCTTTGCTTGAGGCGGCTATTGAACTCCTTCCTTGATTTCTTAGTTTGGATTGCTTGAGGACAAGCAATAGTTTAGCTTGCGGGAGTTTGATAAGTCGGTTTTTAGTTGCATTTAAGTAGGTCTTAAGTCTCATTTCCATGTAGTTTTTAGTGCATCTTAGGTCTAATTGCATGATTTGAGCATTCTTTTGAACCATTGTGTTGTTTGAGATACTTTTACCTCTTATTTGTGAATTTCAGGTTTTATGGGCGGTTGTGACCAAGAGAGGATAAGTTGGCTCATAGATGGTCTAGTTGATGACTCCCGGATGCAAGAGAATGAGTTTGAATGCTTTGGGATTGAAGGAATGATGATATTGAAGAATTTTGTCTTCGCGGGACCACGCAAGATTTCGCTTGCCCATGCACCAAGGCGCACGCCCAAGCGAGATCCTGCTTGCCCGTGCAAATCTGTGAATGAAATCAACAAAACCTTCTGTCTCGTGTGCACGCCCAAGCGAGATCTCGCTTTCCCATGCACCAAGGCGCACGCCCAAGCGAGACCCCGCTTGCCCGTGCAGATCTGTGAACGAAATCAACAAAACCTTCTGTCTCGTGTGCATGCCCAAGCGAGATCTCGCTTGCCCATGCGACATAACGCACGCCCGTGCGGTTTCCTGCTTGCCCGTGCAAGCTGTTATTCGCCTGATTTCCGGGACTTTAATTGTTTCCTTTTCTAGTTTTTGTAAACAATTTTAGGTTTTATAAAACATACTTTTGAGTAGTTTTTGAAGAGGAGAAAACATAGTACTACTTTTTAGAGAGCTTTTTGAGAGGAAACTCCATTATTAAACCTTGAATTCTACAAGTTTGATTCATTCAAGTGAAGACTAAGTTTTTCTAATTTCCTCTTTTCCTTTATTATTATTATTATGTCTTTTAATAATTTATTTATCAATTGCTTTGTTATTTCAATTATGAGTGAGTAGTTTTATAATCTAGGGTTAAGTTGAACCCTAGCAATGACTAATGCATGAATCCCTCCCATAATTCCAATTTGATGTGATTAATTGTTCTTGTTTGATTGAATTGTGCTTAATTTCATTATCATACTAGGGATAGGTGATTTTTAATTGATTCCTTATGTCTTGTTTTCAATGGGAATTGAATCAAGATGGATTTGTTGATTTAATCAAAAGTATGAATATCTCTATGGGAATAAGTAGATAGGATCACTAGGAATTTATTTGTGATGCCATGCTTAATGTCTCTTTCTTGCATGATTCCATGGGAATAGGTTTGATTGCTTGTTTAGAGTAGCCATAGATACTCGGGAGAGATCTTTGGTAGTTATAGAGTGCATTACTCCTTTTGAATCATTGATTATGTTTATTGGGATGGGAATTATTCATTCATGTATTATTCGTGCTAGAGGAGATACTTAATTCTAGACGTCTTTATTGATTGATTTTACCTCGTGTGTTCTTAATATTTGTCATAATTTAGCATTATTATTAGTTCAACACCTTTTCACCATTGTCTGTCACTTGTTTAGTTAAATTGAGTCGAGATTTCTAGTGTTTGATATCGTTTGTCCCTGTGGATTCGACCTTGACTTACCTTACTACATAGTTAGGAGGATTAGTTAGGATAATTATTTTTATTAGGTGCGCGACACGCCTACCATGGCCGCTTTTATATTTGACCTGTTATATGGTCGTTATTGTACTTGACCTGTTATGTGGTCGTTTTCATATTAGACCTGTCATATGGTCGTTATTGTACTTAGACCTGTCATATGGTCGTTTTTGTACCTGGCCTGTTATGTGATCCTTTAGGTACTTTGCCTGTTATATGGCCGTTTTTATATTTGACCTGTTATATGGTCGTTATTGTACTTAGACCTGTCATATGGTCTTTTTGGATTTCTATAGCGTACATAAGATGTTAAATATAGTCAAAACAATTAATGGAACGCTCATGGAAAGATATTATTAAAACGAGAAAGTAATGGCTCTTGGCCTTTTACATGAGATATCTAAACATAGTACTTCTTTAAAACACTTGTGTTCCAGCAATTCTTCAGTTTGGTGCCATCCATTGTTTTCAGCACAAAAGAGCCGGGACCAATTTCTTTAGATATCTGATATGGTCCTTCCCAGTTGGCTGTTAGCTTTCCTTCGGTGTGAGCTTTTCCGGTGGTTGCCGTCCTTCGCAGTACTAGATCTTCCAGTGCTAATGGCCTTTCCCAAACTCTCTTGTTGTAAACTTTACTGATACGATCTTTGTATGCAGCAGCTCTGAGTTCCGCTATTAACCTTGGTTCTGGTAGAAAATCTAGATTTTCTCTTAAGGCCTGATCATTATTCTCTAGATCTTTGTACTTGATCCGATAGGACGGTAAACCCACTTCTACTGGCAAGACTGCTTCCGTCCCAAAGGCCAGCTTGAATGGACTTTCTCCCGTTGCCTCCTTTTCCGTTGTTCTATTGGCCCATAATACTGCTGGGACCATATCGGCCCAAGCTCCCTTGAACGCATCCAACTTCTTCTTCAAGGCTGCGAGAATTTGTTTGTTTGCGGCCTCAGCTTGCCCATTGCTCTGCGGGTGACATACTGCTGAAAATGCAAACTTCACCCTAAATTCAGACAGGAAATTCTTGATTGGTCGACAATCAAATTGTGCGCCGTGATCAAATACTATTGCAGCTAATATACCAAACCTTGTCGTTATATTTTGAGAAATGAACTTTTTGACTTGATTTGACTTTATCTTTGCTGTCGGCTCTGCTTCAATCCATTTTGTGAAATAGTCGATACCAACAATTAAGAATCTACGACCGCCAGTGGCCGTTGCGAACGATCCGAGAATGTCCAAACCCCACTGCGCAAACGGTATCGGACATATTATGGGCTGGAGGTCGTTCGCGGGCCTATTGATGATGGGAGCAAATCTTTGGCACTTGTCACATTTCTTGACATAACTTTGTGCATCCGCCAACATGCTCGGCCAATAAAATCCAGCTCTCAACGCTTTCAGCGCCAGCGCTTTTCCTCCAATGTGTTTCCCACAGATCCCTTCGTGTATTTCCTCCAATATCTTTCCGGATTCCCATGTCGCTGCAAATTTTAGCAACGGTAAGCTAAACGATTTTTTATAGAGCTCATTCGGGTAAATGACATACCAACTAGCCTGTCGCTTCAACTTCCTAGCTTTCATAGCATTTGAAGGGAGTGAGCCCGTAAGTTTATAAGCCACTAGTTGACTAAACCATTCGCCCTGTTGATTGACGGTATTTACGATCACGGTTTTTTCGGTTATGCTTTTTTCTTTCAAAACCTCCACCATAACGGATCTTTCAACGTTCAAAGAATCAGAGCTTGCCAGCTTGGAGAGTGCGTCCGCTTTAGTGTTGTCGGCCCTAGGAATGGCTTGAACATCAAAGTGAGTCAACTGGGCTATCAATTCCCTGGCCTTCTCCACATATTTTTGCATATTTGCTTCTCGGACCTCGAACTCTCCTTTTAACTGGCCATTAACTAGCTGCGAATCCGTTTTCAAAGATACGCTCTTGGCCCCAGCAGATATGCACATCCTCAGTCCAGCGATTGCTGCCTCATACTCTGCCTCATTGTTTGAAGCTGGGAAGGTGAACTTGATGGCGTACTCAAAAATTTTTCTTAATGACCAGCCCCTGAGCCACTTGCTGCTGACGAGCCATCTACTTCCAACATCCAGGTGTTCTCTTCCACTTGCTCTTCTTCGTAGGATGCCTCCACGATAAAATCTGCCAATGCTTGGGCTTTTATCGCGGTCCTAGGTTTGTACTGGATGTCGTACTCGGACAATTCAACTGCCCATTTCAAAAGACGTCCTGAACTATCCATCCTTTGCAATGCTTTCTCCAGCGGTTGATTAGTTAAGACTTGAATGGGATGACAATCGAAATATGGTCTGAGCTTACTGGCGGCGATTATCACGGCCAACGCCATCTTCTCGACCAGTTGATAGCGGCTCTCAGGACCGTTCAAAATATGGCTGACAAAGTATATCGATCGCTGCCTCTTTTCCTTTTCAACCAATAGCACAGCCGCGACGGTTTTCGGCGAGGCCGAGATATACAATTGTAGTGTGTCCCCCATTTCTGGCCTGGTAATGGTGGGCAGAGTCTTCAGGTGCTTTTTGACCGCGATGAAAGCTTGGCTTTGCTCCTCGCCCCATTTGAATTTTTTATTCTCTCAATAATGCGAAAAAGGGTAGGGCCTTGTCGGCCGACTTGGAGATGAAACGGGTTAATGCGGCCATTCTTCCGGTTAACCTTTGGACGTCTTTTATCCCTTTCGGCTCTGGCAAATCCATAATAGCACGCACTTTGTCCGGGTTGGCATTAATCCCCCTCTTGCTGACCATAAACCCCAGGAATTTTCCTGCTCTCACTCCAAATACACATCTTTTTGGGTTGAGCTTCATCTTGTATCTTCTTAGAGTACTGAAAGTCTCTTTGAAATCATCAATGTGCTCGTGGTCTGTTTTGCTCTTGACGAATGAATCATCTACATAGACTTCGATGTTTCTTCCCTTCTGGTCGGCAAACACTTTGTCGACCAATTTCTGGTATGTGGCCCCAGCATTCCTTAGGCCGA
Organism: Beta lomatogona; assembly: GCA_947646795.1. Taxonomy (NCBI): domain Eukaryota; kingdom Viridiplantae; phylum Streptophyta; class Magnoliopsida; order Caryophyllales; family Amaranthaceae; genus Beta; species Beta lomatogona. The sequence goes on along the minus strand of CANSNZ010001062.1, from coordinate 2,718,668 downwards.
AAGGCATTGCTTTATAATTAAAAACCCCACAGTCTGTGATGAAAGCTGCTTTCTTCCTATCATCTTCCAGAAGACTGATTTGGTGGTACCCCGAAAACGCGTCCATAAAACTTAATAGCGCATGTCCGCTAGTAGAGTCTACCAGCTGGTCTATCCTTGGCAGGGGATAGCAGTCTTTTGGGCACGCTCTGTTAACATTTGTGAAATCGACACACATCCGCCATTGGCCATTTGCTTTCTTTACCATAACCACATTTGCTAACCATTCTGGGTAATCACAAACTTCAATAAAGTTAGCCGCCAGCAATTTATCGACTTCCTCCTTAACGACCTTATTCTTTTCTATTGAAAAGTTTCTTTTCTTCTGCTTTACAGGACGAACCGAACTGTCGACATTCAGACGGTGGACCATCACGGCCGGGTCTATCCCTGACATTTCATCCGCCGAGAACGCGAATACATCGGCGTTTTCTCATAGGAGAGTTATCAAGTTGATCCTGACCTCTGGGTCCATATCCGTTCCGACAGCCACAGTCCTCTCTGGATCATCCGCCAACATTTCCAGCTTGGACTCCCCCTCAGGCTTGGGTCTTGGCAAATCCTCTGGCCGAGATTCAAGTTCCTCCATGGCTACGTCCATAGCATCTCCGTTCTTCTCAGATTTTTCTTCGTCTGCCAAGGCCTTCTTCTTAACTCATTTTTCTTTCCTTGTTGGCGGGCATAATTCTTCAACAGGAGCTCTTCTTGCCGGCTGTTTTAAAGCCGTTAAATAGCATGCTTTTGTTGTTTCCTGGTTTCCCCTGATCTTCGTTGTCGTACCCGAATTGGATACATACAGCATGGTCAAGTGATAAGTAGATACCACTCCCTGAACATCGTGAATTAGTGGTCTTCCTATTATTGCATTATATGCTCCCGGAACATCTACTACCAGGAATTCAGCCATCACATCTCTGGCTTCACTGTTCTCGCCAACTCTGACCGCTAATTTTATAATCCCTTCTGGTATCGCAGATGCTCCTGTGAATCCGATCACTGGGTATCGGACTGGCTGTAAGTGCTCCCGGCCTATCATTAATTTCTCGAAAGTAGATAGGAATAGAATATTAGCGGAACTTCCTCCATCCACCAAAATTCTATGAATCAAACAGTTTGCAACTTTCAAGGTGACCACCAGTGGGTCGTCGAGGGTAAATCACATGTCAGGCATCCTCTAATGAGAATGACATGGCTGGCATGGCTGGTGGTTTTCTCCACTTCTCATTAAAGTTCACTTGATGCCAGAACTCCTTTAGACTTGCTTTCGCCCCACTGATACTTCCGCCGTGGATTGGACCGCCACTAATCACATGAATTTCTCCTATCCGAGATTGAACATTCTGATCTCTGGGTTTCATCAAATCACCTCCATTGGTCTGAGCTTTATATTGAGTGAAGTACCCTCTGCGGATAAGATCTTCTAGATTGTCCTTTAGGTGCCGGCAGTCTTCAGTTACATGGCCGTGATCTCCGTGAAAATCACACCACTTAGTCTTGTCACGGTTCTTGTGAAACATCTTTTTCGGTCTCAAACATTTATCACTTTCTTTGTTCATGGTGAATATTTGTGCCGGGAAGTTGTGAGCTGGGTGTACGCATCAAATCTATCTTTGCGTTCACTCTTATCACGGCCATCCCGCTCTCGGTCATTTCCTTTCTTGACCACATTAGCTTCTTTTCTTTCATCCCGGCCATGATCAACTTCACGACCCTTATCCCTCCGTGATTTATCCTCTTTCTTCTTGTCGGACTCACGATGTTGACTACTAGCTGCCTTGTCAAATTCCTCTCCTCTTATGGAATCATTTGCTTTGCCAAGCACTGGCCCTAATGACGTAAAAGATTTTCGGCCGAGATAACTCCTGAACGCAGTTCCTTCTCTTAATCCCGTCATCAAGGCTAGGACTGCTACATCTTGCTGCAGCCTAGGAATAGATACGGCCTCTACATTAAAACGCCCAATGTAATCCGAAAAAGATTCGGTTTCTTCTTGCCTGACTGACAATAATTCCCCAGCAGTGTGCTCACAGCGCCTATTGCTTACAAAGTGCGTACTGAACATAGATGAGATTTGAGAGAAACTGGACACATTACCAGGTTTGAGACTCTTAAACAAGGTTTGAGCTATGCCAGTAAGAGTGGACGGGAAGACCTTGCACCAGATAGCGTCTACCTGCGTGTATAGATACATGTGACCCTCGTAGGCTGCGACATGATCGTCGGGATCTGAGCTGCCGTCAAATTTGCATGATGGCATTTTGATTCTCGACATTGGGTGATTCAGAACCTCCGGCACGAATGGGGAGAGTTTGGGCTAGATTAACAGATGTCCGCCACCCGATAGTTACTAACACCAGTGGTGCTGTACTCTCGGTATGAGCGGCTGTGATTCTCGTCTGAGTTGTTAAGATCCTCAGTTTCCAAATCGCCTTCCTCGTACTCTGGGTCATCGATTTGCTTTTCCATCTGGCGTTCCTCTTGCAATAATGTAGGCATCCTCCTTACTGGCGTACCGTCAACGTTTCTACCGGCCATAGCCAGTGATCGTTTACGGTGCTGAACGACTTTGGTATTAGGTGCAGGAATGTTGTTAGGCTGAGGAGTGCCTTGTAACATTTGAATGAAGGATGCCACGGTTTGCAGTTGATCAAGAGAAAATTGACTCAACTGAGCCAAATTAAAAGGGACGCCACCAGGGTTTACCTGAGTTACATTATTCTCAGGAGTGCGCTGATCGTTGTTGCTCTCGGGCATATTGGGATGGAACTGGGGTGCACCGATGGATCCGGTAATAGCAGGATGAGAGGATCCTTGGCCGATCTCAAATCCGGGTGGACCATGACTTGTATCGTTTGTCTTTTCCATGACTGCTTCGCAAGGATAGGAGGCCCCTCCTTCTAGCGCCAAGTTGTTTCGGTGTTGAAACGGTGGCGGACACAGATATGTCCGACAGTATGCAAGTGGACGTCCGAGACTGGAAGTCTGCAAGGAAGACAAACGTAAACTACCCTCGGGGGGGATGCGAGGAAACCCCCTCCGACGCTCAAGTCAGTAAGTGTCCGATAAGGATTTTGGAGAGAGAAAGTAAAGAGAGAGAGATAAGAATTATGAGTGTGAGAGAGTGTACCTGCAGAATAGTACCATTTGGCTATTTATAGTAGTACTGTTCATCTTATAAGATGCGTAATCCTTTGACACGTGTACGACTACGATGAGTCTGACTGGAGGGAAAATTGTCCTTTAGTGTGGCCGTGAACGCCATCTCGGACTGTTTACTAGAAACGGCTTTGATTCTGTTGATGAAGTCGCGTTTCAAGTTTATTAGTGTCGGCCACAAGTGATGTGTCCGACTGTGAACTTGGGTATACCCATACAAGTATAGATTATTCTTATGAAACAGCTGGTAAATAAAAGAGGTAAGATGCCATTTCCAATATTTTTCTCAACTAGTATTACGTATTAAGTCATATATTAACCCATAATGACAACAATCCATGGCTGACCATTAAAATAATTGTAGCACATCAACATAGTTAACAATCTCAAAAGTGCCTGTGAAAAAAAAAAAAAAAACAATCTCAAAAGTGAGCAGATTTTTATATAACACACTTGCAGAAGTTTTATTTAATGCTTAAAAATTAGGCCTTGGCTTTGATAGTTTTAGCATGAACCAATGTTGCCTAAGGTAACATTTCCAGTGATTTGCTGGCCGCCTTGATTGCTAAGGTTGCCACCAATGGAACCAATGTCAACACCACTGGATTTCGCCTTGCTATTTCCGACTTTGATGCTGCCGTTCGTCTGCATGCCGGAATCATTCACGTTACCACCGGAATTGTATACCTGACCTCCGTAGCCGGGGCTTGGCAAAAATTGAGGACCAGCATGCTGAGGAGGACAACATTGCTGAGGAGGACACTGCGTGCTTGCAAATTTGGGGAGTTTTGTTTTGTTTTAACTTAGTTTGTTGTTAGTTTGAGACTTTGAGAGGCTTGGGTTTTACTCATGACCTATTTCTACCCTTTTATAGAGAATTTGAGGCCTCATCCGAGGTACCTGATTCTCATGAGAACAACGTTGATTAGTTTTAGTATGTTGTTCATTAATTAATAGAGCTAGGTGAAATATATTCCTATCTTAATCATTCAAAACTTTATTCTTCATATGCATATGCAAACTGTACATGTACATACATGAGGACGAGGATGAAGATGCATATAAAGCACTCGTTTTCTTTGTCAGAGTACTATACTTCTTTTCGAAAATTTGGGTGGTGCCTCTACTCATCCTAAGCTCCGGGGGAACATATATAGCCTCCATGAATTAATTGACTCCCATCACATGATTATCTCTATAAAGAATCAGGAGATAGCATAGTGGTAACTTCTCTTCATCTCCCCCCTAGTAATAAAGATTTGATTCTCATGGAGAGAATGATGAGCGGTGGGATCGAAAAAAGTTGGGAGGGCTATTATGAATTGGGATGAACCCTGAGACTAGACAATTTGACCGAGCTCGTTCTAATAGAGTATAAAATTAATTCTAAGGCTTCGATCACCCGTTTAAACTTTTGGTTGATTTAGTCCTTTGATATGGTATTAGAGCCCTAAGTTGCACGGAAACGGGACACGTAAACGGACACGTGGACACGGGGACACGGGGAAACGTGAATTCTAAAAATGAGGAAACGTCGGGGAAATGTTTTGGGAAAACTTTAAACAAACCCCATTTGTAATTCTAGTTACTTAATGATCTACATTTTATTTGTATTGTCTTAGCTTTATATTCTAATCAAATTTCAACGGTCTTAGACCTATTGATCTAAAGAACTCCTTTTTTTATGATCATGAATATTTAACCTATGAATATCAGTGACAAATCTTTTGTAATTAATTTATGAATGCTATATATATATATATATATATATATATATATATATATATATATATATATATATATATATATATATATATATGAAGTTGGTTAATCTTTTTTTTTTTGTTTTTGGATTTTCTAACACTGAACCCTACTATATCAGCATGCTGACAATATAGCTCATGTATATCATCCAATGTTGGTCTTACTTGACCAAGTAAAACTCCTCCAATTTCATGTTTATTCAGTGATTGTTCAGTTGAACCTGTTATGTATATATGATATAGTGTATCTATTTATGATATAGTGTATGGGTGTGTGATATAGTGTATTTGTGAATTATATATTCCATTTTTGTGTTTCATAGTACGCAATATTTTTGTTATATTCTATAGTGTTTTCTGTGTGATATAGTGTATCTATTTATGATATAGTGTATTTATGTATGATATAGTGTATGTTTCTGCAATGCGTTTAAGTAAATATTTTCTATATCTACTAGTGTGTTCCTATATGATATAGTGTACGTATGTATGATATAGTGTACCTATGTATGATATAGTGTATGTACGTGACAGCGTAACTGATATAGTTGATATAGTGTAATAATCTATAGTGTATTTACAAGAATGAAGATATTTTTGTCACTTTTCTTATAGTGTATGTATATATGATATAGTGTATCTATTTTTGATATAGTGTATGGGTGTTTGATATAGTGTATTTGTGAATTTTCGACCATTTTTGTAATGCGTTTAAGTAAATATTTTCTACATCTGATATAGTGTACCTATTTATAATATAGTGTACCTATCTATGATATAGTGTATGTACGTAACAGTGTACATAGTGTATCTATTTATGATATAGTATATGTATGTGATAGTGTATCTATTTATGATATAGTATATGTATATGATAGTGTAACTATTTACCTGGAATGACAGCTAAATTAGATTCATCACTTGATACTACAGCATATTGCTCGTCAACTTGATTTTCTAGCTCATCAAGAAACAGAACCACATTACCTACATAAATTTATAGTGTTAGTGTTTTGCTTAATGAAACAAATGAAATTATTGACTTCGATGTTGTTACCTTCAAAACTTGGTGTATTATTGAGATCTATTACGAGTGGATCTTGATGCTCATTTTGGATTGAATTGTCATGCTGTTCGTCGTCGAGTGCTTCAATGCTCGGATTTAGGTCATCTATATTACATGCTACAATACTCTGATTCAGATCTATTTGATCAATTAAACCCGAATTTTCCATGAATTTGTCGTAGTTGTTCAATTGAATAGGAAATTGTCGAAGAATCAATTTGTCGTAGTTGTTCAATTGAATAGGAAATTGTCGAAAAATCAATTTAGTTTGCAGATATAATTTGAATGAAGAGAGAGAATAATTTGCAGATATTTTATAGCGATAGAATCATTGATTTTTGGAAATATTGAAGAGAGAGAAAATCGCGCATTTTTGGTAAGTGAAAGTGAGTACTTTCTACCGGGTCACGTGCCTGGGCCTGGTCCACACTATTTTTAATGTGAACCGGGTCCATGCAAGACGGATTGTAAAAATAAGTTTAACAATACAAACAAATGAGACAGAGTATTTTGGACCCTTCAAACTTACTTCAGAGTTCCACAACAATCATCATACTCACTTATTCAATGTCTATGACCTATCGATTTTGACCATAACTTTTAGGAAATTTATATTTTCTCACACACTTATCATTTTAGGTCGTTTCAAAATAAATGAGACGTTACTTTATTTTGTATTCACTTCTCTCTATCTCTCTCCTCATCGCATGGGTCCATCTTTTTCTTTCTCTATATCTCTCTCCTCTCCTGAATTAATCCTTGTGTCAAGGCCCTACGTTTAATTTAAAACATAACAAATGAAGTATAAAAGTTCCTATTAGAATACAAATCATAGGTACGATTGTTTTACTTATTTTGTTTTATCACCAATGTGATTTACAAATATTGTAAAGTGGGCATCCTAAAAAAAAATTCCTTTGGTTCTCTTGCACGGTTCAAGTGGGCATCTTTTGCTACAAATTGTTACGTTACATGGACGATTGACCTATCCTGCTCTATATATGTAATTGGTATCACGTTACACTTCTACACTCTTGAGTTGTAATTTTATGTAGTCTAAAAGGTAAAGGTTTACGCGTTGTCAAACAAGATTATTCTTCTACATGGCAATCTCCTTTTATTTCAGTGCTTCTTTTTCGTATCAGTCGTCATTAAAAATAAATATCATCACAATTTTTAAACACGTGACATCAATAACGGCAAGTTAGTATTTATTCTAATCCGACACATCATTACAACTTTAGTCATAAAAATAACAAAAACGTCTTATGACTCCTTTCAAAGCCTTTACAATTGTAGAAATAGTGTACAATAATTATACAATTTTTCTCAGTTACTTATCTACAAATATTATTGTATTAACTTAGCTTTTGCTTTATTTCAAAACTTTTAACTTTTTTTTCTAAATTTTTATAAGTATTTATCACAATTGTTTTTCTTCACTATATATATATATATATATATATATATATATATATATATATATATATAGCACATAGTGATTTTGATTATTATTGGAGCCACTCAATACCTAGTTGCTCAAATGCATTAAAGATGCTATTCTGATCTCTCCATATGGTGCTTTATTTTATATTCGATTGGTTTCACTAGCTCTGTGCATGTTGTTATGTCAATATGTCATCATCATACATTTAATAATATACAATAATATTTATAGTTAAGGCAGTTGACGTACATATCCTTGGATTGGGGGAGCTAAGAAAATAATTTTGCTCAATAATATATTTTAAACATTTTTTCCATCAGAAAAAAAAAAGTAACATTTGGAAAGCTAGAGCGATAGTATGTATTCTTAATTCAAAGTATCCTGATTGATGGTTTGCTAATTCTATCCTTTTCTTAAAGGATCGAAAAGAGTAGGAGGTAGCCATCTCTTAGTAAATATGCAATACATTTCCTATGTTCTATATTAATTACAAGGATCATATGTCAAAACCACCTTTTATAACCACTTTTTTTTTTAGAAACCACCTTTTTAAAAAATTGGGCACGCAATCACCTTTTTGGTTCTTTTTTTGTTGGAAGCCACCATTTGCTGGAATCCGGTGGTTGACCTCGATTTTCCAGCGTTGACAATTATAGAACCCATTTTGTTCCAGATTTTCGTCATTTCTTCCACCTTCACGCCTTCTCCCTTCTTACGCTTAGCATCTTCCTCCCTCAAATTTTTTTTTTGAAACGAGCAATGGAGGAGGAAGGGAGAAAGAGGAAGAAGAAGAAGAAGGGGGGAGGGGGGTTTGCTTGGGGATGCGAGGGGGAGGGGGGGTTTGCCGGAGGATGCGAGGGGGAGAGGGTCTCGGGGTTGGGAGGGTGGGGTTGGGAGGGTGGGGGTTGCGGAGGGTAAGAGGCTGCGCGTGGGATAGAGGCCGGGAGGGTGGGGCTAGGCGGCGGCGGCTAGGGAGGCCGGAGGTTGGGGGTGGTGGCAACGGGGGAGAAGGCTATATGGTGGTGGTGGCGGCAGCAATGATGGCTTGGTGGTGGTGATTTTCGCAGAAGATTGATAAAGGAGGAAGAATGGCGAAAATCTGGAAAAAAAATAGTTTCTATGATGGTCAATGTCGGAAAAGTTGGGTCAACGACCGGATTCCGGCAAGTGGTGGCTTCCCATAAAAAATAAAACCAAAATGGTGGATGCGTGCCCAATTTTTTTTAAAAGGTAGTTTCTCACAAAAAAAGTGGTTATAAAAGGTAGTTTCTGACAAATAATCCTAATTGCAACATGTAAAATTCATATCTCCCAACTCACATCTTTACCCATTAATATTATCTTAAATCATCAATAAGTATCAGAGTTATGCCTTATGGTATGTTTAGAATTCTAGTATGTTCTACCGCACTAAACCTATTATACTTAGGTTATGGCATCCTATATTCCTATATAAATCCATGATGTAATCAAGTTATGAGAGGGTATCATTCATGTGATCAGTTAATAATATGAGAAAAAGTATTTCTCCATCTTGACAATAAGTAAAATTATAATAAGTTGATATTTTAAAAGTGTATATTAAGTTGAATCTAAAAAAATCCCACATGACTGGATCATTAGTTGAGATTATATGGGACAATTGGATCATTTGAACTAGTAGTAATAATATATATTCTTAGTTATTAGTAATTATAAATATAGAGTGTGTCTTGGGTGTAAAATGTTACACCATAATTTATTGAGTAACATGCGTAATGACATACACTTCAACAAGAATGACATGGACTATACAAAATAATGACATGAATCTCATGTCAATTTGTCATTTATTTAATTTCATGCCATTTGAGTTTTTTTTTTTTTTTTACAAAAGAAGCGGTGGTTTGTGAATTGTTATACCATAAATTATGGTGTAACAGTTACTTCCAAGAATTTGTGATAAATATAACATTCGAATTAGGTTTGGTTCTGGTCATTTAAACTTAAAAGTCATTTAGGTTTTTTTTTTTTTTGAGGAGCACAACATTAGTAGAGATTATATGGGACAATTGGATCATTTGAACTAGGAAAATTACTTCCTTCGTACTGAAATAACTGAAATACTTCTTTCAAAAAGCTCTCACATAAAAGAGTCAAGTCTTTTATTTGTTTCAGAATGCAGGAAGTATATTCTTAGTTATTAGTTATTATAAATAGTAGAACATTCGAATTAGGTTTGCATCTAGTCATTTTATATTTTTGTCATTTAGTTTTACTATTTTTGTTTTTATCAATATATTGACTAAATATAATAGTTTGTGAATTGTTTCGGTTTAATTTTTTTGTTTACATCAAAATCTGTGGTCTACAAGTTGAGTTAGAATCAGGAAATTAATCATTTCGCATATCACTATATCAGATCTAGTGAAAATTAATCATTAACCAGTATAGATTATTCTTATGAAACAGCTGGTAAATAAAAGAGGTAAGATGCCATTTCCAATATTTTTCTCAACTATTACGTATTAAGTCATATATTTACCCATAATGACAACAATCCATGGCTGACCATTAAAATAATTGTAGCACATCAACATAGTTAACTATCTCAAAAGTGAGCAGATTTTTATATAACACACTTGCAGAAGTTTTATTTAATGCTTAAAAATTAGGCCTTGGCTTTGATAGTTTTAGCATGAACCAATGTTGCCTAAGGTAACATTTCCAGTGATTTGCTGGCCGCCTTGATTGCTAAGATTGCCACCAATGGAACCAATGTCAACACCACCGGATTTCGCCTTGCTATTTCCGACTTCGATGCTGCCGTTCGTCTGCATGCCGGAATCATTCACGTTACCACCGGAATTGTATACCTGACCTCCGTAGCCGGGGCTTGGCAAAAGTGGAGGACCAGCATGGTGAGGAGTATAACATTGCTGAGGAGGACACTGCATGCTTGCAAATTTGGGGAGTTTTGTTTTGTTTGAACTTAGTTTGTTGTTAGTTTGAGACTTTGAGAGGCTTGGGGTTTTAGTCATGACCTATTTCTACCCTTTTATAGAGAATTTGAGGCCTCATCCGAGGTACCTGATTCTCATGAGATAATGAGAATAACGTTGATTAGTTTTAGTATGTTGTTCATTAATTAATAGAGCTAGGTGAAATATATTCCTATCTTAATCATTCAAAACTTTATTCTTCATATGCATATGCAAACTGTACATGTACATACATGAGGACGAGGATGAAGATGCATATAAAGCACTCGTTTTCTTTGTCAGAGTACTATACTTCTTTTCGAAAATTTGCGTGGTGCCTCTACTCATCCTAAGCTCCGGGGGAACATATATAACCTCCATGAATTAATTGACTTCCATCACATGATTATCTCTATAAAGAATCAGGAGATAGCATAGTGGTAACTTCTCTTCATCTCCTCCCTGGTAATAGGGATTTGATTCTCATGGAGAGAATGATGAGTGGTGGGATCGAAAAAAGTTGGGAGGGCTATTATGAATTGGGATGAACCCTGAGACTAGACAATTTGACCGAGCTCGTTCTAATAGAGTATCTCTATTATATAAGGGAAGGGGGGAGGAAGATGGTGTCCCCCTCTAAAATTATTAAATTACCCTTAATGATCTAATACAATAAAAAAATTACAAAAGAAAACAATTTAAGAACCCCTTTTTCATTTCAACTTGCCATTTTAAACAAGTTAAAAATGGTATATGCATCAAATATTTCAATAAAAAAAATGCACAAAATATCTTGACCTTTTTTTTATAAGAGAAGATGATATACATGATGTCCACCTAAAAAGTATGAAACACTCACTACCTTTGATACTCATTAATTCAGTAAAACCAACTCATTATGTCTATTCTTTTTGTTCAAAATTCATTCACAAACAATTAAAATTGAAAATCACTCACAACCTTTGGTTGTTTTTTACATTAACGAATTAATATATCTAAATTCATCTAACTATTAATCTATCACATTTTAAGTAATCATAACTATAGTACAGATGGAGTGTATAATAGAATAACAAGTTATGAAATTAACGCACGCATCGCGTGCTTATAAGGCTAGTAAAACTAATTCTAAGGCTTCGATCACCCGTTTAAACTTTTGGTTGATTTAGTCCTTTGATATGGTATTAGAGCCAACGTGACAATAATAAGGTCACGGGTCCGAATCTCAACCCCTCCTAAGACAGGCCTGTGCAACAACCACACTTCAATCCCAATGGGATCTAGCGTAACGGCGTGAGGGGGCGTAAAAGAAGCTAATATTGTTTACAAAGGGCTATTCTATCTTAGTCTAAATCTTCTGTCTCATTTTTTGTAAAACATATGGGCAATACAATATTATTGGAACTTTTTGTTGGGAAAGACCTTTTAAAATAGCTATTTTGCTAGAAAAGACCTAATAAAAACTTTTTTGTTGAAAAAGACCTATTATAATACTTCCCTTTGTTACTTAAGACGACCTCAATGTTTTCCGGCAAAAAAAAAAATCAATTTTTCTGATATTGACTTGCTTTCCCTCCCTTTTCAATAAATGGGACCAACCTATTATTTTTCCCACCATATTCCCTTAAAATGGGAAGTAAGAGGAAAGAGCATGGTAGGGTTAAGGGATTAGGATAGAAAAAAATATGTTGGTGTCATTTAATGAGAAAAGGAGGGGAAGAAAAGTCAATGGCAGAAAATTGACTTTTTGCCTCGAAAATATTGAGGTGGTCTTATGTAACAAAGAGGAGTATTATAATAGGTCTTTTTGAACAAAAAAGTTTTTATTAGGTCTTTTCCAACAAAATGACTATTTTGATTGGTCTTTCCCAACAAAAAGTTCATATTATTGGTCCACATCATCAAGTTTACTCAACATTTTCTTATAGAAAAAAAAAAGCAAAATATTATATAATTGATATAACACAATAAAATAAATAACACAAATTATAGTACAAACAAACAAGACAACAGATTTTTTACTCTTCAAACTTAATTTCAGTTCCACAACGAAGTATTTACTTATTCAATGTCTATAACCGGTTTTGAGTTTTGACCCTTATTTGTAGGAAACTTATGTGATTGTTCCTATTTTCTTAATTACAAATCACACATTATTTTGTTTATTTACTTTTATCACCAATAGTGATTTACAACTAGGTGGGCATCTTAGAAAATTCCTTTTATGCTCTTGCACGGTTCAAATGGGCATCTTTTGCTACAAATTGTTATATGGAGTATCCAATTTCAAGTCTACCCTTCTAAAATTTTGGGTTGCAATTTTCTGTAGTTCAAAGGTAAAGATTCACGCTTTGTCAAACAAGTTTATTCTTTTTCCCCTCAAAAAAAAAAAAGTTTATTCTTTTACATGATACTCTCCTTTTATTTTAATGCTTCTTTTTGATATTAGTCGTCATTAAGAATAATTATCACCATAAGATCGATAGTATATATTCTTAATTCAATAGAGTGAGTATCCTGAATTCCTGATTGATAATGAGTTGATTCTATCCTTTTTTGTTAGACTAAAAAGAGTAGGAGGTAGCTGACTCTCGGCAAAATTGCAACATACCTACGTTCTATATTAATTGTATGTAGTATGTAAAGCTTCCTATCTCCTGACACATATCTTTACCCATTAATATTTCAAATTATCAATAAGTATTAGAGTTATGTTAGAGTTATGGGTCCTTCAAAAAAAATAGTTATGGATACGTTTAGGGTTATAGTATGTTATAGTGACCTAATTAATTATATTTAGGTTATGGCTTCCTATATAAACCCATGATATAATCAAGTTATGAAAGGGTATCATTCATGTGATCGAGTTGATAATATGAGAACAAGTATTTCTCCATCTTAACAGTAAGTTAAATTATAATACGCTGATATTTAAAAGTGTATATCATGTTGAATCTTAAAAAAATCCCACATGATCGTGTTTATCCTAATGTATATAGATTATAATAGATGGTCAAAGGGAAGTATGTGAATAGTATAAAAATCCAAATGTTGTGATTAATATGAAATAGAGGTTGATTATAGGTCGGGCCGGGCTTTGGCCAAAAATGCCAGTTTCGGGACGGGCAAAGCCTCTAGCCAAAAATTTTGCTAAGAGCCCACTAATTCGGGCCAGGCCGAGTAGGCTTTCAGGCCAATTGTGGGTCGGGCCGAAATTAGACCTAAATTTCATATTTAGGCTACCTATTGCCGACTTTTTTCCCAAAAATCGGGTTGGTTAACCACAGGTTGAAATATATTCCCCCAAAACCCGCTAATTTTCGGGACGAGCCCAGCCCAAGTTGATATATGAACGAGGAAGTAAGTTCTTAAATGTATGTATACGCTCATGAACGGTCACTAAATATCCTTTTTTATTTTTGAGGGGCACAACATTGGTGGAGATTATATGGGACTATTGGATCATTTGAACCAATAATAACATATATTCTTAGATATCATTGATTATAAATAGAACATTCCAATTAGAGGTTTGGTTCCCGGCATTTTAACTTAAAAGTCTTTTAATTAGTTTTACTTTTGGATTTTTGGTATATGCAGTCCTTAAGGTTGCAAATAAACATTAAATATATTTCCTTAAAATAGTATTCATTTAGGAACTTATGACATAATCACGCGTCAAATCTGTCATAAATGTAATTAATGTTTATTTATTACTTAATATTTTCATGTTTAGCTTTTTTTTAGGGTTGTATTACTTAAATATATCATTTCTGTCTTTTGGTTTTTATAAAAAAAATTCGAGTTAGGTTTATTAATATATTGACTATAATAGTTTGTGAATTGCATCAGGCCAATTTTTTGTTTTCATCAAAATCTAATGGTTGGCAAGTTGAATTAGAATTAGGAAATTGATCATTTCGCATATCAGGTCTAGTGAAGACGAAAAACGTACTATATTCGCTATCATTATTCTTATGAACCAGCTTCCAAATAAAAGACGTACGTAAGATGCCATTTGAATTTGACTTATCTCAACTATTCAGTCATATATTAACCAATAACCCATAATGAGTACAATCCATGGCTGACCATCGAACTAGTTGTAGCACATCAACATAGTTAACAAACTAAAAAGTGAGCAGGTTTTTTATATAACATCTGCAAATCAAGTAAGTAGCACCCAAAAATAAATGTCTGCAAATTAAACTTGCAGAAGTTTTATTTAATGCTTAAAATATTAGGCCTTGGCTTTGATAGTTTTTAGCATGGACCATGTCCACAACCAATGTTGCCTAAGGTAACATCTCCAGTGATTTGCTGGCCACCTTGATTGCCAAGATTGCCACCAATGGTACCAATGTCAACACCACCGGATTTCGCCTGGCTGTTTCCGACTTCGATGCTGCCGTTCGTCTGCATGCCGGAATGATTCACGTTACCACCGGAATTGTATACCTGACCTCCGTATCCGGGGCTTGGCAAAAATGGAGGACCAGCATGGTTAGGAGGATAACATTGCTGAGGAGGAAACTGCATGCTTGCAAATTTGGGGAGTTTTGTTTGAACTTAGTTTGTTGTTAGTTTGAGACTTTGAGAGGCTTGGGTTTACTCATGACCTAGTTCTACCCTTTTATAGAAAATTTGAGGCCTAGTCAAGGTACCTGATTCTCAAGAGATAATGAGAACGTTGGTTAGGTTTAGTATATCTACCCTACTCCTTCTGTCTCATAATATAGTGCTTATTTCTTTTTTTTTTCACGGAAATTAAGGAGATTGGATGGAGTAGTAGGATTGTAAAAAAAAATTAATGAAGTTCTTTTGTCTTGAAACTACTCCCTTTATTTTCTTTTTTCTTAAAAAGAAAATCAAAAAACAATAAATATTTCCTTGGAATAGTGCAAAACAATAATTAGGAGCACACATTTTGAAAGAAAGGTATGAATATTTTGGGAAGTTTGTGTAAAAATTAAGGACAATTTAGTCAAAACAAATTAATAAAAAATGAAGTAGGCACAATATTTTGGGACGCCCAAAATGGAATGTAAGTACTATATTATGCGACGGAGGGAGTAATATATTAAAAGGTGTTCCTCAACAAGGAACTGTGCCACGTGGCGCTATCCATTAGAGTTTTGACTTCATGAACTCCACATACAATAAAAAAATTAGATTATATATGCATAGTATAAGATTTGATCCCATGACTAGGGGTGTGCACCGGTCCAGAACCGGACCTGACCAGTTGGACCGGTGGACCGGTATCCGGATTTTTTTTTTATCGGACCGGAATATTCCGGTCCGGGTCCGGACATGAATTTTTCCGGTCCAGATTTGGACCGGTTGGACCGGAATTTGTATTTTTTTATTCAAAAAAATCTTTTTTGCTAATAAATTCGATAGATTGAAAATTAATAATACCAAAAGCAATAATCATAAAGGCAATAAAGATGAGGTTTTAACTTTCTAACTTTTCTAAGTTTTAAACTTTTTTTTAACATTCAAACCTATTTTCCGGTCCATTCCGGTCTGGACCGCAAAATTCCGGGTTTGGACCGGATCGGAAACCCGAAATCCCAAGTTTTCATGTACCGGAGACCGGACCGGAAATCCCATGACCTCAAACTTGTGTACTAATGTCTTAAGTCTTAACCTGTAAACCAAGTAATATTTGGTGTTATAATTTCAATGCAAAATACTATAATAAATAAGTACCTGGGGCATAAAACGGGCCTAAAAACTAATTGTTCATTAATAGGGTTGAAATATATTCTTATTTAAATCATTGGAAACTTTATTCTTGATATGCATGCATGCATGCACAGGACGACTGGACAAGGATGAAGATGCATATAGATTATTAAAACCCCCCACCCCCAAATATGTGGTTGGATATATACTTTGATGAGAAATGCCGATAGTATTTAAAAACCAACATATATATAATACAAATAATTATTAGCTATATTAAGACAATAATATTTTTATTTCACTATACTACTTTCTCAATATAATCTACCACTTATATTATTGTCACAAATATTATAGCGTTTATAACAGATCTTAACTTGGTAAAGCTCGTGGTTGGATGAAGGTTTCTTTTATGTTTCAATAATCACTAAAGTTTGGTTTTTTAAAAAAATAAAACTTGACATGATGATAAATTTGAAGTTTGGGGGTGCCATTCAATGTCTTTAATTTTTTAGAAAGAAAAATATAGTCACGTGCTCAAATAGGACATTTTATATTTTCATAATATATATTGTCCAAAATTTTTATTAAATACTATTAAAGTATCTACTATTATTATTAAAGAGCGCGTACAAACATTGATAATACGACGTGACATGTAACATATCCATGTCATTGTCTTACAATTATGAAATTTTAAAGATCGCCAATATTAATTTTATACCCACAAGGCCACAACACCAAGTATTAAAGGTAAAGATTTATATATCCAACGCTCAACTACCCTCTTGTTTCTTTGGTTATTTAAGTACTTATGAATTTTTAATAATGAAAATCAAGAGTTAAGTTAGCTATGATATTTTGTATGCATATATAATATGAATAAATGACTATTCTTTTTTTGCTAACTCAGTTAGGAATATAACTCAGGGCATCGAAAACAAAAAAAAAAATAGTTAGTGATTTAAAAATAGCAATTATACAAAGGCAAGTGTAAACAAAGTAAGAAATGTTCTTTGGTCCAGTTATAAAACTCAAAATTTGGGTGGTGCTTCCACTTGTCCAAAGCACTAGGAGAAGATAAACTAAAAACAAAAGGTCTTTAAAGCGTGTGAGAACTAAATATTCTAGTACTCTTTCAATAATGAAGGAAGTATTATTCTCAAACTGGCTCTTAAAAAATACTCCTCTATTCCAAAATATTCTTCATATAAAGATTTCTAAAAGCTAAGTTTGACCTTAATTTTTAGGAATCAATTAAGTATATTAATATATAGTTTCCAATAAATTACTTATTTAAACTACCAACCTTCGACCACTTATTAGCAAACAGCCAAACGTATAGACATAAGAAGTGGAGAATCAATTTGCATTTTGTATTATAAAGTGAGCATCTTTGAAAGAAATAATTTCTTCTGATTCTATAGCACGCGGTTCAAGTGGGTATCTATTCTGGTGTTACAACTTGTTACATCATGCATGGACCCCTTCCTCGCTAGTCGCTTGCTCTATGCAGGATTCTCCAAAAGACTTCAACTTTTGGGTTCTGAGGGATTGTGTTATGGCAAGCCAAGTGTGGGATGTTATTAACATAAACCAAGAGTTAAGAGAGGGGGAAGAAAAAACATGGCTTAGGAACAATATAAAGTGCAAGGAAAAAAAATTCAACCTGCCTTGGAACCTCCTATTTTCTTTAATTTGTTTCGAAATTTGGCTTGTGCGCAACAGGTTTCTCTTTGAAGGAACCTCATTACCTCAGGTCCAGGTCTTGATCAAAAAAGCTACCTTTAATGCGTGCGAATTTATTTCCTCGCACACTAGTGTTCCTAAGCAAATGTCCAATATTCCAGAACCTGCTTCCTCCGAAAAGTGCAGAGATCATGAGTCATGTTTTGTGCACTCTGACGCCTCATTTGTAGACGCCTTTCAGCCAACTAGGGTGGCAGCTTGTCTGAGAAATAGGGCAGGTGAGTGGATTAAGGGATGCCAAAAGATCATTTTTGTTACAGACATTCTCTCGGCAGAGGGCTTAAGGCTAGCCCACAGGGAATATGTTACCTCGGTCACTATGTTTTCGGATTGTCAGGTGGCGGTGAGTAGATTGAATCAAGTGGAAGTCTTTCATGACATGTATGCTAATATAATTAAAGAGTGCAGGGAAATGGCAAAGCGGTTCCAGCAGGTGAAGTTCGTATTCGTGAGGCGTAATAATAACAAGATTGCGGATGCACTGGCGAAAGAAGGCAGAACTATGGATGCAAATCTGAATGAAGTTAGGGAGCTACAATCTCCCCCTAATTATTGTAATAGCTATCTCGTGGATGACTGTATTAGACTCTTTCAAGTGTAATTTTGTTTGAACTCCTTGTTAACCAAAAAAAAAAAAAAACTAGTTGTTGACCCGGGCTATGCCCCGAGGTTAATTTATATATTGCATTACATTTTAGTTATTTAAGATGTTTAATGTCGTTCTTTTTTTTTCCTTATTTCTTAAAGAATATAACCGATTAATGAGAGTTTGTTGTTTAGGGGTGTTCATAATCGGTTACCTAGTTATTCGGGTACCAAATATGTGGTACCAGAATACGTGGGTACCCCTTTTCGGGTAGCTAGAAAAGCAGCCCATGACTCGACCCTAAATAACCGGGTACCCTCAAAAGTGTCATGGCTTTTTTTTTATGAAAAAAAAAATCATTGGAAGAGCCGAAGAGCTATAGAATAAGCTACTACTATGAGTATTAATTGCCGATCCATGTTGATTACAATGATGACAATTGTCAATTGCATGCCAACTCTAATCCTCATTCCTCAAAAGGATCTACTACCAATCAACCATAACGTAAATATTCTCACTTGCATATTGCATCACAACTAATTTTTTCATTAACATGTTGATTCATCCGATCCATTTTTTTACAAGTTGATTCATCTGATCCAACTTCTCCTGTAAAATGTTGATTCTTTTAATTATTCATATTTTATTTCCCCTCTGAAAGTCACAATGCAAGCACAACAACGTGGTATTGGGTAGCTTATAAGATAACTCAATACATTTTCACAATTGTTTCTGATATTATAAGAGGAGATTAAAGGAACTGTGAAAAAAGAAAGAGAAAAAAAAATATAACGATGCGTTTATTCGGGATACACGTGTAACTTAAAAGCAAGCTCATTAACCGACCCGATTTTTGCATCTTTTTTCCGAGTCAGGTACCCGACCCATAAAAATGAAATTTCATATTTATACCTTTTTTGGGTGACATGTCAACATGATGGGTCAAACGCATCAGGTCTTCTGAACACCCCTACTTACAATTTGGTTTCTTAAATTAGAAGCAATGTAGTTTATAGCAATGTAGTTAATTGCATATAATGTTGAGTCTCCTTAATAATTATGGGGTATATTGTGGGATGTAAGTTACCATATCTATAAATGCTTTTCTTAGATGTATGTTATAGTTTTTTTCTCCCTATGAAAAACAAAAAAATATTGTAGATTAATGGTTAGTATGTTTGTATTTCAAGTGAGAGGTTGCGTGTTCGAGCCTTCATACATATATTTTTGAGCTGATTCTATCCTTTACTAGTGGAGCCGAAAAAAACACGAGGTAGTATCTTATTCTAAGTCAAATTTCAACTTAAGTTTGCATAAGTATATGCGCATTAACAATATTGATAGGTCATATCATTCAAGTTTTGTTCAGCTCATTTTGGGGTTAATAAGATTCCGTCTAATATCGGTTTGGGTGATATTTGAGTCTATTGATATCGTAAAAGTCATAGAATTTCTTGTAGAAAAGACCTCATTTATTAGGATTACTGTGAGAAAACTTCTTCAATGTTTTCACCTTAAATGACACTATATATAACAAAATCTCACCTTGTCGTTGATTTTCAGCTAAAAAAAATCAAACTTTAGATTATTGACCGTCCCTGTTTTCCCTCCTTTGTTTATCATATCCCGGCCCAAAAAATTCTACAATTCCGAGTGTGTTCATTAGCCACAAACTTTGACCTTTAAGCTGAAATTGAACAATATATATATTTTAATATTAAAAAAACAATCATACAAGGCGTCTTCTAAAAAAACCTTTAAAAGATGTTTTTGTATGGTAACATATAAAGCCTTTCCGACAAAATTTAAGAAATAATTTAGTTGTTTAGTTTGGCTAGAAGTTGGATTTAGGATTGGTGTAATTCATATGATTATATCAAGTTAATTATATCAGGTTTAGTGAAGATGAACATTTACCAATATGAATTATTCTTATCTTATTAAAGAAAGTGTAAAAAATATATGTACATGAAGAATCCTTGTAAACAACTTGTTAGAAAAGGGATGTAAGATGCCATCTTCATTCTCAATCATTAAGCATCATTGTAGATTTGTCATCTGGCATAAAATTATATGCCTGTTCAGTCAAGCTTACCAATAAGAATATATCTTTCAAATAGAGGTGATATTTCAGACAAGTAACCCCAATGTAAATAAGTTATGAGAAACAGGGCTGCTAATATATGCAGAAAATAGTAAAATTCTCGGCTGCTCAAAAGGAAGGAGCAAAAATCAGTTCACACTTTTCTCCTTCAATTACTGGGAAAAAAATTTTGCGTCCAAACCAAGTTCCTGCTTGGACACAGCACTTGGCCCTCATATCAAGTGTTCATCAATCAACGACAAGGCGAGATACATCACAGATACCCAATTCTCTGCCTATGCTATACAAGTGAAGCAAAATTCTTCATGGTTCTTGCATGTTCACCAAAAAGAACAAAATTTAAAGAATAACCAGTTTCTAATCAGGAAATTTTTGTATGTCTATGAAGATAAAATAGTTTTAAGAGCATCCTTTATGTAGGGATACTTGAAGTGGAAGCCTAATTCCTTGGCTCTAGTTGGAAGCACCTTCTGCCCTTCCAAAACCTGTGAGAAGGGCCACAAGCAATATGATGAGTTATACAAACGAAAAGGCTAAATGAAGAACAAATCACACTGTGTGATCCCACACCAAGTTTTCTCTCTTGTTCAATGTCAAAACATTTTCTCCATTTAGCTTTTTTCTTCATGAATAAACACTGGCCACCAAAAAGGAGGAAGCAAAGCAATTTTTTTAGAGACGAACACACAACGCAAGGAAGCAAATACTTACCACGATAGCTCCTTCTCCAAGAATTGCCTTGAGTGCGAAGTCTGGCACTGGCAGCCATGAGGGTCGGCCCATGGCATTACCCAGATTTTCACACATTTCTCCCAGTCTAACAGGGTTTGGAGCAGTTCCATTGATAACGCCTGAAGTTCAATTGACAACATTCATTATTTTGATATTTAAAGAAGTTCCGATTCCTACAGCACATAAGATAAGAGTAGCTACCAAAGAATCATACCTTCATAAGCTGGATTTAGGAGAGCTTCATATATCAGATTTACAATGTCATCTAAATGTATCCAGGAAAACCTAAAACAAAAGGTAGAAAACAAACTAATGAGGATATTACCTTCTAAAAAGTGGAAATAAAGCCAAGGGAGTGAAGACAGAAGATATAAGCTTAATACCATTGTTTTCCAGTCCCTATAGGTCCACCAGCAAACATCATAAATAGGGGGATCATCTTGGCTGCAGAGAACTCAAGAAAAGACATAAATGGGGATGAGTATTACATCAACAATTTACTCAGGCTTGATGTAAAGTGAAAAGATAGACTAGAACAATGCTCTTCAAGTTTATGAGCGACTCAGAGACTAGAGCCTATGTTTACTCAGACTCTTCATAAAATTTTACATAAATATAAGATTCTGACACTTGGACATGGACACATACTTGTTTTTGACAAGAACAGCTAAGTTTGAGTAATGTCATTCCTAGTATAAAAGGTAACTCTGCCAGATGAAACAATTAGATTAAATGACTAAATACTGTTGACGTCTCAAAGTTGGACATATAAGGAGGCTTTTAAGATTTCAATTAGAAGCAAAACATGGCACTATGAGTTTGCCACCAACGAGTACCTAGAGCACCTCCTTCTTTCCCAAGAACCACGCCGATGCGAATACGTAATAGTCTTACATCTTTGTTGACTTTCAATGCTGAGGCTTCCCATTCTCGACAAACCTGAAGAATAGCTTATCAAGATTAGGAACTATTATGTCAAAAAGAATAACCGACCACATCCTGAGGAATGCAAGAAGAAGGGGCTGAAAGGTTTTTACACATACATTTACTGCATACACAAAGTAGCATGACAATTCCAGAGGAGGATGCACTTTCATTATCCTCAGGTAAACAAGCACCATGAGGTGCTCAGACCCCCCCCAAATAAAACGCACGCACGCACGCACGCACGCACGCGCGCGCGCGCACGCACAAAAGCTAGTCACACCTACATTTCCTCTGACATTAGAGAAAATATCGAAAGAAATTTCAGAAATGTCTACCACAAAGGTCAGGACCAAACATAGAACATAGACATGGCAACCTATACCAGAAGCACCAAAAAAAACACTTGCTTGTCTCATGACAGGAGCTCAATCAAATCGGTTTAGCACACACTTTTAAAATATAATTGAGTAGCATGGCAAATTCTTGTTTAGGTGTAGGAAAGCCTTTAAGGATTGACCCTAAAAGACTCAAGAACCAGCTACACCGGACCTGGAATACTGCCGACAATCAGTTTATTCTTAGGGTGGTTCAACTTATGTTGAATTTTGTTACAATGGAAAAGGGATTCAGAAAGCAGTCACATGCTTTCAGAATCATAATTTACTGCAACATCTGAAGATGTTTAGAATCAACCCAAGGGATCCTATGCTGTGTCATTGAACAACCAAAGGACATAGCACGAATATTCAAAAGACAAATAAAATATCATGCTTCAAGAAACAAGACCCCAAACGGATAGGATCAGCTACATTTTGAACAATTTATATCTATACTTAGGGCCCGTTAGGGGCCTGAGCCAAATGAATGTTCTAATATTCACCTCAGCCAAGTAATCATTTCCTGATGGACTTTTCTCATCAAACACTCGCGTCTCACTTGTGCCTGGAAATTTACAAGTATTAGAACAAAAAAGAAGATTAAAACACTATATGTAGCACAGTGAAGATGCTAAATTCATGGGTATGCCAAGTAAGGCTCATTAGACTGACCATAATAACCAACTGCTGTTGCACTTATCAGAACAGAAGGCCGAGTATCAGCTTGCAAGTCATTTATTAGATCAACAACCTTCATTAAAGAAAGTGAATGCCACTAGTCAGTGGAAGTAAAAATCTATCAGACCCTAAAAACAGAAGGCACTATACAAAGTTCTTTCTCTGTCGATTACCAAGAGGAAAGTAATCAGCATATGAAGCTTTAATACTCATGGAGAATTTAGGATAACCTTAGAAGTGACCTTGATTCTGCTTTCCTTGATATCTTTTTTAATCTGTCATAGAAAGGAAAATAAACTGCAATCAACAATTTTGGGTTCTGGAGACAACAATTACCAAGTTATTTGTATCAAGAAGACTGCATTACTGCATGGATTTGGTGCTTGGTTAGCCCAGCTAGAAGCATAAATTGCTCAATTAAAAATTACAAATGAGCACTTAGCTGAAGCTTTATTGTTCGCTTCAATGTAGGATATGTAACTTCTTAGGAAGCTTTATTTCATGAAAGTGTAAAAAGTTCTTTGGTTGAGTGTGAGGAGTAGAAATTCACATCGGAATTTCTACGTACCCCGCTGAGGGGAGGGGGAGCTAGATAAGTCAATTCCTCCATTTTGTGGGACGTAGAACTTCCTAGGAAGTGTAACTTCTTTTGTGTATGTCAACCAAGCAGCTCTACAATTTTCCACTACCCCTGTATATACACTTTTGATGTTATTTCATGTCAACCAAACAAGCACTTAAAACGAAAATCAGCTTATTGCTTAACCCAACAGCAACTGATCATTCAAGAGATTAATATTTGTGGCCATCATGTATTAATCTGGAGTCTGGACGAAGCCAGAGATTATTTTTTTGCTATGTATCAGCATATATTTTCTCTGGTAGCATTCTCTCAGTTACTGGTTTTATAGCCATATGGATTAGGGGCACTACTCGGCTAGATTCTGGAAAGAGATCTTATATTGCATTTGTCAAAAAAAACCGCAATCATGAAACTCAATTCAAGATTTTCAGGGTGGCAACTCATACACTGATGAAATATTTTAAAAAAAATTCCTCTTTTCACTTTTATAATTGAAGAAATATAAAGGTATTGCATTATGAAGAGGAATATCATATGAATTCATATCATGCTTGCAAACGAGAGGACTCTGAAACAGAAGCATGTTTAGGTGCACCGAGGCTAGCAATACATACCTCTGAGGACCACCTTGTACTGATAGGTGTTCCAGCCAAGTTTACAACAGCATTTGAACCTCGGATGTTGTCCTTCCACTGTGATTCCTCTGCAACCACGATCCCTGGGAACTTGTTGACTGTAGATGGAAACATGGAAAACAGGGTTAAGTGTAAACCGTTGATTTTTGAACAGTTATATTTAATTAGAAATTTAAGATGTACAAATTATGTTATTCTAACTGAAGAAAATTCTAAGATTCATATTCGAAAGCTGTGAAGATGCAATTAGTATACAATATAAGTACTTTCATTACCTTCTTACCGGGAAATATTAGCTGAGCTTGAGATCTGGATCGCGTCAAGACACGAATCTGATGTTTATCTGAAGTAAAAACAGAGAAGAATTCAGGCCCAACAAGTACAACTTATAACCATCTATTGGAGACTGATGCTGATGTGGCTGTAGCTTGCCACATCAGCAGTAGTTAGTTACAGATTCTGTTAGAGGTTGTCAGAACTCTAACTAACTCTTGTATAAATTCTGTTCTTCTCTTCTCATTCTAAGAAATGAGAAATACTTTCTGATTCTCTCTTTGAATCTCTCTCTCTCTTTCTCTTTCTCTCTCTTATCTTTCTCTGAATTTAGTTGCTAGATTACAGAATTTGTCACCAATCGCCCAACATAATATATATGTCTATATGTGACACCTTTGAGAATATTAACATCATATGAGTTCTGAACCGTCAATAATACATAGTTGTGCTTACTAAACTCAATGCACTATAAACATAATTCTACACAACACTAGAATATAGTCATATACTTGTCTGATTAAGGTAAATAATCCATAGTCGAAGTCTAGTGATCGAAATAATCACTACTGCAAACATATATTAATGCCAAACCTGAACATGTTCCATTTTATTGACACTCATTATCAATTATGTAACTAAATCACCTAACCCTCGCAAGGACAATCGCTGAACTAGTCATGCAAAAATGACAAGTATAACACCCTACTTAGTACTTCCAAGTTCCAACAATATCAAACAATGAAATGTCCAACTATAACACCCTAAACAATTAAATTCAACTGAAACATGTTAGGAATTTAGAATATAAGCATCATCACGATTCACGAGTATAAGCAAATAAATTCGAATTCACTTGATTACCTGCGTGTAATCTTTGAACCAATCGCCTACCAATAAACCCAGTAGCCCCAGTTATTGATACAACCATCTGATTGTCCTATGAACAAACAGTAAAACAAAAAGAAAAACCAATAAAATTTCTCTGCAAACATAAGCTATAAAATCTACTCCTTACCAAAATTCATACAAAGTTTCGTCTAAACAAAATGTCGCCTTAAACTAAAATACAGTCCTAATAAGTTTAAATACCACAATGTACAGAAACCATATATGAAGAAAGTTAGAAACATCATAATTCACATCATTTGAAAACAAAAAATAAGCCAATTATACATTATCAATCAAAAATCATGAAGCAAAAGCAACCAAAATCAGTGAAAATTATCAACTTGTAATTGAAGATATATGAGAAATGTAGCACCTTAGAAGAAGGGTCAGACCCATTTTCTTTGCTGAGACATACTAGACTAAATTTTCTGGCCTCAAAACCCTGAAAAAATTTGACAAAAATTAAAACAAGAAAAGACTTGAAATTGTATGAATTTCAAAGAGAGTATAAAAAAAATTAAACCTGGGAATTGGGGGAGAATTGAAAGGAAGGGGGCTTAGAGATGGAAGTAGTCCAAGACAAAGGATTAGTGGCTCTAAAAACCTCCATTGATGAACCTTCAACAGCGAAGAAAGCTTGAAACTTTTTTATTTTATTTTATTTTTTGGGTTTATAGAATTTTGTGGGATTATCAAAATGATGCATGTTCTTTGTTCCTCGTGTAAGAATTTGAGCCACACAAGCTTTTGCTAGTTCTATCTCTTTCGTTAGTCTTCACTCTTCCCCTCTTTTGCACCAAGAATTAAAAATAAAACAATTAATATTATAAGAGATCGCCTATTGTTAAATTATAATAAAAAGTAATCGGCCAAAACCAATATAAAGAAGATAACATACTACTTTTCTGAATAAAGTGACTAGTTTAATTTATTTAGTCACATGTTTAATTCATTCAGTTCTCACGTACTTTAATCCATTTAGTGACGAGTTTAATCCATTTAGTGACTAATTTATCCATTAACTAAGATTGCTGGGTTATTTTCTAGAAACTTTTCTAGTATTTGTTGCTCGGTTGGCTATAATTGATCGAAATCTCAGCTTCATACTGTTTTTTTATTCTTCGTTAAGGGATGCAGGTGGTGCACTGAGAGGCAGGACGCTTTTGCTCTTTAGGGGGGGCTGCATCCTAAGTTGTCCGGAGCAAGGATCATTTTGCCAATAAAAGAATGCCTTTTCTAGGGCTCCCAAATCTTTGGCGACGACCGTTCCAGCGATCAAAGCTTCATTATTAGTTGTTCCTTCGGTTCCCCCTTAGGGGGTCAAGGGGGGAAGTTAGGGGAGTCACTGGGGTGATTTTATCCCCTTTCCTAGCCCGTTCAATTTTCGAAAGGAAATTAAATTAGAGCGTTCTAAATTCCGATTAATTGTCGCAGCGCGCCAAAAAAAGCAAAACCAGGTGAGTTCCTTTCTTGTCTTGTCCAAAAACTTTTTTTCTATTAGTCTGTCTAGCGTCTTTCGATTGGGGTCCGCACCGGGGAATTGTATGTCTTTGTTCTAGATTCAAAGGGGAAAAGAAGGAACGACTAGGTTAGTGTGAGATTTCTAAGGATATTGTTGGGTTAGAGTGAGATAGAATTAGCTTGTTAAGAGAATGTAGGCTTCAATTTGTCTAACATTATGTTATATTTACTCCGCCCATTCTAATACTTTGTGAACCTTTTTTATGGTCATATCGATTATGATTGTCCTGCTTGACATTTTTTATAGTAGTATATACTCCCTCCGTCCCATAAAGTCTGAACACTTTCCTTTATATTTGTCCCAAATTAGTTTGAACATTTATAATTTTTTCTTTTTTGGCACGTCTCACTATTATTATATTACTTTTCTTACATTTTGGCCCACACTCTAACTTATCAATAAAAAAACTACCTCACTTTCTGGAATGCTAAACATAGCCCTAAAACTTCTTAAAATCGCCCCGGGCCCATCAAACATTTCCAACTTTACCCTTCCTTTTTTTTCTTTTCTTTTCCCAAACCACCATCTCCTGCCATCACCACCCCGATTGCCACCAGGCCCACCACTTCCATCCTAACCGCCACCTCCTTCACCACCCAAATTTCGAAATTTTTTTAGTTAAGGGGTGGAACGTCCGGTCAGGACGTTCCACTCATGGCCTGGAGTACGCTCGGGCCATGGGTGGAACGTCCTGGCCGAATGTTCGCCCCATCGCCTCAATTAAAATCATTTTTTACGAGGTGGGTGGTGGCAAGTGGTGGCGGGTGGCAGGGGGAGGTAGGTGGTGACGGGTGGTGGAAAAAAGAGAATGGGTAAAATAGTAAATTAAAAGTGGGCCCAGGACTATTTTAAGAAATTTTGGGGCGATGTTTAATAATCACCCTAACTTTCTCTTTCCTTCAATAAAAAATACCCCCCACCAACTACTGTCGATATCACATCTACTTTTTAATAAAATAACATTTGATAACCACACTACAAATTATCAGCTCAAACTACGTGTCCCAACAATTGTTCAAATCTTTATGGGACAAAAGGAGTAACAATTAGGAGGCTCGCATGATTATCGAGATAAATTTAGCGGTGTTTTTTGTAATTTTACATTTTAACTAATATGGAAGATTTTTAAAATCAAAAGCATATATTTTTCGTATTGGAGAGTTGATCAAGAGGTTATCGACTAATTTGTCAGTTTTGGTAAAATAAAAGTAGTGTATGCCATTTGATATATTCCCTCCGACTTTTTCTTAATTGCTATATTTTCCTTAAATAGACGTTTCTTTTTACTTGTTACATTTTATAAAGTTTTCTTATTTGAGATAGTTGGCCCACCAAGATGTAATTATATTCTTATTAAATTGTGCGTATTCTTATTTGCAGCAGGAGGTTGAAGATGGTGAGGTTGAGTTATATTTTGATCTTTTGAATATGTTTCTAAACTGATAAATTTATCTTATATAATGATAAAGTATGTCCACAAGCTAATCAATTACGCCCATAAACTGATAACTTTATGCCATAACAGATAAATTATGCTCATAAACTAAAATTCGTTTAAGTGATTTTAATGGTTGAGAACTGAAATGTGTCTCAGCCAAGACGCTTTGCTTTTTCAATACCAAAATGGAAGAGGGGTTGCTTTTTTATACTACCAATCTAGCCAATTGGCGAGACTTTCTTATCTATCGTATAACTAATATATAAAGCAGAGTCCAAAAGCCAGTTCACGAGGTCGCGACATTTCGCGTCTTCATTAGACGCAACATGTCGCGGTTATTAATTGACATGTCACTTTTCCTAAAATAAATCGAGTTACAAAGTAATAAAAATACATATATAGAGTTTAGGATAAGAAGAAATAGAGTTGAGTTCACCATGAAAAACTTAAGTATAGTAAATCGATTATAACTTTTAATATATAGTTCCGAAAATTATTATTTTTGCACCATTGGAAAGTATTTAAAAAATACATTAAAACAAGATCCATTTATACTATATTTAAGTTTTATATTAAAGTAACATATTAAAATAAATATTTTCTATAGTATGTATTAAAGTTACAAACTGCAATTAGAATTAGGACTTCAACTAGAATTAGGGTCCAAAAGCCAACTCACGAGGTTGCGACATTTGGCTTCTTCATTGAACGCCACACGTCACGCTTATTAAGTGTCATGTCACTTTCCTAAAATAAATAGAATTTCAAATTAATAAAAATACATGTATACAGTTTAGGATAAGAAGAAATAGAGTTGAGTTCACAATGGAAAACTTAAGTATAGTAAATCGATTTTATATATATATTTTTATAGTTCTGAAAACTATAATTTTTGCACCATTGGAAAGTATTTTTTCCATTTATGCTATATTTAAATTTATATATAAGTAACTTAAGAAAGAAATATCTATAGTACGTATTAAAGTTACAAAATGCAATTAGAATTAGGACTTCAATTAGAATTAGGGTCGAAAAGTCAGCTCACAAGGTTACGACATTTGGCGTGTTCATTGGACGCCATATGTCACGCTTATTAAGTGCCATATTACTTTTCTTAAGATAAATAGAGTTCCAAATTAATAAAAGTACATGTATACAATTTAGGATAAGAAGAAATAAAGTTGGGTTTACAGTGGAAAACTTAAGTATAGTAAATCGACTATAACTTTTAATATATTATTCGGAAAATTATAATTTTTGCACCGTTGAAAATTATTTTAAAAAAATACTTTAAAATAAGACCCATACATACTATATTTAAATTTTATAGGAAAAATTGATTTAATCAGTCACAAATATACGCATCTTGACAAAAACAGTCCCAACTATGGTTTTTTATTGTTCAGTCCCAACTTTGAAGGGTATTTTACAATAGTAGTCCCAGCAGGTTAGAAACCTGCTGTAGCAGGTAATTTGCCTTTTTTTTCTATCTTCTTCCTCCCTCATCTTCTCCTCTACCACCCAACCCCTCCCCTTCCACCACATTACCCCCTCTCCCACCTCCCCTAACCCCTCCCCTGCCCCACCACCCATGCCTACCCCCAAAACCCCTCCCCTTCCCCTCCACTACCCTCCCATTCCCCCCTCCCCCGCCCCCACCCACCCCTCCCCGCCCCCTTGCCCGCGCCCAAACCACCCCTCCCCCCGCCCCGCCACCCTCTCCTACCCATCTCCATCCCCCCGAAACCCCTCCCCTTCCCCTCCACTACCCTCCCCGCCCGCCATCCCATCCCCCCCAAAACCATCCCCCGCCCGAAACCCCTCCCCTTCCCCTCCACTACCCTCCCCTACCCCAGCCAACCCTTCCCCGCCCTCGAAACCCTCCCAGCCCCAAGACCCCCTCCCCGAAACCCCTCCTTCATTCAGCTAGTACTTCAAGGTGAGTCTTCCGACGAAGATTCCGGCCCCCTAAAACTCTTTCCCCTACCCTGGCACCCCTCCCCCGCCCCTAAAAATCCTTTCCCAACCTCCGAAACCCCCTCCCTTTCCCCCCGAAACCACCAGAAAGTCTGATTTTTCCGATGGAAGTTTCTGGAGTTTGCGCGGACGACAGTGACGATGCCGACACTGGATTGAGTTGCCGAGAGAGAAGTGTCGTTTGGGTGGAAAGGAGGGGGAATAGGAGGGGTGGTAGGGGAAGGGGAGGAAGGAGGGAAGGAGGAGATAGAAAGACTGAAGGTAGAGGTAGAAAAAACAGGTGAAAAAAAAAAGTAAAAAGGAAAATAGAGTTTTTTTACAGGTTTAGCAAGTCACCAGTCCACTCGGACCACCAGTGTAAAGGGGGGCTTAAAGTTAGGACTGAATAATAAAAAACCACACTTGGGACTGTTTTTGTCAGAACGCCCGTAGTTGGGATTGATTAAATCAATTTTTCCAATTTTATATTAAAGTAACTTAAAAAAAGAAATATTTTATGTACTATGCATTAAAGTTACAAACTGCAATAATTATAAAGACTTCAATTAGAATTAGGACTTCGATTAGAATTAAGGCTTTTCTAGAAAACCTATTCATGTTAGAATTAGAATATTCAAATTTATTACATTACAACTTTTGTTGTTGTATGTTGGACAAAAAATACGGTCAAATAGGGTATGTGAAAATCTCAAAAGTCTACATCTTTTCCATGAAGAGAACGGGCAATTGCCCCTTTTCTACAAAACCTATTCATGTTAGAATTAGAATATTCAAATTTATTACATTATAACTTTTGTTGTTGTATGTCGTACAAAAGTACGTTTAAATAAGATTTGTGAAAATTTCAAAAGTCTACATATTCTTTACGAAGAGAACGGACATTTGTCCGGGTCCCAAATAGTAGTTAATATAATAACTTGAAGTCATGGGATCAAATCTTATACCATGCATTTTATAATTTTTTATTGTATGTGCTGTACATGAAGTAAACACGATAAGGGATAGCGCCATGTGATGTGGCATAGTTTCTTGATTAGGAACACCTTTTAATAAATTAGTATAGACTATTCATCAACTCACTTAGAAGTAAATTCTTTTACTATTATATAACAAAAAAAAGTCAAGTAGGATCTTGTACTAATATATTAAAAAGCGTTCCTAAACACGGAACGGTGCCACGTGGTGCTCTCCCTAAAGGTGTATAACTCCATGTAATCCACATAATAAAAAAATTAGAAGTTGCATAGTATGGGGTTTGATCCCGTGACTTCAAATTTAACCCTCTTTTTTTATAGGAAAAATTGATTTAAACAGTCCCAAGTATGGGCGTCCTGACAAAAATAGTCCAAACTATGGTTTTTTATTGTTCAGTCCCAACTTTAACCCCCATTTACACTAGTGGTCCGAGTGGACTGGTGACTTGGTAAACCGGTAAAAACCCCTATTTTCCTTTTTTCTTTTTTTTTACCCGTTTCTTCTACCTCCTCCTTCGGTCTTTCTTTCTCCTCTCTCCTTCCTCCCCTTCCCCCGCCACCACTCCTCTTCCCTCCCCTCCCCCTTCCCCTTCCTTCCCCTTCCTCGCCACCCCACCTCTTCCCCCCCACCCTTCCACCCAAGCGACAACCTCTCTGTCGTGGCTTATCTCTCTCACACCTGAAACCCCAAGCCCGTGAAACCCTTTCCCCCATCCTGTCTCTTTCTCTCTCTTTGCGACGACTGATTGGACGCTACCGGCGCGGTTGTTGTTGGTTGCCGGTGATGGGTCGCGCAACCCTTGAAGCCACTGTTTCTCTCTCTCTCTCTTCTTCTTCTCATTTAGTGGTCCGAAGGGGGGGGTTTCAGGGGCAAGGGATGAGTGGCGGGCCGGGGAGTGTTTCGGGGAAGGGGAGGGTTTTTGGGGCCGGGGGATAAGTGGCGAGGGCGGGGAGTTGTTTCAGAGCGGGGAGGGGTGGCGAGGGGAGGAAAGGGGATGGTAGTGGAGGGGAAGGGGAGGTATTTCGGGGTCGGGGGATGGGTAGCTGGGGTAGGGGGAAGGGAGTTTTAGCGGGGGGAGGGGTGGCTGGGACGAGGGGATGCGTGGCGAGGTTGGGGCAGGGGGAAATGGGAGGGTAGTGGAGGGTAGTGGAGGGGAAGGGGAGGGGTTTCGAGGGGGGAATGCGTGGTAGGGGGAGGGCGGCTGGGCAAATGAGAGGGGGTAGTGGGTGTAAGGGGAGGGGGTTGGGTGGCGGGGAAAGAGGAGGAGGGAGTAGTGAAGGAAGGAGGGAGGAAGAAGATAGAACAAAAAAAAAAAGCAAATTACCTGCTACAGCAGGTTTTTAACCTGCTGCAGTAGGTTTTTAACAAAGTTGGGACTGAACAATAAAAAACGATAGTTGGGACTGTTTTTGTCAGGACGCCCGTAGTTGGAACTGATTAACTCAATTTTCCCTTATATTGAAGTCTTAATCACTAGACCAAGTTATATTTAGTGTTATCATCTCAAAGTATAATATTAATAAATGACATTACCCGAGGCATAATCCGGGCCTAATAACTAGTTATCCATTATGAAACCTTGGTTATCTTTTGGCAAGGAAATCGATCGAGTTGTTGATTGGCTTAATATTGCTTGGAAAAATAAACCATTGAGAGTAATGATATCTATATAACTACTTGATTCGTTACATTGTACTATGAGATATCTATATAACTACTTAATAATGTACTAACTCCTATTTCATAGTTCATAAAATTTTGTGTAGTAAGATTCGAACATGCAATCAATAATTTGTAAAGTAAACATCTTACCATCTCAACCAACTATTAGATGTGCTCTTTACTCCATATAAATATCTATATATAACTTGGAACATAAATATATATATATATAACAAACTTATTTGAAATAAATATAAGCTCAAAGTAAAAACTCGGGGCGTCGCCCGAGCGACACACTAGTTTATGAGATAAAACCTTGTGAAGCTGAGGGTTATAGTTAGGAGGGTTAGGATACGCTGTATTAATGCGGATGAGAGAGCATTGGAAAAAACTTTATCTATCTAATCCACCCACTATAGATAAACATCTCTATTATATAAGCCAAGGGAGAGCTATGATGTCCCGGCCTCCATGAAAAGACTTATATACCCCTAATTTAAAATAAAATAAAAACTATTCAAAATTTCTCATTCTTCATTTCTTGATTTACAATTATGCATAATAAGGAAAGTTGTAAAAAGTGAGAACTAACATAAAAAAAATTAAGATTGCCATTAAAAGATTATTTACGACGAGGAAACTAATATAACAAAGAAATTTTTCAACAATTGTAAAGCCAAACATACAAAGTTTCCTTTTACCTAAATATTCTATAACAATTACAAAATACCTATATTAAAAGTTCATAAAATTACCGAGAAAAAAAAGAGTATAACTCATCTTTTTATTTTCCGGTTTCATAATTGTCGTAGTCGAGATGTTATTCAAGTGAAATAGTTAAACCTGATGAGAAAAAGGACCAACTTCTTTTATCTTCATTTTCAATCCTATGTTTTGTAAAAAAAAATTGTAAGTACGAAGTACATGTTTATTTTTCGCATTAATATTAATGTTTTTTTACATTTTCGAATATCAGTATTAATACTAATATGTTGTCGCACATACGAGGCTAGTTAATAATTAGTGGAATACAACTCAGCATCATTAATTATTTTACAACTATTCTATTTCTAGTGGATAGATGTATCGATCTCCAAAAATTAAACAGTAATTATAGTGTTTATTATCATGTCCTAAAAAGTTTTGATGATACCATTTCCATTTCATCATCACGACGGCCCTCTGGTTAGGGATCTTTGTAATCTATATATATATAATAATATATTAAAAGACGTTCCTAAACAAGGAATTGTGCCACATGTAGAGTTGATCAAATTAGCCCGCACTGGTCGACCCGAATTTTTCATGGATTTGGGCAGAATTTTTGGCCCTGATTTTGGACCCAGCTCGGCCCGAATTTTTTTGGCTTTGGGACGGGTTTTGAGCAAGCCGAAAATGACTTTTTAATCTAAAATTTGGCATGGCCCGATTTTGGCCCAAAATAGCGAGTTTTGGGTACAAAAAATTGGCCCTAATTTTGACACAGCCCTACTAATGGGATTTTTTTTATGGGTGGCCCGACCCGACCCGCTATTTGATCACCTCTGTATCAAACCCATATTAATTAAACGCGCAATTAGCTATGGACAAAAAGGGTATGGTTGATAGTTAGGTCATATGAGTTTTCTCCACTTCAGTTAATTTAATGTAAGTAAAATAAGTTCAGATAAGTTTCAATTAGTTTAAATAATTTTTAATAAGTTTCAACTAGCTATATTCAAATAAAATCCAACTAATCTTAACTCCCTATAAAACAAATTTCAATAAGTTCAAATTACTTAAATAAGTTTAGGAAAAAATAAGATGATGATAACGTATCCGTAATACAGTTAAAAAAAATAAAAAGTGGACCTCATGCAAGAGGTTGGCGGGGAGATTAGTTATTAAAAGTTCCAAGTGTCGAGATCCCTCAAGTAAGGGACAAAGCTCATGATATGTAGATGATGCGTCTCTACTTCCCTTTTTGTACTGCGAAGAAAGAGAGAGAAAGACAAGCAGCGGAATAGTAGTATAGTACGACTGCATGTAGGAAACCTGAAGCCACAGAAGCAGCCTGGGCTGCAAAAGGCATGCTTTGCTTTTAAAGAAGCTGCTGCTATTTTTGCTCATCACTCTTTAAATCCGTACTACATGACCTCCAATGTGATTAAGTAAATTAAATGTCCGAATATATCAGTAATATATGACGAATAAATAATATGTGTATATCCTCTTTTCTACAATTAATGTGTTAGTATTATTACTACATAGAGAAAAGTCTATTTATTCAAAAAGTTATTCAACGTACATGTAGAGTGTAGACATGTACTTAGTACTTCCTCCGTTTCATTTTAACTTACTCACTTCACTTTGGGGGAGAACAAAGGAGAAAGTGTAAAAGTATGCGAGAGAAACTAAGAAGGTGGAGAGAGAAATTAAAAAGTGAGAGAGATAAATTAAAAAGTGGATTAAAATATTAAAAAGTAGATGACATGGGTGGAAAAAGAGGAAAAAGTAGATGTGACATGTTACCAAAAATAGAAAAAGCAACAGTGTGTAGCTTAAAAAGAAACAGACCAAAAAGAAAAGTGTGTAGATTAAAAAGAAACGGAAGGAATATAAAGCAATATCATTTGAGACTGCCAATAGTATGTCGTTAAATGCTATAATACTGAATACTCCATCCGTTTTTTTTATTACTACATTGTTGTATGCACAACAATTTAGGTAATGTCACTTTCAAGCTTTTTGGAGAGTACTTTTTGACTCATTTAATGTAAAATAATGGGAAAAAGTGAAAAAGTAGTATTTTTGGGTGGAAAAAGAGAAAAACAAATATAATAGTATTACTTTATGATGGGCCAAGTACCACAAATAAGGAAAATTTAAACAATGTAGCAATTAAAAAGAAACAACCATTTAAGGAAAATGTAGCAATAAAAAAAACGAAGGGAGTATATTATAAATATGATGTATATTTAACTTCTTATTCGTGTGGTTATATACTTATTATCTAATAACCAGAAGAAGTAGGACATGCATATACTATAGTAGGATTTTAATTTGTTTAACTAAATTAATATGCCCTTTTTGCCAATATAATCGACTTTCAAAATTGCAACTACACAACTCTGAATATGTAGTATATTTGCAAAATTATAGATAGTATATATATGTATATCTATATATATATATATATATATATATATATATGTATATGTATATATATATATATGTATATGTATATATATATGTATATTATTTGTGTATTATTTGTGTGCGTTTATGCAACTATACTTCCTTACTTGAAAAAAAATGTATTATCCAATAACAAATCCAGTATCCTATATACAAATATTTGCTTTTATATGTTGGTATAAAGATACTTATAAATTATAATAAAATTTACAAATTATATGATAGTGCAAAAGTCAAATTATTTTGTTTAACTTGCAATGGATGGACTAAATAGTTATTGAATCAGTCTCTTTAAACTCGAAAGAATCTCTCTACTGCATTGCTGCTATACAAAAACAGTCATATTTTCTGCTTTAAGCTTGGGTGAGTTTTTTTTTTTTTTTTAAGATAGGTAAGCTGAAGGCCTGAAGTCTCTTGCAAGGAGGATGAGAATTTATGGATCCCTTGCAAGGAGTGAGACTCGATCCCAAAACCTCTGAAATCGAAGGTGATGTGAATACCATTAAGCCATCATGGGTAAGTTTGATAAAAGTTAATGAAGATAAAGTAATAGGTAGATCATTTTAAACATATGAAATTACCTCTCTACCCCTTACATTAATAACATACATGCATAATGACAAACTCTTAACAACAGATAGAAGTACATACTGTCTATGTTCTCTATAAAAAGCCCTTTTGTGTCTTCATCACCAAAGAGAGATAATTGAGAGAATCTCAAAGAGTGAATAATTAACATGATGAAAATGGTGAGTGAAATAGGAATGAACAAAGACAAAGAAGATGGGAATGGTAATAACAAGAATGGGAATAATGAAGACAGTGAAATGATGATGATGATGATGTACGACAAAGTGAAGGCAGTTGTAGGCGGAAGTGCGGTGGTGGTGTTCAGCTTAAACGATTGCTGTATGTGCCACGTAGCGAAGCGGCTTCTCTTTAGCCTCGGCGTAGGGCCAACTGTCATCGAGCTCGACTCGAAAAGCGGCAATAGTGCCGAGGTTCAGGCTGTGCTGTACCAGCTTTCCGGTCAGCATCAACCGCTGCCAGCCATATTTGTTGGAGGCAAGTTTTTAGGAGGAATTGAGTCTCTTATGGCTTCTCACATTAATGGCTCCCTTGTTCCTCTCCTTAAAGAGGCTGGTGCACTTTGGCTCTAATTAATTTTCTAGGACTAAAATATCATCATATGCTATATTTTACTATTTTTAGTACTAGTTATTGTAAGGTTTATTAGTATATATAGATTACACTCATTAGGCAAGTATTACTAACCTTCAAATGTTATATAATGGATAATCATATATCTATATATAGGAGTATGTTGATCATAAACTACTATTAATTTTTAGTTGTCATTTTTTAGTACTTTAGATGAGTATTAATATAGTTTGTGAAGATATGTTTCTTCATTATATGAACCATGCATGATGAGCGTATTATTATGATATGTAACTAATTAATACTCTTGAGATTGTTATTCTTAGCATATTGTACGATTGATCTCTTTAACAATGTAGGCTATTGTTAAATGTAACTTACTTTCTTGTGATCTATCTTACATGGTATTAATTAATGTATATTCATCATGTCAATCTTGTTTTTGTTATTGTTAAATGTTGGAAAAAGAGTATAGTTGTGTCCCCAAATAATTCCTTGATCTGTAACAATTGCATAGTAACAAGTAACAACACACTCTTCATCTATCAACCTTATTCCATATTCTCTCACAAATGTGTAAGAAATAAAATATAGTCAAGTATGGTCTTATGTGATTCGTCTCACTGCATACTTTCACAATACCAACTTTTTTATAATTGTTACTTATACATAATTAAAGATAATAAAGAATAAAGCAACGCATTGTATAACGTGTAGACAAGGAAATGTTGCATGTATGCAGAAACACTTGAAGAGTTGAAGTACTTAATCACTTACTCCGATCCAACCCTAAAAAATCAAAGAAACCAATATTATCATAATAGGCTTGAGAGAGATCAAACAACGATCGATATTTAGGTCACATGTATGATGTATCTTATGTTATGACACAGAATTCTAAACCTTTTTTTTTATGGAGAGAGGATTATTTTTAAAAAATATCATCCTTTTACATGTATGCTCTAGATGATTATGCATTATCATTAATACAAACTTAAACTTTGCTTAGTTATTTTGTCAAATTATTAGTTAGTGCAAGATTAGCTTAAGTATTTGTAACAGTAATTTTCAGTCAATGAACATGGACAAGGAGAGAGAATAAAGAGAGACGTCATAGACTCAAAGAGGTCGTACTAAATTCAAAATAGCATGCTATTGGTGAGAGGCAGAAATATGAAAAAAAAAAAATGGCTTAGAGAGAAAATTTAAACTTGAAAAAGAAAAAAAGAGAGAATTTTTTTGCACAAAATTGGCCAACAAGTTCTGGAGAATTCCTCTGATGATATCTGCTATTGTTGCTGATCCAAAACTATATTAGCTCATGATAATTTGGCAGGCTATAATGTCAGAAAGTATCATATTTCATATTGTTTAAATTATTTACTAGATAGGTAAAAATTAAAGATGGGAAGAAAATAAATGGTGACGTAAGGAAATAAAAGAAGGTAATTTTTGACCATTTATAAAAAGAAAGAGGAAAAAGGAAAAGTTCTTCAGTTTTGCTAAAATTACAAAGACAGTAAAACATGTGATCTGTTATAGCAGGTCTTTCCTCGTCTATAATTGTATGTTGTAGAGAATTTGCATAATTGAGATTTGATGGGATGATATTGTTTGACCTCATTGGTGTAATAGGAGGACTCTTTTGACTGGACATGGAAATTTCATGATGCTTTTGATTAATTGAACTTATCTTATTCACCTTGTTTTATTTGGAGATGATGAATAATGAGAAAATAATGAGATAGACCACATCTATTTTTATGGAATTGCATAGAGATGGACGATTGGACATGATCATGAACAATTTCCTGGAACTTATCACTTATGGTCATGAATATTGATAATAGTTATTGGTATATAAGTTGAATGGCGCACAGTGTACCCAATGCTGATTTTTATGCTTATTTAGAGAGTTTTAAATGACTAGATAATTAATAGGATATGAGAGCTCTAACTAATCAGCAAATATATAAAGATAACAATCCTAAGGCTATGTTCAGTTCACCTTATTTTTGCTTAGTATTTCAGATCAGATCAGATCAGATCAGATCAGATAAGTTCAGATCAGATCAGATAAGTTCAGATTATGCTTATATTTAAAAACTTATTATTATTATTATCATCATGATTATTATGATTATTAGTATTACTAATGCTATTATTGTTATTGTAATAATTATTATTGTTGTTGTTGTTGTTGTTGTTATTATTATTATTATTATTATTATTATTGTTATTATTATTATTATTATTACTTTTTTTTTTGACAGGAATTATTAATATTACTTTATACAATTACTATTTACTAGTACATTTGTTCAAAAAGATTATTATTATTGTCGTTGTTGTACTTATTAATAATTAATATTGGTAATTATTATTAATGTCGTTGCTATTATTATAAATGTCACTGATATCACTATTTGAAGCTATTTGTGTTCAAGAAGAAGAATGTTCTTTTGGCATTTGTAAGTGTTCTTTTTTATATTTATTCTAATTAATAATTTTGATATGTGATGTTCTTTTTTATGTTGTACATGTAACGAACATGACAATAGTATATGATGTTTACTTTTTAAAACAATTTTGGTAGAATAATATAAATTATATATTACTAGTTTATATAAAACATGAGTACCATGGGATAACTTAATGGTGTTGTCATCACGTTCAAAATTTTCCCTACAAAGGATTTCAACTTATCTTTAAAAACAAAGTTTATATAGAACAAGACAACGATATAAGAAGAATATTTAACCATTTTGTTCAAGATCATATGATTATATATATTTATAGGTTTATTTATAATAAAAAAGAACAATTTATTGATATAACAAAGACCATGTTGTTAGTTTTTTTTTTTTTTTTGAAAGAGAAAATTCATTAATTGAAGGCCAAACGACATCTACAATAGGTATTAAAGAAAAACAAGATACAATTAAACAAGGCTAAATCAAATTCGTCTTCAACCTAAAGATATGGACTTGTTGTTAGTTAAATCCAAACATGTCATCAATATAAAAATAACATCTATCTTTTATTTTTAAAATGTGTTCTTTAAATAGATCTTGTATGCTCTTTCAGTATATGTTCTTTTTTTAATATCATTATATGTTCTTTTCATTACTATCTAAATTCTTATTATTAACGGACCTTGAACATGAGTGTTCTTTTATTTTTAATTTTTTTGGGCCCCTTTCAGGAATCCCGTGGTAAGATGAATTTTCTCTGGGCTGCCCTCGCACAGGGTCACTCACCTAAAGACCCAACAAGCCCCAAACCCCCTCCCCCACCCACAACAATATTGAAATATATGCTTCCACCAAGATTTGAACCTTGGTCTCCCATGTGGGAGGTAAGAAGCTGTTTTATCCACTTGTCCAACAAGTAAGCTGTAAGCTTAGCTTCCTTGTCAAGCAAGTAAATTAGTATCTTGAGTGTTCTTCAGATGGAGACTTGTGCAACAATGCCTGAATTATAGCTTAATCCTTAGCCTTGGCTTCGCTCCCGAACCTGCACAAAGGGACCCACCCTGGAGGTTTGGGTGGTGGTTCCCCCTTCGATGCTTAAGTCAGTTATCAGGAGTTGTAAGAGAAAGTAGAGATAGAAAGAGAAAGTGAGAGAGAATTTATCGAAGTAACTTTACACTTGTTTGCATTGAATGTGTTTTCTCCCCGATTTCGGGGGTATTTATAGTGATAGCAAATTGACAGACTAACCTTAAAAACGACCTACCATAGTGACCTCCGATTGGGCGAGGAATCGAGATCATGACACGTGGCGACCATGACCGGGGATGTCCATTAACCACTCTCCTTCAGCCATTTGGCACCGCTTTGGCTCGACTATTGGGCCGAAAATTCAATCCTTTTACCCAACCGAGCATAGCCCGGAGATTAAGCCTTATTTTTATTTTAAATAGGATGACACGTGTATGGCTCGATGAGCCCATGTGTCGTTAAAGGAGCCGTAGATATTAGGCTACAACATTTGCCCCTAAAAGGGCTTTCACTGTTGGCCCATCTGACGGTTAATGCCCTTTTACCCAAGGTAGCTTTTTGTTGGCCCGTCTGACGGTTACGACCCGTTATACAGAAGGTAGTTTATTCAAAATGAAGGAAATGACGCGCCCTCTCTTGTGGTATACCGGTCATATTAGACCAGTGGGACTCCCTTTTCGGTCATTCTTGACCGGCCTTCAGCAGTTTCTTATTCCTCTATAAATATCCTTGGTGTTAAAACATTCAATCATTTAACACCTCGAACAAATTTTTCTAGAGAGAGAGGCTCGCAATTTTCTAGAGAGAGAGAGAGATCGTCCGGCTTCAAGATCCTTCACCGAATTTCCCAGGACGTTCTTAGCGTGTATCGTGTCTTTGATCCTTTTATTCTTCTTTATTCTTTATTTTTTCTTAAAAAATCAATAAAATGGAATCATCTTCGTCAAATAATCCTAGCCGACCAAGAGCTTGTCTTGACCCTAGAACCGATACTTCTTCTTCAAAGACATTCTAGAGTTGGGCCTCTTCCGGCCGAGTACATATTTTTTCATAGTTTTGGCCGAGAAAGTCGACGACCCGGTCTTTACCTGCGGGGGTAATCTGGCGCGCGTCAAGCAAACGGCCCGTCTAAGACGAAAAGCAATAATTCCGTCAAATAGCTCGGATAAGGAGGAATCGACTGGACGAGTGCCAGATGAGGCAAGAGAGGTCCAAAGTGCTCAGTCCTTGGACAGGCCTCCGTTTGACTATGATGCAGAGACTTCAGAAATAAAAAATGAGACCAGTACTTCTGGCCGGGACGCCGATACGGAGGAGATCGGCGAAGGTAATAATGGTAGCGATCCTGAGGCTGCCGAAGAATCAGACGAGGCCTCTACCACCTCGTCAGAGATTAGAAAACGTTTAGGTCCCCTTTCTGATCCTGGCTTCATTTTAGTTAACCGTAAGTGGTTAGAGAAACTAGGACCAGACCCTAATTTCTTGTCGTCTTTCATGCCCATGTCGGGCTTCTCCTTTGTCATTCCTAATAACGACGCGACGATCCCGAGTGCTCCCGGGAGCCATTTCGCCGTCTATAAACTAGCCTTAGATCTTTGGATCGAGGTTTCCTCTTCACGACTTCATAGAACAAGTGCTTGCAAAGCACTACCACATCGGCCATAACCAGCTGGCACCAAACGCTTGGCACAACATCCTGACGTTTATTGCCGTCTGCGAGCTACGCGGCCTAGCCCTTTCCCTTCAAGCCTTTACCCATATCCATT
This sequence comes from Beta lomatogona, assembly GCA_947646795.1. Taxonomy (NCBI): domain Eukaryota; kingdom Viridiplantae; phylum Streptophyta; class Magnoliopsida; order Caryophyllales; family Amaranthaceae; genus Beta; species Beta lomatogona. The sequence continues at coordinate 2,675,830 of CANSNZ010001062.1, read as the reverse complement.
ATGCGTCCAAGGTACCTGGGGCTATGGACGGAGCATGGCTCAGCATCAGCAATCGTCCAGGCTTCATGACAGCTTGGGGGAAATCGTCAAAGATGCACGATTGGAAAGCCGATTTCATCTTTTTACGGGCGTCCAACGGACTATGTCACGAGAGCTACGAGATATTATAATAGATCCGTCACAAATACCGGACGGAAACGGTCTTGGCCTGGAGCCGGAGGACGAATTTGACGAGGAGGTGGTGGAGTACTTCGAGTGAAGGAGTACTCCGGACCGGCCAGCGATCTTTTAAGGGACCGTCTAACCGGATACCCTTTAAGGAAATGTTTTACCAAGACGACTTCTTGGTCGCTGCCGGCTTGCGGTTGGGCGAGGATAAAGGTATATTTAAAATCATCCAAGTAAAACTCTTCGTCCATAACTCATATGACGAACACACATATTTTTCTTTTGTATTTTCGGACTCGGCCGGACAACGCCTCAAACCATCTTGGACGGGGGAAATCGGCATGTCCCAATTTACGAGATAATCTGTGGAAGGAGTATGCAAAGAGCAAATAAAAAAAGGGCGGAAACATTGGTAACCTTCTTTTTTTTTTTTTTTTTTTTTTTTTTGACCATAAGAGCTCGTCCGGAATTGGCATCCAATTCTTGGACGTGGGTCACCCCAGGAAGGAGAGCGTCCAGACTTGGACGGTCACCTCCTTGGGCCCACACTCGTCTAAAAATTGGTGTCCAATTTTTGGACGAGAGTTACCCAAAGAGGGAGAACGTCCACACTTGGACGGTCACCCCTTTGGGACCATGCTCGTCCAAGAATTGGCATCCAATTTTTGGACGAGAGTCACCCAAAGAAGGAGAACGTCCAGACTTGGACGTTCACCTTCTTGGGGCCATGCTCGTCCAAGAGATAGTGTCCAATTTTGTGGACGAGAGTCACCCGAAGAAGGAGGACGTCCAGACTTGGACGTTCACCTTCTTGGGGCCATGCTCGTCCAAGAGGTAGTGTCCAAATTTGTGGACGAGAGTCACCCGAAGAAGGAGGACGTCCGGACTTGGACGTTCACCTTCTTGGGGCCATGCTCGTCCAAGAAGTAGTGTCCAATTTTGTGGACGAGAGTCACCCGAAGAAGGAGGACGTCCAGACTTGGACGTTCACCTTCTTGGGGCCATGCTCGTCCAAGAGGTAGTGTCCCATTCTTGGACGAGAGCCACACAAAAAAGGAGGACGTCCAGACTTGGACGTTCACCTTCTTGGGGCCATGCTCGTCCAAGAGTTTTTGCACCAAATCTTGAACGAAGGTCAGCCAAGGAGAGAGATCGTCCAGACTTGGACGGTCACCTCTTTGGGACCGTACTCGTCAGGATTTTTGCATCCAATTTTGGGGCGAGGGTCGGCCATAGAAGAACGTCCATACTTGGACGGTCACCTTCTTGGGGCCATACTCGTCTGGATTGTTGCAATAGTAGTTATTTCTTTTTTTGTGGACGAACAATCTGAAGCCTTTACTTTTTGCAGAAAAATGCTCCTACAAACAAGCTTCCACCTGGGAAGTCGTCCTCGTCCAGGAAGAGGCCCACTACAGCCGCTGACCAGCCTTTCGAAAGAAGCCCAAGGGCTTTACAAGGAAGAGGGCGGATAAGGCGGCTCCTGCTGCCGAGAGTGGGGAGAAAAGCATGCCTCCCCCACAATCCAAGGCTCTTAAAAGAGAGCCGTCAACTGCCGGATCGGCCGAGGAGGTAAGGGATGCACACTCCGCTGTGCCGCTCAGCGTTTTGCCGGCCGACTCTGCCGAGGTCAACCCAGAGTCCGCCTTGGCTCTGGTCGCGCCGGGATCTGATGCTGCTGCCGAGAACTATCCAGGGTTCGGCTCGCTCGGTGCCAAGCCGGGTGCCACGATGCCTCTAGCTGTTAGGACGGCATCAATTTCGTCTGGTGAGTCGTATTACCCCAACATAGTTAGGACGATGCGGGTCGGTGGACGGTCCATGAGTCCGTCCAATAGACAAGCCATCGTCTTCCCTATCAAGATAACTGACTCTCCCCCTCTTTCAGATAAGGGCAAAGGCCCTGCTATTCCCCCAACTCCTCCCACTGCTGATTCGGACGAGGAGTCCTCTCCTGCCTTTGCCAAAATGTCAAGGCTGGAGAAAGAGCGGCTGAAGCAGGAGCTCTTCAAATGCTTCCCTGAATCCTACATCAAGGGATTAAGGGGAGCGTCCGCCGGGCATGTGGGCTACATGTCTCAGCTTGCTGCCGAGGTATTGCTTTATGACTGCCTTGTTTTATACTTGTACAAATTCACTTTGCAAATCGTCTAATAACGTGATTTGTTTTCTTTGCCCGGCTTTCGGCTCGCAAAGATACTAACCGAAGATTGGGCGAGGGAGCTTAGAAAAGAGAATAAACAGCTCGTCCATTTGGCGACCACGGCGGCGACAAGGCCATCCATGATATTGAGATGGCTAATACTCTCCATCGTCAATCCCCTGGAGGCTTTGGAGAAGAGATCAGCTCTTCTGGAGTCAGAAAACAAGAATTATCTTGTTACTATTAATGACATGTTCAAGGAACAAGACCGTCGAAGATGGTAATTGATGCTTGTCTCCACCGATCTAAGAGATGAAAGAAATGCCGCCCTTCTCGTCGCCGCGCGCCTAAGGAAGGAGAATATTCTTCTGAGGGCGAGAACTGCCCGTCTAGAGAGCCAGGGCGGCCAAGGCCTTCGATGACGCCAAGGAAGGGTTGGCACAAGTCATCGAAACGTCTAAAGGCTGGGCCGTCAAGGCCTTCGAGATGCTGGCTGAATCTGATGAGGTTCCCAGCTTTGTGCGTCGTCTAGAGTACCAACAGAGTGTCCATCGGGCTATGGTATGTGCCGAGGAACCTCCGGAATTCTTAGAGTCTGACGATGAAGCTGCAGCCGATGATGAGGGGCCTGAAGACGAAGGCGGGGATGAGAAGCCTGAGGACAACCAAGAAACACGCGCTGGAGATGAAGCCTAGCTTTAGGTTTATTTTTCTAAGTTTCTTGGCTTGTCTGCCGTTGTAGTCTTGGCTCTTCAGTAGCCTTAAGTTGTAATTCTTTACCAATTATATATGAAAGAGTATTTTTGCCAATTTCCTGCCTTTTATCTTTCTGAATTCTAATTTTGACTAAGTATAATAGCACCTTCGTCCTGAACCATCGGACGATCTGCTTCTCATGAAACTTTACAAAATTCTGTCCGAAGTAAAAATGTGACTCGTCCTGATATTATTGGACGGTCTACAATATTCAGAGTCTTTGTCCGAAGTACCAAAAGAGGCTCGTCTGGACGGCTTGCCAAACAGAAAAACGAGAAGATTGCCATTCTAGGATTGAACGATTACCAATTTTTGGACGAGGGTACCCCAATGAAGGAGAACGTCTATACTTGGACGATCACCTTCTTGGGGCCATCTTCGTCTGGAATTTGCCTCCAATTTTGGACGAGGGTCACCCATTGAAGGAGAGCGTCCATTCATGGACGATCACCCTCGGGGCCATCTTCGTCCAAAATTGGCTTCCAATTTTGGACGAGGTTCACCCAATGAAGGAAAGCGTCCATACTTGGACGATCACCTTCTTGGGGCCATCGTCGTCTGGGATTGGCCTCCCTTTTTGGGCGAGGGTCACCCAATGAAGGAGAGCGTCCATACTTGGACGGTCACCTTCCCCGGGGCCACCTTCGTCCGGGGGCCATCCTGGTTTTTGGACGACCTACTCTCCATAGCTCGTCCTATAGACTTCGTAATCCCCCGTTCTTGGGCTTAGCTCAATCGTATATTGAAGGGGAGCCGAAGTCCAAGAAGGAGAGGCCGGCCCTTGGCCGAGCCTACCGAAGTTGATGGGCGAGCGTTAGATACATGTTCACATAATGTTTTAGCCGGCTTCCTTGAGGGAGCAACACTCGTCATTAAGTAGCGATCCCTTACTAGGGTCTGGACTACCTAGCTGTCCGTATTTTTGAAAGTAAGCATCCTTTACTAAGGGCTTATTTCAGGCCAGCTTTCTCTCAGAGACTTTGACGTTACTCTTACTAGAGATTTTGTCAATTTGACGGCCATATATGCGTTATATTTTTGGCCGGTCTCTTTGAGGGAGTGATGTTCGGCGTAAATGCGAGCAATTCTGACGTTCTGCTATTGTTTGTATTTTTGTCCAAGTTATTGTCACTTTTAAACGAGTAACTGATTTAATGCCCCAAAGTGAAGTAGCTTGGTGAAAATATACGAAAAGATAAGATAGTAGGAATTGTATTATATGGATTTTGCTTGGCTGAAGGCCAAGATGCATGTATACAATTCTTTTCTTACTAATATGTGCCGTGGCACTTTGGAGTAACTACAAATTACCCTACTTGTATCGACGAAGATCCGAGCTAGACGTGGTACTTCTTTAAGTTGTCTCGAATTCCGTGTACGCCGAATAGGTCGTCCATCTAGACTTTGCGGACGAAAAGTCCCACTTGTGTATTTCCCGGACAATCGATAAGGTCCTTCCCAATTTGGTGTTAGTTTTCTCAACTCTTTAGCTCGTCCAATTGCTTCCATTTTTCTCGAACAAGATCCCCACCTTTAGCGGTCGTCTAACAACTCTTTTGTTAAACTCCCGAGCCATACGTAGTTTGTACAATTGCATTCTTAGCAAGGCATTGCCCCCGACTTCGGGACTTGGTCCAAGGCCGTACACAATGCGGCCCGGTTGGCTTCCTCTCGTGTATAACATGACTCGTAGGGTGGGCTCCTCGATCTCAATGGGCAAGACGGCTTCGGTACCATAGACTAGCATGAAAGGCGTCTCGCCCGTAGAATTCTTAGCGGTTGTTCTAATGGACCATAACACCAATTGCGGTTCTTCAACCCATTGCCCTTTGGCGTTGTCCGGCTTCTTCTTGATTCCATTTGATAGAATCTTGTTGAAGGACTCGACTTGCCCATTAGCTTGTGGGTGGGCGGCTAGCTGCAAAGTGAGCTTTGATTTCTCTTTCGACAGCCATTCTTTCAGCTTAGGCGTTTCGAACCGTGGACCATTATCAAAGACGATTGACTGAGGCATGCCAAATCGAGTTATAATGTTCTTCCGAGATGAAGCCCTTGACGTCGTTTGTGGTTATTCCTCGCATGGCTTCAGCTTCTATCCATTTAGTGAAATAGTCCACTGCTACAATCACAAACTTCTTTTGCCCAGCGGCCACAGGGAAAGGTCCTAGGATATCCATGCCCCATTTGGCAAAAGGCGGGGGAACAAGATGGGGGTCAAATAGTTGGACGGCTTCGATGCACATTTCCATGCTTCGACAACCTGTCACACTTCTTTGCATAGGCTAAAGCATCCTCCTTTAAGGTAGGCCGGTAGTACCCCGTCCTTAAAGCCTTCTCGCCTAAGGCTCTTCCCCCAATGTGAGAGGCACAAGCTCCTTCATGGAGTTCTTTCGGGACTTCCGAGACCATCTTCTCTCGGTGACGCACTTGAGTAGAGGCCGGTTGAACGACTTCTTGTAAAGTGTCTCGTCCCATAGTTCAAACCACTTGTCTCCCGGCCTTCACATACTTGGCCTCTACATTATCCGAAGGCAATCGCCCCGTCTTTTTGTATTCTATGATCGGCTCCATCCAGACATTCCCTCGGCTGAGAAACATAACCTCCTCTTGGTCGATGCTCTTTTTGGGTTTGACTTCCCAAAAGACTGTTCTTGGTACATCACCCTCGCCGAGCCGGCCAATTTCGAGAGAGCATCGGCTTGATGATTTTCTGACCTTGGTATTTGGTCGAGGGCAAATCGCTTTAATGGCTCAATCTCATCCTTGATCGATCGCATATATTTGCTCATTGAAGCTTCTTTGCATTCAAAATCTCCGTTGACCTGGCCGACAACTAGGAGAGAGTCCGATTTTGCCTCAATCTCTACAACTCGGCCGCCTTACACATTTTGATTCCCGCCAAGAGTGCTTCATATTCAGCTTCGTTATTGGACGCTTTGAATTGGAATCTTAATGCATATTCAAATTTGTCCCCTTCAGGGAGATTGACAAATGATTCTCGCCCCACTCCCATTGGATCGTGGACGATCCATCAACCATGAGCGTCCAATGCTTCCTTCCTTCACTGGATCGGATATTTGCTTTATGGTTGGCCGAGTAAGCTCAACTATAAAATCAGCCAAGGCTTGCCCCTTAATGGCCTTCCTTGGTTCAAATGATATGTCAAACATGTTGAGCTCAACCGCCCATTTTAACATTCGCCCGGCGGCTTCCATCTTCTCGAACTTGCTTCAAAGGTTGATCGGTATAGACGAGTATACGTGCGCCAAAAAATAGGGCCTTAGCTTTTACTGGCCATGACGAGGGCCAATCCAAACTTCTCAACAGGAGTATACCGGTTTTCCGCGTCCTTGAGCACGTGACTCACGAAGTATATTGGGATCGGGCGGATTCTCTTTCAGCCAACAGGACGGCACTCACGGCTTGAGTGGACACGGCCCAAGTATACAAACAATTTTTCCCCCTCTGCGGATCGACCAACCTAGGCAGCTGTTGAAGATGATCTTTGACATCTTTGAAGGGCTTTCTCCGCCTCTGCTTGTCCATTCAAACTTGGCTTTTTTCTTGATCGTGGCAAAGAAGTGATGGCACTTGTCGCCCGACTTAGACAAAAATCGTCCAAGGGCGACCAAACATCCCGTCGGCCTCTCGTACCTCTTTTACCTTCGAAGGAGACTTCATGTCTAGAACGAGCTTGAATCTTTTCGGGGTTGGCTTCTATTCCCCTCCGATCCACCAAGAAACCTAAAAACTTGCCTCGACAAAACCCCAAAGACACATTTGTTGGGATTCGGCTTCAACTTGTATTTCTCGAGAGTTTCAAAAGTTTCTCTCAAATCACCAACATGACTTTCTTCTTGACGGCTCTTGACTATCATATCGTCAATATATGCCTCCATATTTCGTCCTAATCTAATGCTGAAAAACATTATTGATCAATCTTTGAAAAGTGGCGGGGCATTGCGTAGGCCGAATGGCATCCTCGGCCGGCCCATACAGCCCTTTTTCAGTAATGAAGGACGTTTTGTCCCGATCCTCTCGGCCACATTGGGATTTGATGAAAACCCGAATATGCGTCCATGAAGCTCGCAAAGCATGGCCAGCCGTGGAGTCTACTAGACGATCCAACTTAGGCAAAGGGAAACTGTTCTTTAGGACATGCCTTGTTGAGGTCCGTGTAGTCCACACACATTCTCCAATCGCCATTGGGCTTCGGCACCATAACCACATTTGCTATCCGGTCCGGATAATAGGTTGCTTTGATGAACTTGGATTCCAACAAATTTCGAACTTCTTGGTCGACCGCTTGGTTTCTAGCCGGTCCCAAATGTCTCTTCTTCTGGCAAGCCGGTTTCAAATTTGGATCAACATTCAAACGGTGGACGGCTACTTCCGGATTAATTCCCGGCATTTCCTCGACGCAATAGGCAAACACATCTTGAAACTCTTTCAACAAGTGGACTAGACGACCCTTCAAACCAGGACTGAGCGAAGATCCAACTTTGAGGGTCCTTTCTGGACGAGCTTCATCCAGACATACTTCTTCAGGGGCTTCCACTGGCTCTGGACGTTCCACGGCTAGCCCCATGATGGCCATAACTTCTTCAGACGAGGAGGGTTCTTCCTTGATGATTTCATATTTCCTCTTCTTGCTGGGGAGATGTTCAGACGCCTTCCTTGAGGGAGCAAGAAGCGTCTGAGGGCTCTCAATGGTCAGCTTTAATCCAGACGTTTTCCTCTCGCTAGCCATCTTCGTCTGATCTTTCTCTTTTCCAGACGTTTTCCTCTCGCTAGCCATCTTCGTCTGATCTTTCTCTACCCCAGACGTTCTCCTTTCGCCAAAGAACTTGCGTCCTGGTCTTGCTTATCAGCCTTCCATGATGATGGTTTCAGAGTAGTTAGGTAACATTCCCTAGCCGCCTGCTGGTCTCCATACAAGGAGCCAATCTTGCCGTCATCACACTCGTACTTCATCAACATCAGGTGCGTTACTATTACTGCTTTGACATGATTCAGAGTTGGTCGTCCAAGAATGACATTGTAGGCTGTCAAGTCTCGGACCACCAAGAACTTGATAAACAGAGTTCTTGAGGCTTCCTTCTCTGCCACTCGAACGGGCAAAGTCACAGTTCCCATGGGATGGATGACTCCTCCCCCAAACCCTATGATGGGATGGTGGACGGGAGCCAAGTTCTTTTCGTCAAACCTCAACCTGGACAAACAATCAGCACTAATGATGTCCGTCGAACTTCCGGTGTCGATCAGGATTCTTCTCACTCTCAAGTTTGCTATTTTCATTTCTACGACCAAGGGATCATCATGGGGAGTCCTCAACCTGCCCCGATCTTGCTCACTAACTACCACCCTTGGGAAGGGCTCAGCCTTCGTCTGATCAGCTAATAAAACTTGGCCGAGCTCCCTAAGGTAGTTTTTGTGCCCTCTATTAGTTGGTCCCCAAAGAAAACCACCCGAGATTACGAGAACAACATCTTCCTCTGTACTTGCACTCTCTTTCTTCTTGTTATGCCAATCATCTCTCCTTGGAAACTTCCTTCCCCCTTGCGGCATATAGGAATTCATCTTCCCTTTTCGGGCTAACTCTTCCAAAGCTCTCTTGAGGTGCTTACATTCATTAGTCTCATGACCACAATCCTTGTGGAAGTGACAATACTTGCTCTTATCCCTATTTCTATAAGGGGTTTTCATCTCAGCTGGGGCCTTCAACTCATATTGATCCTTGATCTCCATGAGAATGGAGTATTGGTCTTTGTTAAACTCAATAGGATTGGATGAGGATGGCTCGGCCTCCTTTCTCTTGCTCCTTCTGGCCGAAGTGGTGGTTGCGGCTATAGCCCAGGTCTCGGCCTTTTTGGGGTTGCTCTTCTTTGGCTGAGCAACCTCTTCAGGCTTCTTAGACTCGGGATGTTTTGCTTCAGCACACACTTCGGTAGCGTGGATAAACGCTTCCGCTTCTCTTAAAGCCTCAGCAAGAGTGGAGATTTTCTTCTTAACAAGATCAAACTTGAAACTTCCTGGCCTTAGACCCCTGATGAAGGCGTCAAAGGCTACTCCAGAATTAAGATCTTGGATCTGAAGTGCTTCTAGGTTAAATCTCTTAACAAAACTCCTAAGAGCCTCCTTAGGTCCCTGGACGACCTTGCCTAGATGCATGCTTGTCTTTTGCTCTTGCTTGTTGGCAACAAAGTGACTAGTGAATAAGAAACTGAGTTCAGTAAAATTGTTGACTGAATTAGGGGGAAGATTATTGAACCACTTCTGAGCTACTCCCTTCAAGGTAGCCGGGAAATTCTTACACCAAGTAGCATCGTCCACTCCTTGGACGTACATCTGATGTTTGTAAGCAGACAGGTGATCATCAGGATCAGTTGTTCCATCAAAAGGCTCAATGGTTGGGAGTTTTACCTTTGGGAAGGGGGGCGCCTCCATGATCCTGGCCGAGAATGGGGTAGGCCAGTTGATCCGGAGGGCTCCCAGCTGTCCCTCAATGGGGATGAACTCCTTGCGATACTCTTTCATTACAGGATTGGATGAAGTGTTGGCTGGTTTTGGACGCCTGTAAACCATGGGCTGAGCCACGGTCTTCTCCTGTCGCGGATGGACAAGAGAGTGGCTTAAACTTCGGCCTTCCCCTCTGGACGACAACCTCAAAGGAGGGTCTCTCAGGTATGGGGTAGATCCTGTAGCTGATCGTTGCAAAGCCGCAGCCCTCTTTGCCTCTAAATACTCCCTGGCGTCGGTTTCCATTCTGTGCCCACTAGGATGGACATGGTCCTGGGTCCTCACCACCAGGTTCCAGTCCATCTTTCTTCTCTGATCGGTATCTTCTGGCTGCTTTCCTCTCACTGTCCTTATAGAGGGTTCCTGACGAACAGGTCGACTAGGACCTGGACGATCTACTTGAGAACGTCCTCTAGGACGAGGGGGATTGCTAGCAGCTGGCTCCGGGTTGTGATGAAAAAACAGCATATTGCTTTTAATCTGTTCCTGGACGACCGCCGTCATCTTAGTCTGAAAGTCATTCAGCACATTCTCCAGGTGGGCGGCAGTCACTGGACGATCCAGATTCACTTGGATGACCGGTTGCTGGCTTGGTCCAGGAACATTGACAATAAACGAGGGTCTATCTCTTCCTCGAGGTGGTCTTTCATGCTCCACCGTATCTTCGACATTAACTTGAAGGCTTCGATTCCTAGCAATGTTGGACGATTGACAATCAGTCATTGTTGCGTCTCCCCACAGACGGCGCCAAATGTTTTATCCACTTGTCCAACAAGTAAGCTGTAGGCTTAGCTTCCTTGTCAAGCAAGTAAATTAGTATCTTGAGTGTTCTTCAGATGGAGACTTGTGCAACAATGCCTGAATTATAGCTTAATCCTTAGCCTTGGCTTCGCTCCCGAACCTGCACAAAGGGACCCACCCTGGAGGTTTGGGTGGTGGTTCCCCCTCCGATGCTTAAGTCAGTTATCAGGAGTTGTAAGAGAAAGTAGAGATAGAAAGAGAAAGTGAGAGAGAATTTATCAGAGTAACTTTACACTGTTTGCATTGAATGTGTTTTCTCCTGATTTCAGGGGTATATATAGTGATAGCAAATTGACAGCTAACCTTAAAAACTGACCTACCATAGTGGCCTCTGATTGGCTGAGGAATCAGATCATGACACGTGGCAGACCATGACTGGGGGATGTCTATTAACTACTCTCCTTCAGCCATTTGGCACTGCTGGGCTCTGACTATTGGGCCAGAAATTCAATCCTTTTACCCAACTGAGCATAGCCCAGAGATTAAGCCTTATTTTTATTTTAAATAGGATGACACGTGTATGGCTCTGATGAGCCCATGTGTCGTTAAAGGAGCCGTAGATATTAGGCTACAACAGAAGCCATACCATTGGACCCAAGAGTCCTTAGTCTTTTATTTTTAATTTTATGTTCATATACTAATGTGCTCTTTTTCAAAAAAAAAACTAATTATGCTATAATAATAATAATAATAATAATAATAATAATAACAATAATAATAATAATAATAATAATAATTATTATTATTATTATTATTATTATGTTATCTATATTATTATTATTATTATTGTTATTATTGTTATTATTATTATTATAATATTATTTATATTATTATTATTATAAAATTATTATTATTATTATTATTATTATTGAAAGTTGTGCATAGTAATAAAATGATAGTAATAGTAATACTAGTAATGAAATACAAAGTAATAATAATATTAGTAATAATATGTTTTTTAAAAGATAAGTTCAGATCAGATCAGATCATATCAGTTCAGATCAGATCAGATTAGATCAGAAAAAATAAGTTCAGATCAGATCAGATCAGATCAGAAAAAATAAGTTCAGATCAGATCAGAAAAAATAAGTTCAGATCAGATCAGATAAGTTTAGATCAGAAAATTTCAGGTGAACTAAACATAGCCTAAGTGTAACATGCAAATGATAAAACCAAATGTACATTAATCCATTGCAAACAATAACACAATTAAGAAATAGCTAACTTTTTCCTCTCTTTTCTACTCCACTTCATATGTTATTTTGTTCATCTCGATCTCAAAAGGTATTTTTGTCAATTTGATTATTACTTCTAATAACTAATTTGTTAGATTTCTAGAGTTTTCCTCGACATCATAAAGATACATGTTAATGTTTTGATATTTATACGAATTAGAAGTCAAAGTTCTTTAAAGCACGGAGCATAAAAGGCAATGTGTAACAATTGAAAAAAAAAAGGATAATAAACTTTATTAGAACTCTATACTACATTTTTGAAACTATATAGTGAATACATCGAAGCACCAATATACTTAGAAGTAAGTTCCTCTCCTTTCTCTCCCTTTCTCTCCTAAACCCTAACCTCTATTAGCGAATTTCAAAGGGGCTTTCGTCGATTTTATCGGTGGATAGCCCCACCTTAATTTTAATTTTCATTATTGCTTAGCTTTCTTTATGTTCGTTCTTGTTTGAATAATACTTCCTCCTCTAAAGAGAGGATCGTTTCTCCCTTGAAAGAAAGGGTTTATTCTCTTCTTCTTGGGAGAGACTTTAGTTTTACTCCTTTGTTTCTAAATGAATTATCGTAATTTTGGATCATTGATGAAGAATTATGTGGTGTCGAAGCAGATTTCAGATCTACAATTACAATCAACGGTATCAAATTTAATTCTATTTCAAAACTACAGCATATCGAAAGACCCCCTCGTTGAAGGTTGTATCAAACAACGATGTGGAAGAGGGTATGCAGAATTGTTAGATCTACTACACAACGATCGTGGTTTTGCAAATTCTGAATTTTATTTGTTCAAAGTTGTTATGTATTTGTTATTCCTGATTTTTATTTTAGATGTCGTATGATTCTTTTATTAATGAATTAATTTTACTTAAAAAAAATACTTAGAAGTAAGTTTGTTTGTAAGCTTCCTTTCAAAAAAAAAGTTTGTTTTATAAGCTTGCTTTGGTAGCTTATCGGTTAGCATTGTATATAACTTGTATGAGGTGGGTACACTTTTTGCTAGGGATGTGAAAAACTGATCCAACCCGTTTACCGAACCCGAACCCAACCTGAAATAAGCGGGTTTGGGTAGAGATTTTTGACCCATTAAGTAAATGGGTTGACACGACTTACCCAATTAATAAAATGGGTTAGGTTAAGGTTGACATTTTCAACCCGAAACTAACCTGCTTTGACCTGTTTAACTCATTAAAATATAAATTTCCTAAAAAGTTGTGTTAAAGTTGGTGAAAATTTTAAAAGAACTAATTGTAGAACACAACAACTGAAAAGAAAATCTAATCATTCATACTTTATGTGAATTTATTGTTGAAATCTAATAAGTTTTAATAAAAATTTAATAGTATAAATATGTAAATGGGTTAAATGGGTTATATGAGTAACCCGTTTAATAAACAGGTCGGGTCAAGGTTGAGTTTTTCAACCCGTTTAATAAACGGGTTAGGTTTGGGTTGGGACATGTTCAACCCGTTTATTATATTATTAACCCAAACCCAACACGACCCGACATGATCTGTTAATCAGCCCTACTTTTTGCCATCTAGTTGCATTAACAACTAACTTTAAATTTTTAATCCAATTTAGTGTTGGCTAATTATGAGATTTCTCCCAATTGCTATCCACAACTAAAAGCATATCACAGGTTACAGGCAATGAATGAAATTAAAGAGTATTTATGGATGCAAACTAATTTAGTTGATTGATATATTAGGGTAATAAAAGTGTGATTGAATTTTATCTACATGATAAGTGCCATTTACGACACTCTACTATACCAAAAAAAAAAAAAAAATACAAGTAGTTACTATAAGTTTTTTGTGTGCATAAAATTACTCAATGGACATTGTCCATAAGCACATAGGAGAAGACGTTAATAGGATAATTATTCTCCCAAACTTGTTCAACACCAAATGGCACTAATCTAAAGTGGTGGCAACAAAATTTTCATCCCTATTCGTTTTAGAATTATACTATCTTTGTTTTATTAAAATATTACTCCTAAAATAGTAGAAAAATAATACATTCTCTCGAAGAAAAGCAATTTGAGTTCATGAGGGTGTAAGACCCTGTTCTTTTGGACTCATTTTCAATCAGTTCAGTTCAGTTCAGCTCAATATTTTAATTATAATTTTTGTTTTTAATAATAATAATAATAATAATAATAATAAGATTATTATTATTATTATTATTATTATTATTATTGTTATTATTATTAATATTATAATTATTTTCGTATTATTATTAATATTTGTTATTACTATTATTATCGTTTTTGTTATTATTATTATTATTATTATTATTTGTTATTAGTATTATTACTATTATTATTTTTCTTCTTCTTCTTCTTCTTCTTCTTCTTCTTCTTCTTATTATTATTATTATTATTATTATTATTATTATTATTATTATTATTATTATTATTATTATTATTGTTATTATTATTATTATTATTATTATTATTATTATTATTATTAATATTATTATTATTGTTGTTATTATTATTATTATTGTTATTATTATTATTATTATCATTATCATTATTATTATTATTATTATTATTATTATTATTATTTATAATCATTATTTTTCAGTTCAATAAGAACGGGGCCTAAGGATAGGAGTTAGCTCAAGTGGATAGAGCACTCCCCCTTGGCCCCTGAGGTCAGGGGTTCGATCCTTAACCCTAGCATTATGCTGGGGTGTTAGCATGCTGTGTATGCTTTACCAACCAATGTGTTGGTGTTTCCTACAGGCTAGTAGCCTTGTAGGGGTTAGCCCTTGGGCTGACTTAATTTCCTAATAAAAAAAAAAGATAAGAACGGGGCCTAACTATTTAGGATGCTACACACAAACACACAAATGAGTATTCTACACACAAAAGGAGTATTATTCTCCTTAATAATACAGCTTGTCTACTGCCAAATATTTGCATCCAGTCAATATTTGTATGTAACTTCGCGCATGGCTTGATTATTCATTAATCAACAAATCGCCGTTACCGTCTCTCCAGACCATTAAAAAGGGCACAAACAAAATTACAAAACTAGTATATCTTTTATGGACCATCTGGAAGGAAAGAAATGATATTATTTTTAACAACCAAACTCTCAATCATTACAGAATTTTCCACAAAGCAAATTTTTTGCATACAGAATGGTCTATTAGGACCACTATTGACCATAATGATTCCACAGGTACTCCATTTTCCTCAACTCACTCAACCTCCACTCATCCAACTCCAGCTACTCCACGTTTCATCCAAGTACAGTGGTCCCCTCCACCACCTACGTCGCACAAACTTAATTTTGACGGCTCAGTTCGCAATGGTTCTGCTTCCGCTGGGGTCATCATCCGTGACTCACAAGGCAACCTCCTCAAAGCATGCGCAAACAACCTCGACACTTCTCAGGTCTTCATAGCTGAAGCAACGACACTTCAAAAAGGTATCCTCCTTGCTATTCAAACCGGAATAACTCATCTCTACATAGAAGGAGACAATCTACTTGTTATCAACGCTATTCAAGGCAAATGGACACCACCATTGCAAATTGCCAACATTATAAAAGATATCCAGGAGCTTCTAACGTCGTTCTCCCATTGGAGCATCCAGTACATCTATAGAGAGGTAAACAAAGCGGCAGATTGAATTGCAAATGTTGGTCATTTAATTGATGCACCTTTTATTATTGAAGATTGTACAAATTCGGCTTTACACTCAATCATTGTAAACGATATATTAGGACCGCCCCTCGTGCGGAGGGTCTCCTAATATTCTTTTTTCCTTACCTTATAAAAAAAAATACAAACTCATTCGTTATCTTCTCTTGTTTCTAGTTTTCACTTTTTTGAAAACTAAAAACAAAAATATAGAAACCAGAAAAAATAGTTTCCAGTTTTATATTATCAGTTTTCAATATTGACATAATTAGTATAAGTATGACTAATTTTAAGTTTATTATATTGATTATATTATACTACCTCCTTTTCTTTTTAATTGTTACACTTTGACATTTTACATTATTCACAAATTTCACTTTGACCATCGTTTGTGATTTATATGTGAATAAAAACATAGTCATATGGGATCTTGTTAGATTAGCCTTAACATGTATTTTATTAATATGTACTTTTTATAATTTTTACAAATACAAAACTAAAGATATATGTCCTCAAAGTTTTGCATTGACATGTGTGAAAAGTGTAAGTGTAACAATTAAAAAGAAACGAAGGGAGTATAACTTTTATATTCATAAAACTGAAAACTGATAGTGCCAAATAGGGGTTCCTAATTTTTAAATTGTCGGTTTTCAAAACTAACATATTCAGTTAAGTATGACTAACTTTAAATTCATTATACCTCTTATATCATATGCCTATCACATTTATAAAACAAAAAATTGAAAACTATGAGTGATGTATTACGGGCTCTAGGGTTTTCTTAATGTAACTTTCTTAGGGCTCGTTCGTTATCGTTTTTTGTTTCCAGTTTTCAGTGGTTTTTTAAAACCAAAAACAAAAATATGGAAACCAGAAAAAGTAGTTTCCATATTTTAGTTGTCAGTTGTCAAAATTAACATGTTTAGTATAAGTATGATTAATTTTAAGTTTATTATCCCCTCATATCATATGACTTTTATATTAATTGATTGTTTATATTTTTATTACTCTGTAAAACCGTTTACACAAAATTCCCCTTATTTATTTAAATCAAAATTTGTTTGGACCCCAGAGTCTTAAAAAGACTCCTAGGATCATGGAAGATTTTGTTTCCAACTTCTTTCAACGATGATCAATTAGTCTATGATTTGATTGTAAGTTCTATTGACTATCAATCTAGAAATAATAGCAAACAATAATAGAACAACAAATAACAAAGCAAGAAAGAACACACAAGAACTTTTACGTGGAAACCCAAGAACTGGGAGAAAAACCACGAATCTGCACTAGGAATCGATGAATATTCAAAAAAGATTACAAAAGCGCTCAAGAACTCTCTCTATGGCTTTTTCTCTCTCTAATTTGTGAATAATGATGAATAATACATTAATGACGAATTAGGGCATCTATTTATACTCCTCCTTCGAGAAAACGAGTTTTAGAATCAAAACCGCACAAAACGCACCCCCGCCGATCTGGTCGGGCGACCCACGCCCCGATCGGGCACTTAAAGCCTTCATTACTCGTCTCGGGCCCGACCGGGCGAGACACGCCCACGTCGAAATTCGGTGTCTTGCCCGATCGGGCGATGCACAAATAGGCGCTGCTGACAAATTTCCCGCGGGCCCGATCGGGCTCCCTCGCCCGACCCGATCGGGCGAAGCCACAGACTACGTAAAACAGTCATAACTTTCTCGTTTCTCAGCGGAATTGGGCATATGACCTATCGTTGGAAAGCTCTTGAAACAAGCTATCACCTCCAATTTGAAACACCTCAAAACCATTTATAGATTGAGAGATATGTGCATTCAAAGTCAGCCTTATGCCCCATATGACGTTTTCCCTTTACGCAACCTCATCTCCACACCCATACACCTCCATGAGCTCCATATGATGCCATATACCCAACAATCTCCCACTTGGAGATAGGTGTAAGTGAAGAAAACTTCATACCTTCATCATCCTCTCATTCATCTCAACTCCTACACACAACTCCCACTGCAAAAGCAATCTCTAGTCGTGTCCAAAACCATGGCATACCTCAAGCATCCCATGACAACACATCTCCTCTATACCAAGGAAACTGACATTGAAGTTTACACCAACTCCAATACAAAAGACATCAAGGTCTACACCGACTTTGATTCTTAATAACTAACCTCCAAAACATTGCACCATCACTCCATGAACCTACACACCCTCCTACCTCGGAGGTCGGATCACATTAGAGACAAGCACAACCAAATGAAGATCTCTTCCTTTGCAACTAAGAAAGATAACCACTTCCTCTCCAACCAAAGAAGCACATTTAAGTTTCATCCAACTTCAATAGAACAAATTACCACCTAAGCCAAAGAAGCTTCTCATTGTTCTAAAAACAAACTCACATTGCTCCCACTCGAACAATACACCCTTTGTCCCACTTAGGATTTTCGGCACATCATGCTTGTGTGCCGCCCTTCATCTTGTGCGCTTACCGGTCAATTTGCCACCGGGATACCGCTTCACCGCGGTTCTCATCCCTTGGCCCACTATCGATAGATTCCCGACCAAACGACACCTTACATGAAGTTTCCACCCCAATTCCGGCCCCCTTTCTTGTGCTCCCTATGGTGTAAAGTGTTCCATTTCGTGTCCCTCGAGCTATGACCATAGCTCCCTTGACAATCTTGCAAGAATCACCATCAAACACAACCTTAGCTTGTAACCCGATGTAGCAAGTTGGGCTACCGATATCAAGCTTTTCTTCAAACTTGGGATAAACTTGACATTCTTCAACTCCAAAGAGCCACCATGAGTGAGTTTCACACTCACATCACCTTTCCCCATGACTTCCACTGCCTTGCCATCCGCAAAATAGACCTTTTCAAGTTTTCCGGATTTGAAATTCCGAAACAACTCATTGCATGGTGAGGAATGATGAGAAGAACCCGAATCCAAGATCCATGATCCCGAGCACCCAACCGTCTCTTCCAGATCATCCATGCTTACCATCAAAGCATCGGAATCGTACCCCGAAATCAAGTTAGTTGATGCATCTTCTTCATCATCACTTTCTTGAACCTTTTTCTTCCCTTTCCCATTCACTCTCTTAGGACAATCTCTCTTTAAATGTCCTCCACCACCACACCCCCAACAAGTAACACTAGCCCTGCCTTTTGACTTACTCCGGTCCCCCCTTGACTCTGATTTTCCCTGAAAATTCCTCCCTTTTCCCCTCCCTCTACCCTCAGCACTGTATGCTCCAGATGAATCTCCACTCTCCTTCCTTCGAATGCTCTCACTCAAAATCAGATCACGGACAACATCATAAACCAATTTCTCTTTACCAGAGGAATTACTAACAGCAGTTACTACAGTTTCCCAAGCAACAGGTAAGGAAGACAACAAAATTAGGGCTTTCACTTCATCATCGAAGACAATATTTACCGAATATAATTGACTTATTATTGAATTGAATTCATTAATATAATCAGCAGCAGAACTACCATTATCCATCTCTAAATCAAATAAACGGCGCATTAGATATACCTTATTCATTGCCGAGGGCTTTTCATACATATCTTACAGTGCTTTAATTAATTCCGCCGTTGTTTTGATATCCTTGACATTGAACGCCACAATCCGAGCCAATGTCAATCGCACCACCGCTAGTGCCTGCCGATCGAGTACTTTCCACTTAGCCTCTTCAATGTCATCTGGCTTTGCAGACAGAGGTTGATACAGATTCTTTTGATATAAGATGTCTTCTATTTGCATCTTCCAATATCCAAAATCTGTTCCATCAAACTTCTCAATTCTAATCTTTGCATCCTCCATTGTTAATTATTCTAGATCTAGACAATAACCAACCTGGCTCTTGATACCACTTGTAAGTTCTATTGACTATCAATCTAGAAATAATAGAAAACAATAATAGAACAACAAATAACAAAGCAAGAAAGAACACACAAGAACTTTTACGTGGAAACCCAAGAACTGGGAGAAAAACCACGAATCTGCACTAGGAATCGATGAATATTCAAAAAAGATTACAAAAGCGCTCAAGAACTCTCTCTATGGCTTTTTCTCTCTCTAATTTGTGAATAATGATGAATAATACATTAATGACGAATTAGGGCATCTATTTATACTCCTCCTTCGAGAAAACGCGTTTTAGAATCAAAACCGCACAAAACGCACCCCCGCCCGATCGGGTCGGGCGACCCACGCTCGATCGGGCACTTAAAGCCTTCATTACTCGTCTCGGGGCCTGACCGGGCGAGACACGCCCGCGTCGAAATTCGATGTCTCGCCCGATCGGGCGATGCACAAATAGGCGCTGCTGACAAATTTCCCGCGGGCCCGATCGGGCTCCCTCGCCCGACCCGATCGGGCGAAGCCACAGACTAAGTAAAACAGTCATAACTTTCTCGTTTCTCAGCGGAATTGGGCATATTATCTATCGTTGGAAAGCTCTTGAAACAAGCTATCACCTCCAATTTGAATCACCTCAAAACCATTTATAGATTGGGAGATATGTGCATTCAAAGTCAGCCTTATGCCCCATATGACGTTTTCCCTTTACGCAACCTCATCTCCACACCCATACACCTCCATGAGCTCCATATGATGCCATATACCCAATATTGATAGGATTTCATATTCATGACATGACTTGTTACTTTTGCTAAGTGTTGGTTGATATTGTCTATCATCAATGTCGAATGAGAATAAGGAAAATTTATGTGAGCTAATAGATAAGGTTTGTGCTGTTAATTTTCAAAATAGTTTCATGCATCTGACTATCTGAGTCAAAAACTCGTAATTTTGATTTGGATTTTGGTTCTAATATATTACTTTCAACTTTTAACATGGATAAGTTTAATTGATTACTAAATTTTATTAAGAATTGATATTTGAAATATATTTTATATCAAGACTAAACCAATAAGACTCATACTTTTCAACATATTGAAGGGAAAATGAGGTCAAAATTTGTATCCAAAATTGAAATATGGCAACTAATAAAATAACTAAGGATGTATATTCATAAGATTTACAAATATTCGAGAAGACCATATAGAGTTATATAAGGCTTGCATAACATTAATCTCCCCAAGTTCTGATTATTACATTTTTTTTAAGGTAGGAAAGTGAAGGATCCTATGAGGCCATAATCTTTCTCATGTCATCCCACTCCGGGTTAGCAGGTTATAAGACATTAAGAGGAATAGGGGATCATCTCTCCCAAATTGCCCCTAGTGGAAATTAAGTCACCAACCTTATGGTTGGAAGGCTCTCTCCTTTTCTACTACGTTAAGCTTAGCTTTGTAAAAAAAAATCACATTACCCATGGAATACTTACACCAAAAACAAAAACATAATAAAAATATATGTGTATGTTCAAATTATAATTATCTCTTCTTGAGATCATAACTTTCTTTTAAATCATTGATTTTGTTATAATGTAGGAGACTGACTTCGAAATAAAATTGATGTAAGCCACTAACAAACTATAATGTATATATACTAACTTAGCCTTGTTGTTTATAAACATACTATTTTTAATTATACACGTAGATGTACACTCATTAATGCTATTTTTTCACTCATGGCTCTTTTGGGAGAGCTGTAGATGAAGGAAAAACAAAGAGTATTGGATGTAGCAATGTAGGCATATTGGTGCACCCAAAAGTATAGTAAATGTTGCATTTTCTTATATAGATATAATGTTTTTCCTTTTTTTTTAATGTTGCAACAAGTTATTCTAATGTTGTGACTTGTTCTATTTGAAATCGAGACTTTCAACTTGGAGGCAAGTCCTGCGCCAATATATTTTTATTCTATAAGGGAAAACCTGAGCACTTTGGTGTTCTTCTGAAATACCTAAAATACTTCTATATAATTAATAGGCAAAATTGGCCTCAACACCCTGAACTATGGCGTAGGTGCACCCAACACCCCAAACTAAGGCTTATAGCCATAACACCCCAAAGTATGAACTGGGGTGCATTGCGTACCATAAATGAGATCACCGGCTTCTGGGGAATCTTAATTTTTTAATATTATTTTGCTTTTTCCTACCCTTTTCCTATTTTCTTCTTTTTTCTCTCTAATTTTTGTAATTACACCCAAAAAAGGCACGTGCCTTCATTTCTTTCTCCCCCCCCCCTTTTCCTCCTTCTTCCCCAACTGAAGTCCAAGAGACGTCTGCAAAAAAAAGCCATTTGTATGAGTTCTGCAATTGGACTGTTGATTAGGAAATTTGGGTGAATTGTTGTTGATTAGGGTAGATTTTGTTTGATTCTTGCAGTCAAGATCATGGACTTAGGGTTTACAATTTAAATGTGGCATGGGGGTGTTATGAACTCAGATTGGGAGTATGTTGGAGGGAAAATATATTATTGGAATAATGTAGACCCTGATTATATGAGTTTTTTTGAATTTCTTGACATGTTGAAGGATGAAGGTGTTAAGTATAACAAAAATTGCATTTTGTATTACTGCTTGCCTGGGTTAAGCTTAGAACATGGTTTGATTAGGGTGTACACTGACAAGGAGGTGACTGATTTTTGCAAGGTGAGTGTACATAATGGGATGGTAGAAGTGTATATGAACCATGGGGTAGATGAGCCTAAAGTGATTGAAGGATTAGAGTACATAAACATTGAGCAAGAAAACCCAAACCCACCCACTGTTGAGCAAGAAAACCCACCCATTGTTGAGTAAGAAAACCAACCCAATGAGCAATAGAACACACCCAATGAGCAACAGAACCCTTGCATTGAGCAACAAAACACACCCAATGAACTACAAAACCCTTGCATTGAGCAACAAAACCCAATAACTAAGCAACTAAACCCAACTAAACCACACACTCCTAGGAAGAAGCTTCAAGTGCATAGGGTCATTGACTTAACACAAGTTAGGAGGAGTCCTAGAACACCACCTCAAGTCATCATCCCACCTTTCCAACCTCTTGCACAGCCTGTTGGTTCAACATCTTCTACACACAAAAAAAAATGCAAGGAAAAGCTTATTACCGTAGCCCAAACAAAAATTGACAAAATCAGTATGTGAATATTATTGAACAACTAGCCACAGAACAACCCTTTGATTTGGAAGTAGTAGATGAACAAGTAACCTCACCTAGTCCTGATGACCAAGTCTTACCTAGTCCTGATGAACAACCCCATTTTTCATATTACATCAATGTGGAGGACTGGTTGGGTCATGTTGATGAGGATGGTATTTGTACAGATGATGATGATTATAGTGGTGATGAAGCTGAACCTCAGGATTTCAGCCTTGATGGAGTAGATTGGATTGTCAGTGAAGGTGAGTTAGAACAGTCTGATGATGGTGAGAATGAGGCTGGTGTGGCTGGGCACACTCATGGGGGTCAGCATGAGGTTGTGGGTGAGCATGAGAGTGAGATACGAGAATCAAAAAGTGGTGATAGTTCACGGTTCTCTGATGATGATTATGAGGATTTAAGTTATGAACTGGATGTAACTGGGTGAGTTCTAGTGATGATGAGTTTGTGCAGGCAACAAAGAAAAGGAGGGAGAGTAATAGTAAAGGTAAGAGGGTTAATAATCACTACAAAAATTAGAGCATTATAGAAACAAATTATGGCAACGAATTTTTGAATTGTTGATAGATAGCAATATATATTATTTTTTTATTGCCTATTATAAAGTGACATTTTTTACTCTGGTTTTTCAACAAATAAAAGCAACATATTTTTGATTTGTTGCTATTGGAAACTAGTTGTTTTACTATTTGTTGCTAGGTAGCATCATATTTTCGATTTGTTGCCATTTAACAACAAACTACGACAACAAATATTTGGCTTGTTGTCAATAGAAACAATTAATTTTACTATTTGTTGCTAGATGGCATCATATTTGTGATTTGTTGCCATTTAGCAACAAATTACGACAACCAACTTTGGTTATGTTGACATTAGAAACAATTAATTTTACTAATTGTTACTAGATGACATCATATTTCCAATTTGTTGCCATTTAGCAACAAATTATGACAACCAATATTTCATTCGTTGACATTAGAAACAATTAATTTTACGATTCGTTGATAGATGACATCATATTTTTTTAATTTGTTGCCATTTAGAAACAAATATGGAAATAGATATTTGATTTGTTGTCGTTGGAAACAATATATTTTATTATTTGTTACTGAAGTAACATCAGATTTTTCCTCAAAATGTGTCACACATCGATGAAAGATTAGCCAAACTACCACCTTATATGTTAAGAAGTTTCATACACTATTATCAATTTGTATCATTACGCAAATATCATTCAGAATTATAAGTGGACTGACTCTCATTCTCTTTATTGGTTTGCATAAACGTGTTTATCAAATTATCAAACAATTAACAAAAAACATGAGGTTAATCTACGTCGTATGAATAGTGCTTTAGTCAAAGTGTAACTCTGTAACAATTAAAAGTTTTTTTCTATTTTTAGCAACCAATGTCAATAATTTGTTGCTAATTTCTAGCATCAAAATATTAATAATTTGTTGCGATATTAGCAACAATCATTTATAACTCGTCACTAGAGTTGGCAACAAATGCACCACATATAGCAACCAACATGGCAACAATATTTTCATGGATGCGATGTGGCAACGAAAATGTTTCAGATTTTGTAGCGAAAATCATATGGCAACAAGCCTTTTAGCAACAACTATTTTTTGTTTCCAATTTGGTTCTAACTCGAGTTAGCAACAAATTTCTCATGAATATCAACAATTGTTTACTGTTGCTAAATTGATTTATTTTTGTAGTGAATGGTGTTGGTAGTTCAAGAGTGAGAGAGGGCATGTTCTTCCCTTTGTCAGGTGGGTGGGAAAGTGAATATGAGGATGAGAGTGAGGGTGATGAAGATAAAGTACCTGACTCAGATGTGGAGACTGATGTTAATGAGGATTGGAGGAAGAAATCAGTTGTGAAGGTTGTGGATATGAACACTGATTTCAAGAAACTTGTGTGGCAAGTGGGTTTGAAATTCCCTTCCCCTGAAGTGTTTAAGGATATGGTGAACAGATATGTTGTAATTGCTAGCTACAATATTAGATGGTGGAAAAGTGAAGCAAGGAAACTTGAGGCTAAGTGTAAGGCTGGTTGTGAGTGGAAGTTGTATGGCTCTTGGGATGGTCCTAGGAAATCATGGATTGTGAAGTCTTGTAATCCTAAGCATACTTGTGATAGGGCATATTATGAGAACATTCAGGCTAAGGCAAGTTGGTTTGCAAGAGAGTACTTACAGAGATACAAGGACACCCCTAATTGGCCAAGGAAGGATTTGGAGAAGGATGTGATGCAAAGACTTGGAGTAAAACTGTCTAAGTGGAACTATTATAGGGTGAAGGCTATTGCTCACAGATTACTTAATGGTAATTTGTTTGACCATTATTCATTGCTTGCGTCATACATTGGGGAGCTCAAACACATTGATAATGCAGTTACATATGAGTTGACAACTGTGCCTATGAAGATGAGCTGGTGTTCCAAAGGTTATACATAAGCTTCCCTGTCCTAAGAGAGGGTTATATGAGGGGCTGTAGGGAAGTAATATGCCTAGATGGGTGTTTCCTTAAATCATTCCTAGGGGGACAATTGTTAGCAGCAATTGGGAGAGATGGGAACAACCAAATGTTCCCCATCTCCTGGGCTGTTGTGGAAGCAGAAAACAATGAATCTTGGAATTGGTTCTTGGAGTGGTTGAAGGAAGATTTGCCTGATTTTGGAGGAGAGGACTGCACAATTATTTCAGACCAACACAAGGTAAATAAACTGACTTATTTTTCTTCATCTGTTTCATAGCATAAAAAAGATTAACTCACTTGTTTCTTGTTATTGCAGTACATTATTGGTGCAGTGAAGACCTTCTTTCCACTTGTTGAGCACAGACACTGTGCTCGACATATCTATCCTCCATGGCATAAGAAACATGGAGGTGATGAATTGAAGTCCCTCTTTTGGAGAGCACTGTATGCTTACACAAGGGCAGACTACAATAAAACTATCCAAAAGATGGGTGCACTATCTATCCACGATGTGGAGGACTCTGAGAAGCAAAATCCTAAATCATTTTGTAGATTTGGATTTAGGACTGCTTCTAGGTGCAACTTGGTGGTAAATAACCTTGCTGAGACCTTCAATGGGTGGATTTTAGAGGCAAGGTCCAAGCCCATAATACACATGTTGGAGGATATAATGAGGGAAGTCATGGAGAGGTTGTTTCAGAAAAAAAAAAAAAAAACAATCATGGAGAGGTCTAAGGACATATGTCCAAGAATTAGGAAGAGGTTAGAAAAAAACAAAGAATATGCAAAAGAGTGCCATGAACTAGCTTTAAGACCCCATGATTTTGAAGTTTTACATGTAATGGAGGTCTTAGTTGTCAGTTTAGAAGAAATAACATGTACTTGTAGGAGATGGGACCTACATGGGATCTCTTGTTGTCATGCCATTGCTACTTGCACTTGGCTTAGAGTGCCCTGTGATGGATATGTTGATGAGAGGCTCACAAAACCAAAGTATTTGGAGACATACAATGGTTCTATCAAGCCCATTAGAGGGGAAAGACACTGGGAGCATGTGGACTTTCCTCTACATCCTCCTGAAATTAAGGTTGGTCCTGGGAGACCAAGAAAGGCAAGGAGGAAGGCACCACATGAGAGGCACGATAAGCAAGGAAAATTAAGCAGGCATGGAGTGGTGATGACTTGCAGTTTGTGCAAATCCAAACAACACAATAAAAGGAAGTGTCCTCTGAAATCTCTAAACAACCCAAGTACATCTGGTGTAAGTTGGATTCGGAATTTTGATTGGACTCTAATTTTTTTTCTGTATAGATCTGATTATGTGCTTTTGATGCAAGGCTAATAAAAGAAGGAGGAGTGAGAGTGCTGCAACAGCAAGGCCACAAGGCTCAACAAGAGCTCAAGAGCCCAGACATGAGAGCTCTGCCTCAGCAAGAACCACCGGCGATAGGTCCGCCCCAAAGAAGAAGCGATCCGAGATGTCCGCCTCAAAGAAGATCCGCATCTTAGAGGGCTGCTTCAAGAACCAAGACTCAGAGGGCTGCTTCTTCAGCTCCAAATACAAAAGACCCTAAAAGGGGAAGGGGTAGACCAAGGAAAGGCACAAACACCATTTAAACTGGTTCACAAGATGCACTTGGCACACAAGCATCATTAGCAAATTAAGCCCTATATTGTAGGATATTTTGGTTGTTAGATTTGAGCCACTTTTTGTATATTTACATTGGGGGTGTTGAAAACAAATCATGTGAATGTTTTTGGTTTTGGTGAAGAAGTTAGTCTTGAGAACATGGATAAGCATTTTTTTGTAATGGAAACATGGGGTTCGTTTTTTAAAGTAGTCAAAGGCATCTTTTTGAACAACTCTTGTGTATTTGCCTTTTCTTATATATGGTGGAAATGATTTTGGTTGTTGAAACCATTTTTGTTTGTTTATGATGCTATAAGACAGATATGGTACACAGACATCATTGCCACTCAACCAACACCATTTCATTCCACAACTTTGACATTTTACAAATGCAAACCAAGTACATAAAGAGCATCTAGGTTGGATTCTCTTCCACTAAAATCTGACCTAAAACTTGCCCAAATACAAAACAAAAAAAATCCAAGAAACTAAAATTGCAACAACATAAGTGGTCTCTCTGCCATTCATAAACTTCACTTGCTGCTTCGTAGCCCTATTTTCAACTTCCAGTGCCTTCATTGCAATTTGAACTCCATGTTTCCCCTACAAACATCACTATCATCTTCAATTTCAATATCATTCAACCTCTTCTTCTTCATATCCTTCAATTCAGCTTCCAAGCGATTATTATCTGCTGGCAAACCATTAATTACTTCAATTGCACGTGGCCCATAATCCTCTTTGTCAATCCATTCAAAGAATTTACAATCATTAACCTGTTTTTAGAGATTGTTTCAAATCAAATTAATATTGCAACAAATAAAAAGAAAACATATTCAACAAACAAAAATTGGCTTGCGCTTACATTCCACTTTGAGCAGCCATAGAAGCGTTTTCCTTGATTGTGGTTGAACTTCCATGTAGTTTTAACTACCGCAGGCAATCGATGTCGACATAAAACCCTTGCATTACCTAAATTGGTAATTGAGTTCTTCTTGAAACTTGAAGATGAGGATGAACTCATTCTTGTTATGCGAATTCGGGCTTTGAATATGAATTTTGGTAATTTTCAGATTTTAGGCTTCATTTGGGGAAGAAACCCAAAGAATTTGGGGAAGAAATACTGAATTTGGGGATTTAGTGACGGCACATGCCTTTTTTGGGTGTAATTACAAAAACTAGAGAGAAAAAAGAAGAAAATAGGAAAAGGGTAGGAAAAAGCAAAATAATATTTAAAAATTAAGATTCCCCCGGAGCCGGTGAATTTTCCTGTGACAAATCTCATTTATGGTACCCAATGCACCCCAGTCCATACTTTGGGGGGTTCTGGCTATAAGCCTTAGTTTGGGGTGTTGGGTGCACCTGTGCCATAGTTTAGGGTGTTGATGCCAATTTTGCCTAATTAATATTTAGATTACTAAAAAAATGTCATTATTTTAGGAGAAATTTGTCACAAATAACCTTATAAAACATGAGATTTGTGAGAAACCACCTCATATAAGATCCTTGAGAAAAACAAACCTTAGATAATTTTTTTTTTGTTATAACAAACCTTATGCCGGATTCCGATCATTGATCAAAAATTCCAATATTGACCATGTCATATACAACACATGATCCTTTAAAACCCAAAACCCAGCTTTTTTTTAACATCATTGCACGCATCACGTACATATAGGAGTATAGGACTAGTGGTAAAAATAAACCAGCTTAATAGGAGGCTGCTAACATGGGCTTAGTTTCAAAACCTATAGGCAAGATTGGGCCCAAGTCAAGTTCACAACTTCAGCATCAACAATCCGATCTCACACCTGTTCTTCCCCAATTTTTCCAAAACAAACAAAAAAATTACTCGATCAAAATCTCCTAAAACCCCAATTTAATTGAAAACACCTCTTATTTTTCCCAGCAAAAAACGCAACAAAAAATGGCGATGGTGCGTATTTGCAGCTCATTTGCAAGAAGAATGATGTCAACCCATCAAAATCCAGCACTTCCAATTTCTTCATCATCATCATCAATGGCGTCTTCTTCATCATCATTTTCAGAGGCGATAGTTTGCGGAAGAGGGGACAAGAAGACCAAAAGAGGGAAGAGATTCAAAGGGTCTTATGGTAATTCTAGACCCAAGAAGAAAGATATGATTCAGAGAATTAAAGACAAAGTCGAGGTTCCCAGTTCTACTCCATGGCCTCTACCTTTCAAGCTCATTTGATTTTCTCTCTCCTCATTTTTTTTTTCGTTTAAGTTCAGCTGGTAGTTGCTGAAAATGGATGTTTTGGATGTTATATGAGTTTTATTTTTATCAATAATATATTTGAAATTGGGTTGGTATCAATTTTTGATTTTGGATATTGGGTAGTTTTATTTTTATGCTTGGAATATGAGTTAATTAATTGGGTTCTTTTGTTGATGTGAATTTCGTTCAAATTACTTGTTTTGTTTGTTTTAATGGGGTTTTGTGGTTATTCCTGGAAAAGGGAGACTTTTATTGTTTTGGGAAGCTGAGTGGGTGAAATTAGGGTTTATCTGGTAGAAAAGAGTGAGTTACCACTAGTCCATGAGAACACATCTCTATACGTCATATCTTCGAAAATTCTTCTTGCAGTCATCAAACAACCACATTTGACATACATATCCAACATGGCATTCATCAAATTTGAAGTATAAGTTACATTAAACTTCTCTATACAATGGTGTATTCTCCTTCCCAAGTTCAAATCCCCCTTAAGAGCGCACGCCGATAGCAATGCAATCATAGTAACCTCATGAGGCACTATCTCACTACACAACATCACATCAAAAAAGCCTCAAAGCTTCATCAGGATCATCTCTCTGCACATAACCATCAATCATTGCGGTCCAAGTCACAACATCTCTTATAGCACATTCATCAAACAATTGGCGTGCACAACCCAAAAACCCACCATCTGCATAATAATGAAGCAACCCATTTTGCACCAACACACTTGCTTCAAAACCCACCTTAAATATCCTACAATGAACCGCCCTACCCTCTCGAAAACCCGAAAGTTGTCCAAAAACTTTGAGTGTAAAAACAAAGCTTCTCCCATCCATTTCAACCCCTTATTTGACCATTTTGCGGAATATTGAAAGACCCATTAAAGGATTTTTAGCATTGGAATAACCCCGTATCATAGTATTCCAAGTGTAAACATTTGGATTCGGAATGTGATCAAAAACTAAACAAGCATAGTTCATATCACCATAACCAGAGAGAGCACAAAAAGCAATGATTCTACTAACAGGAAAAACATGAAAGATGAGGCCTTTGCGAATCATTTGAGCTTCTTTATGGTTCATATTCTCATTTGTTTTGAAGGATGAAACAGAAGTTTGTCAAATTGGAGAATGTAAGCATAGAGTTATATACCTAGATTAGGAAGTGTACTCTTTTTGCATTGGCTATTGAAGTAGAGAGATTCTATGTTTACTGTTCATCGCCATGAGGTGTACAACACAATGTGTCCGATACTCCGGCCCCAGGGGGATTTGTAGGACGATTTTACCTCAGATGTAATAGTATAAGTTGCGGGTAGGAATGTATATATCGGATGAGCGGTGGAGGTGTTTTTGGGTCTCAGGGTGGTTTATTCCTTAGAATAGAACTCTCTTAACACCTTCATGGGAGGTACATAGCACTAATTATTGAATTAAGAGTTATATGCAGGCCTTCATTGGTTGGATTGTGCTCTCTGTGAAATATATTAGATGTATCTTATAGTGTGCTTTGAGGAACACTTTGAAATTTCTTTATTGGTTCAATGCAATGTTCGCGTTTAGAGATGACTTGTAAGCGTTTGGACTCTTAATTTCATTTGAGCAAGTGAATCAATTCAGAATTAGATACAATTGCTGGTTAGAAAATTACACAATTGCTCAAAAGAATCTGACTAGCTCATCTTTGGGAAATGCAATTGTAGAAATTGGACTCGGACTTTCTTTCTTCTCCTGCGGAGCTCTGAGAAAGTCACCGGTGGCAGGTTAGGACAGTTCTCTTGCTGCTGATTTGGCCCTGCGCTGATTCAGGAGCTTCTTCTTTAGTCTAGGTTATGAAAAAAAAAAAGAAAGGTAGGGCTAGCTTACAATGGAGAAACATGTTTGAATACAAAAATAAATTCCCTAGTAGACTAGCACTTGTGACTTAACTGGAAGCAAGTCGATTTGGCTCCACAAAATCAGAATATTTACCGATGTAATTGAGTGGCACTAGTTAGCCGTCTGTCCTGCTCTAGTGATCTAAATCATCATTCAAGAGACAGGATGCGATCAGTTGGTTGTGATCTTATGTAGTCCAATGGAACACGCTCAGGACAAGCGTTCTTCTTAAATGCATCTCTAATGTTTGTGTCTTGAATTCTTGATCGAAATAGGTTGCACGTTCAGTATCTTACACTGCAGCCTTTAGCAAGCACTTAATCCTGCTGCAGGATCGTAAAGTGCGGACCTTGTTTATTCATGTACAGTAGACATAATGCTGTATAAGATTCAGTGGTTGTACTGTATCGGCTTGTTAGCAGTCTGAACCAAAAACTGGAGTCAGTGGCTGCTGCTTTGGTTATTTATTTTATTACACCAGAAGACTTGTATTAAGGTCTCTGTCTAAGAGTGGATCACTTTCAGTGACATCCTGTTGTAATCGACCTGTGAGATGTAGTGCAGAATCTGCTACTAGGGCAATCCCAATTATAAAATATGTGAACCCAAAAGCCATGGTAATAACTCCTATCAAGAATGCCAAGCGGTTGTATACAATAACATTTTGAGCTTCTGCTGCTAGCTTATACCCATAGTATATTGTCCACATGAGCATGAACATTGAAATCATGGTGGCTGAAACTTGCATGAAGATCTGAAAAATTGTCTTCTGCTCCTTTTCTGTCAACATATACATACTGTTAGCCAGTAACAAATAAATTTAGCGAAATCTGATGCATGTAAGTGTTCAATAATAGCTAATATGTGATTTAGCTCAGTACATTTTTTTCCCCTGCTATGTTTGTCTGTTTTGACTTTCTGTTTCAAGAGGATTGTCTGCAGAGAAAATTCTGTTTGCAGAACGATATTAGGCAACTAATACTTATGGCATATATGTGACAACACTTTTTCTTATTGATGTATTATAACTTGTAAGGATAAAGACCCTAGTGGATTGGGAATTCTTGTTTGTAGTTCGGACTCTTGGGAGTGAGGGATAAGGAAGCAAATATGTGACCTTGTGATCACAAGGTGAGCTCTACCAACTACATCAATACTACTTGGTGAATTATGAACTGAACTAGAGTTAGCTGTTGGTCATATTGGAATATTATGTTAGTTCAGTTAGTACTCAGTAGTTCAGTAGTTCAATATGTATTCCTATCTGCAACGTTGTTAGGAATTCTAGTTCAGTATGCATAGTTTCCTAATATTAGGTTGGAAATATAGACTCCACCGTTTAATGAGATCGATTGATGAGTTTTCCTATATTCTAAACCTTAACAGGACATGATAGACTTTTAGCTCTTTGTTAGTTGCCAAATTATTGAGTAATTAACCCGACTCTTTGCAGGATGATGCAAGCAATGAACTATAAGTTGAATGTGTTGTTACCTCGGTTGATAGTTCTTGTATCTTCCTGTTCCAACCATGCTACCAACTCCATAGCTAACTCTACAACTATGGTCAACCCAATTATGAAATATATCAAACCAAAGACCACCGTGACAACCCCGAAAACAAGAGCTACATAGCCACCCTCAGCATCACCACTTTCAATATCTCGTGTTTCAGTTGTTAATCTATATCCCATATGGACTAACCATACGAGCATCAGCAACGAAACCACGAACCCAATAACCCGAGCAGTATCTTTACAGCCTCTTCTCTCTGCCTTAGCCACTTCATCATCCATTCACCCAGATTTCGATGTCGAAACGAGGTGTAAGAACACTTCAGAGAAATATATAGGAGAGAATGACAGGAGGAAAGAAATGTAGCTGTATTAAGTTCTCAGATTTTGGTCGTTTATATATAGATTTATAGTCAATGGTTAAAATTGAAGAAGAAGAACTAAAATCTGAGATTTAGATGTCATAATCAGCTTTACTTTCCACTGACTTGGCAATGGTATGAAGTGGGTTAATATTTAATAGGAGTCATTATAGGCTTGTTAGATGGAGTAAGATGACTTGTTCTCTTGTTTAAAAAATGAGGTGACTATTTCTGTTACATTACTACTATTACTTCGTTTATTTTGACTACTCTGGTAATAAGAGAACCACATAAATTCATACAGGAGAGGAGAGAGAAAATGCGTTTTTGAAGGGGGATAGAAAATGCTTTGGTGCCTAAAGAAAAGTCAAACACCAGAAACTTAAGTTGCTTCAATTGACTACTTCCACTTGAACCCAATTGAACTCTAACATTTGTCATCATATTTTTTGAAGGGTTTTTATTTGTTAAGCAGCCTTTCCATGTGTGTCTTTCCTGCTTGATTAGGGGGAAATTCCACCATTAATTTTTGGGTTGGTGAAAGAAGACCTTAGTTGAGTATGGAAAAGCCACTTTTGAACTTTGTCCAATTAATGTTGTATTAAGGGGTAACATTACATTGTATTAAATATAGTGATCCTATAAAATAAAGGAATAATAGCTTCTTATAATGCAACATTTTGGCCTTTCGCAAATAATACAATGTAATGCAACATGTTTACAATCTTTTCATCTTTTGATTATTTCTGTATGATGCAACCTTTATACTTAATTTTCTTTGAGTAGGATAATGAAATTTTACTTAAAAAATTTGGTAATTTCTTTTCTTTTTATAGGTCCTAAGCAACCTTTTTTATGCAACTTTTTCACCAATTGTTCACTGTCAAGTGTTCAACTTTACCGCTTTTATAGGTTTTATCCGACTTTATCCTACTCAAAGAAAATGGGGTATAAAGGTTTCATTATTCACGAACAATCAAAAGGTTGCATTATTATTTGCCAATGGCCAAAAGGTGCATTATTAAAATAAAACATATTTTCTGTTTGCTAAAAATTACAACAATTCACTTTTTGCACTATTCACATGCTCATGTGTTACTATGAATTATGATATAGTAGTTTGGTAACACATTTCGGTAATCGCACTAACAACTTGTTTGGATTTTCATCCACTTGGATAAACATTTTGTGAGAAACAAATCTCCCCAGAAATGGAAAGATTTGGAAAGAAAACTCATTACTCTTATTAAGTTTCTTTCCTTTCCTTCCTCTTTCTCTATCCAAACACAACGCTAAAAGCTTTATAAGTAACATATTCTCATATATGCATTAATAATAACCTTATGACAACCTAAGTAATACTTACCAGTGATACATATGTGCATTATCTGTAAACCTTATTATGCGACTTAGTAACCACCTCTCAAAGTATAGTTAGGCACAACTTGACATTTAGTCTCTAATATACCGAGGAGAAGGGGGATATTAACTAACAGTGTGACGAATTAAGAATTTGTGTACTTAGCCCATGTTTGGTTGAACTAAAGGAAAGGAAATGGAAAGGAATCCATTAAGTAGGGGAATGGATTCAACTTTATCCCATTCCATTCCCTTGTTTGGTTCACTGCAATTCTGTAATCTAACAAGGGTAACAGTAGAAGGCTAAAAAATCAGCCATGATACAAACTAATAAAAGTTCTACGTAAGCTAATGATGTGCTATAAATTTATGATAATAGTATATATTCTGGGAACTTTAGAATCTGTCATGATTAACTTTAGAATATAACCATAAAACTACTAAAAATTAGATTGTCTAAAAAAAAAATACATCATAAAGTTCATATAAAAGTTCTAGCTCTACTTTTTCCTAAGAAGATCAAGAATGTATTGCTTCTTAAGATTCACCGGAGCTTGATAAAAAATTCTGAGCTTATGTTCATGTGCCATCAGAATAGTTGCTGCTTCCAAGGCTTCAGATGGAGAGACACCTTCTAATTTCATAACCTCCTCCAATATCTTGTTAACTTTTTCATCCAATTGTTGTTCCCTTTCTTCAGCTTTTGACCACGTACTAGCCATGGTTGCAAGATTAGCATTGATATTCTCGAAAATGGTGCTGAAATTTGTTGAGACACTATGAAGGGAAGCAACTAGTTGATCACCTTCATATAATTTCTTCTGTCCCTTGTCCTTAAAGTCCTTCAATTTCTTTGGTTTCTTCAAAGGAGTTGAAAGATCAGCCTCTTTCTTCAATGCACGCTTCCGACTTTGAGTTGTAGAAATGGCATCATCCTCCTCGTCACTCTCCACAGTTAATGGCTCTTTTTCAATCTCAGAATTCATGTTCTTGACTGCTCCAGAAAAAGACTCACTCATATCTCCTGTTGCTTTGTCTTTTGCATAGATTTCAGCAAGTATGTCATAGTGAGGAAAAGGTACTCCATACATTCCCTTCGCTCTTTTATGAGTCTGCCATAAGATAACACAAATATAATGCAGAAATGGATAATACTGCTATATTTTAGCTTTTAACTTAGTAAACTAAAACTTCTGAAATTTACTAAAGGCTATATATTTTTTTTTGTGATATGGATATAACAAAGTACTCCTTGATACAAAGAGTTTTGAAAGTATTGATGGGTGCACTCCTCTCTTGGGCCTACAACACCGTCATCCCCTGATTTTTTCTTAAAGGCCAAAAATGGTTAAGAGTTATACAAGTAGTAGCAATACACAGCAACAAAAAACAAGAAATTCATAGATTTGAGACTAATTCCTAAATTTGAAAAATTCACATAAGACTTTAGATTTCAAATAGTAGCATTGGACAGCAACTAAGCCGCTAGTTACTCTTTAATATTTAGTCGATTACAAATACTAAAGCTTTTAATTTTTTGATAAATCTGCCTGCATTCTCATTCTGTATTTCTGTTGTGGTGTGAGGAGTAAACTAATTCCTAAATTTGAAAAATTCACATAAGTTTGGTTTGGTTGAAGCAGCTCGATGCATATGCTGATTGGCATTTTAAAGTAAACATGCTCCATATAAATTTCACTATAAATGAAGATGATTCAAGTTGCTAATTAACTAAATTATGCATCACTGCCAGAGTCTCTGAAACCCCAAAGTGGGTGTCCATATTCTCCTTTTGCATAGCTACTTGTTCACTAGGCTTACAACAGGAATTTTAATAGGCAGTAGCACAGATAGTACAGCAAGTAGCACTGATAATAGCAACATATTTTGTAAAAGTTTTCTGAAGATAGCTTGAGTTATAGTTCACATACCTTTGCCCATTCATCGAACACTTTCTTTTCCACTTGCAACATCTTGTTCTCAGCATCCCACCCAAATCCCGAAAGAGACAACATCTCAGCTAAGGCACTATATTTCTCCGACCAATGCTTTATTCTTGACTCGATGTGTGGATCAGCTCTTAAACCGCAATCGGGAAGCTCACGTTTTATCATTTCCTCTAATTTATTCATGTAGCCACTTTTGAATCCACTTTCACTTTTCCACCTAGGATCACTAGCCAGCTCATGCAATGATTTTATGAGCACATTATCTTCATGTACAGTCCAGAATCTTTTGTTTTTACCTCTTCCTCTACTGCTGCCCTCTTCACTAGCTTGACTGATTGTGTCAGAAACCATCCTATTTACAAAACCATTAGTATATAGTAAATGTCAGTATGCAGAATATATTTAAAAACACAATATTAAGCAACCAGATTAAAAATAGTAGAAGGATATTTAAAAAAGAATATTAAGCAACCATACTAAAACAGTAGAAGGATATTTAAAAACAGAATATTATGCAACTGAACTAAAAGCACTAGAAGAAAAAAAATCAAATGAGCTAAAAATGCTTACATTTACTTGCTAATGAGCATGTCGACCTCTTGCCCTCCATGCATTAAACATATCTTGTGCTAGTGTATTTCTAAATGTCGTCCAACGATCAGAAGTTGCAACATTCGTAATAAACTCAATTTCATCATCAGAATCATCGGACTCATCATCACTTTCACTCTCTACTTCTTCTATATCGTCTGAAGGCATAACTTTCCTAATTAAGTTATGTATTAGACAGCAAGCCATAACAATACGACCTTGAGTCCGGATGGGAAAGAAGGAAGGGCTTCTAAGTATAGACCATCTTCCCTTGAGTAATCCAAAAGTCCTTTCTATAACATTCCTTGCCTTAGCATGCTTCATATTGAAGTATTCCTCCGCACTTTCAGGTTGTTTATCACC
Organism: Beta lomatogona; assembly: GCA_947646795.1. NCBI lineage: Eukaryota > Viridiplantae > Streptophyta > Magnoliopsida > Caryophyllales > Amaranthaceae > Beta > Beta lomatogona. The sequence goes on along the minus strand of CANSNZ010001062.1, from coordinate 2,639,100 downwards.
CCATTCTTTAAGGTGGTATCTTTGCCCTCTATAAGGTGCGAGAAATCCCTCACAATTTGTATATCCCGCATCAACTAGATAATAGTTACCTTCATGTTTGTCAAAAAAGAGGATTACTAGTTTATCTTACTACCTAAAATATGCCTACTCACTGAGACAAATCACTAACTTTTACCTCGAGGTACCCTAAAGCCGTTTCTGGGCCTGTTTTTTCACCAACCAAACATGGGCTTAATGTCAATGCCACTGAGTCTACGACAACTGATAACTTTCATAAAATATCCAGTTTTATGCGTTGAAAATCTGCAGGGGTCCTTTTATTACATATGCCTTAAATTATGATTTACATGAATACATGATTACGCATAGGCATCTAGCTATTGGTGAAATTCTCACAAGGCCAATTGTGCGCACATATGGGTAGAACTTTAAGCGAAGTAGAGCTTGGACTTTTAAGTTTTACCTTCACTCAAAAAACAATAGTTACAATTCACATGTACTAATTTTGAGCAAGTTGGTTTTAAATTGTTAATCATTATAAGAAATTGAAATAAAGAAACTAAAATCAGAAAAAGTAATTTATGATCTTCTTTTGCCCGATCTCTTAGAGACAAGATCATAGATAAAAGAAGACTAATTTGTATTTTTTTTTTTTTTTTATTAGGAGATTAAGTCAGCCCTAGGGCTAACCCCTACAAGGCTACTAGTCTGTAGGAAACACCAACACATTGGCTGGTAAGGCATGCATAGCATGCTAAAGAAACGCCCCAGCATAATACTGGGGGTAAGGATCGAACCCCTGACCTCAGGGGCCAAGGGGGAGTGCTCTATCCACTTGAGCTAACTCCTATCCTTAGAAGACTAATTTGTATAAGGATGATTAAATTTAAGTATATCATATAATTTTTATCATCTTAAAACCAAAAAGCTAATAAACAAGCATGTAGAAACCAATCTCTATCTACCTTCTTTTATTTTTTTGGTAAAGACAAGCAAATTATATATTAACTAACGAAGAGTTTACATCTTGGTCAGAAGGACCTAGATGGTTACAAACGAAATGATCCAAATTACAATAAGATTTGTATGATAAGTAGAACTTCATACAATCCGGGGGAGGGGAATACAAAATACGTAATGTGTTAACATGCATTATCTTTCCTTTTTCTCCCATTTTTTGCTACCGCATCTGCAAGCCCATTATGGGATCTCATTTCATGCTGCAGGCCCGTATTTGGCCCAGGGCAAACAGGGCGGAAGCCCGGGTCCCCCTGCCCAAAAAAAACCGAAAGTTAGTAGCCAGGCCCAGTATGAGTATGACAGCAGTTTAAAAAAAATAAATAAACTAAACTTTCCTATTCCACTCCTTTTGTCCTTGAAAAAACCCTTTCTCTCTCCTCAAAAACAGTAAACCTGCGATTCACTTTCCCTTTTGTTCGCCCCCCACTCCTTCTGTCCTTCATTTTCGGTCCTCTACACCTCTTAATTCTCACTCCTTTCAACTTCCAATCAAAAAATTCAGCATCCTAAAAATCTCATCTTTAAGATTTTTTTTATTCCATAACTTTTTTCCTGATTAATCTCCAAACAAATCTCCAATGATGAACTCAAACGGTCTTCTCAAAATTCGATTTCCAACGGGAATAAGAACTCTAATTTTTCATATAAATAAGTCTCCTTCAATTGATCAAGGTTATAGAAGCAAAGATTCAAGGTTATTACTCTTACTCTTTGAGTTTCGAATTTTCATTGTTTTTTTTTATCATTTTGCTACTGTACATCACTCTTAAAGTCTTAATTGGTGTTGATAGAGTATATCAATTCTTGTTATTATAGTCTATACATCGAATTTTCATTTATTTTGCTACTGTATATCACTCTTAATGGGTTTTTATTATTTTGCTACTGCTAACTGTGCATCGAATGTTCATTGTATATTATTGATTTTTTTAGATTTTTTTAGTATTTTGCTATTTTTAACAGTACATCGAATTTATTATTTTACTACTGTATATCACTTTTAATTGGTTCTAGAATTTTCATTGTATATCATTGATTTTTTTACTTATTTGCATAGAAGTTAAACTCTAGTTTACTTGTCGATTATGGCCCAATTTTTTATTTCGCCCTTAGGCCACCGTATACTCATAAACGGGGTAACTCCACGCCTGATACCTCTTGGAGCCACACTCTGCGTTCATGCACAATTATAGATAAATTTTTGTTAGTGTGGGTATTATTTTTAATGGCCTTGATTGCATTGATGCAGTCTGAGGCTAGAATGCATCTTCTCCAGTTCTTTTGTTTCACCCAGTAAAGCTCCAGGTGAATGGCCTTGAGCTCAGCTTCCAAAGCATCTGTAGAGAAGGTATACATTCCAACACTGTCCAGCCAAACTCCCATGTGATTTCTACAGATCACTGCTAAGTAAGCTTCCTTGGTTTCAATACAGAAAGAGCCATCTATGTTAATTTTTAAGAGAGGGGGGAAGGGGGCGACCACGAGTTGATCTCAGGGATGGTGTTGGGGACTTTACCCACCTTAGTTTGATTCTGACAATAGAACCATTCGGTAGCGGCCCAACGGAAGGTTTTAATTAAGACCTTCTAAGGCATATTTTTCTTAATGAAAATCCAGGAATTTCGACGGATCCACATATTCCAAAGGGTGTAGACAAATGAAACATTACGAGGATTCTAAACTTGTCATATTCTAAACAACTAGAGTTTATAATCCCCGTCAAGAATGGTGGCTAGGGCAAAAGCCTTGGAAAGAATACTTCCCTAGACTCTTTTCCATTACTCTTTCACCTGATGTATCCATTGGTACGCTTGGATTTTGGGATGGCTACTTGTGAAGACGATGTCTCTTGTGGCGTCGAACTTTAAGGCCAAGAGATACTGAGGAATGGATGAATCTTCAACCACTACAAGAAAGGTTGAATTTAACGACGGCTAAAAGCCGTCGGAAATATTAGGAAAACCGTCGGTGAAACATCAACGACCGCTAGACCGTCGTTAACAGGCCGTCGGTGCGAGGGTGGTCGCTGAATTTAGAATCAACGACCGCTGAGCCGTCGGTGAGTAAAATACCGACGGCTTACTTGTAATCAGCGACCGTTCAAAAAAACCGACGCTGACACCAAACCAACGACTGTTTTGAACAGTCGTTAAATCAACGACGGTTTCAAACCGTCGTTGATTTAGCGACAGTTTCAAACCGTCGGTAATTTCCCCAACGGTTATAAACAGTCGTTGTATGGGCCACATCAACGTCTGTTATAAACCGTCGCTATTATGTAAAAGCCGTCGTTGAAGAGGACTTCCTTGGGTCCATGGTATACCTTGCAACGACTGCCTAGCCGTCGTTGATTTAATGTTTAGCCGTCGTTGTTTTTTTGAAATAATATTATTTAGAATATTTTTGTTGTTACCAATAATTAAACCTGTACCAGCACAGCTGCATGCTTGTGGACCACACTAAAGCTGTTCCTCCATCGCATTCAATTACAAAAATATGCAATTTTGATATATATTACAATTTGCATTGATACTTGTATAATTACATGAAATAGATTACAATTATGTACACAAAATAGATCCCGATGTCGGGAAATAAAGTAGAATTCGTGTTTACAAAAAATATATATCGACAAAGCTGGAAACTAATAAGCTAGATGCCGATAAATATAGACACTAAATGCATAAAAGTTAGTTACCAAGTTGCCGAAAGCAAAAACACTACACTGTCAAGGGTGTCTGTGTAGCACTACCGCCACCACCAAACCCCTGGGTCATCGTCCGGTGCGCGATGTGGAGGGGGCCTGGGTTGCAACCTCGAGGACATGTGGCCGAAACTAGACATGTTCCTCATCATTTCCTCAACAATGGCCCGACTTGACGCTTCCACCCGTGCTGCGACCATTGCCTCCACCTCTTCCATCCGCGCAGCCGACCTTTGCCTCCACCTCGCGCCTCAATCCGAGATAAAATGGACGGCTCATATGGTTGTGAAGAGCCGCTATCTCCTCGCCCGATGAAGAGTTGTAAGAACAAATGATCTCCCTAACCCAACCCCTGAACTTTTCCCCGGTTCCTCCCCCCAACTGTCTCCCAATACAACAGATCAGGGTTCGGCTGTGACCCCTGAGTGGTACAATGATCCAGCTTCTTCTTGTACGTCTCCCCGCATTTGGTTAAATATACTCAAATTCAAGTAAAATAAAGTGGGTAAAAAGGCCTATATTGGCCTACATTTGGTTCTAACTTTCCTACTTTGTGTATTTTCAATCAAAACAACTTATAAATACACTAAACTAACTACATATATGATGTTTGAGGTGGTTATAACTTAAACTAGCATCAAATTACTCGTATTCATTCAATTTCAAGTAAAAAGGCCTATATTGGCCTACATTTGGTTCTAACTTTCCTACTTTGTGTATTTTCAATCAAAACAACTTATAAATACACTAAACTAACTACATATATGATGTTTGAGGTGGTTATAACTTAAACTAGCATCAAAGTACTCGTATTCATTCAATTTCAAGTAAAAAGGCCTAAAATGGCCTATATTAGCCTACATTTGGTTCTAACTTTCCTACTTTGTGTATTTTCAATCAAAACAACATATAAATACACTAAACTAACTACATATATGATGTTTGAGGTGGTTATAACTTAAACTAGCATCAAAGTACTCGTATTCATTCAATTTCAAGTAAAAAGGCCTATATTGGCCTACATTTGGTTCTAACTTTCCTACTTTGTGTATTTTCAATCAAAACAACATATAAATACACTAAACTAACTACATATATAATGTTTGAGGTGGTTATAACTTAAACTAGCATCAAATTACTCGTATTCATTCAATTTCAAGTAAAAAGGCCTAAAAAGGCCTATATTGGCCTACATTTGGTTCTAACTTTCCTACTTTGTGTATTTTCAATCAAAACAACATATAAATACACTAAACTAACTACATATATGATGTTTGAGGTGGTTATAACTTAAACTAGCATCAAATTACTCGTATTCATTCAATTTCAAGTAAAAAGGCCTAAAAAGGCCTATATTGGCCTACATTTGGTTCTAACTTTCCTACTTTGTGTATTTTCAATCAAAACAACATATAAATACACTAAACTAACTACATATATGATGTTTGAGGTGGTTATAACTTAAACTAGCATCAAAGTACTCGTATTCATTCAATTTCAAGTAAAAAGGCCTAAAAAGGCCTATATTGGCCTACATTTGGTTCTAACTTTCCTACTTTGTGTATTTTCAATCAAAACAACTTATAAATACACTAAACTAACTACATATATGATGTTTGAGGTGGTTATAACTTAAACTAGCATCAAAGTACTCGTATGCATTCAATTTCAAGTAAAAAGGCCTAAAAAGGCCTATATTGGCCTACATTTGGTTCTAACTTTCCTACTTTGTGTATTTTCAATCAAAACAACTTATAAATACACTAAACTAACTACATATATGATGTTTGAGGTGGTTATAACTTAAACTAGCATCAAATTACTCGTATTCATTCAATTTCAAGTAAAAAGGCCTAAAAAGGCCTATATTGGCCTACATTTGGTTCTAACTTTCCTACTTTGTGTATTTTCAATCAAAACAACATATAAATACACTAAACTAACTACATATATGATGTTTGAGGTGGTTATAACTTAAACTAGCATCAAATTACTCGTATTCATTCAATTTCAAGTAAAAAGGCCTAAAAAGGCCTATATTGGCCTACATTTGGTTCTAACTTTCCTACTTTGTGTATTTTCAATCAAAACAACATATAAATACACTAAACTAACTACATATATGATGTTTGAGGTGGTTATAACTTAAACTAGCATCAAAGTACTCGTATTCATTCAATTTCAAGTAAAAAGGCCTAAAAAGGCCTAAAAAGGCCTATATTGGCCTACATTTGGTTCTAACTTTCCTACTTTGTGTATTTTCAATCAAAACAACTTATAAATACACTAAACTAACTACATATATGATGTTTGAGGTGGTTATAACTTAAACTAGCATCAAATTACTCGTATTCATTCAATTTCAAGTAAAAAGGCCTAAAAAGGCCTATATTGGCCTACATTTGGTTCTAACTTTCCTACTTTGTGTATTTTCAATCAAAACAACATATAAATACACTAAACTAACTACATATATGATGTTTGAGGTGGTTATAACTTAAACTAGCATCAAAGTACTCGTATTCATTCAATTTCAAGTAAAAAGGCCTAAAAAGGCCTATATTGGCCTACATTTGGTTCTAACTTTCCTACTTTGTTTATTTTCAATCAAAACAACTTATAAATACACTAAACTAACTACATATATGATGTTTGAGGTGGTTATAACTTAAACTAGCATCAAAGTACTCGTATTCATTCAATTTCAAGTAAAAAGGCCTAAAAAGGCCTATATTGGCCTACATTTGGTTCTCACTTAAACTACCATCAAACTTTTCAATCATATTTGCCTATAAATATATGTTTAGAAGTATGTACCGAGATTTGCTTTGATTTCTTGTTTGCTGGAATTTCTCCTTTTCCAGGAACAGTCTTGAAATGAGTCTTCAAGAACAACTCGGGAGCAAAGAGGAGTACTCCTCCTCTACTCTTTGCCTGTAGACATTGTTGAATTAACAAAGGCTTTATGGAACATATTCATGTAAATTACACTAAGTAGTAGATATGAAACATATTTACCATCTTCCTAGCATGCTGTGCCGCCGAAATAGAACCCTGAAAGTGTGACGGCTCAATTGGATTAGACAGGGGAGCCACCTCTTCGGTTCTTCTTCGCCCGTTCGCATTTTTTCCCGAAATGTTGGGTCTTCACTTCTCTTCTTCATGTCTTCGTATATCGTCTCCCCCAACCATTTTGGCCTTTCTTTGGCTTTCTTAACCACCCAAGATCGCAAGTCTCGCAGACGAGTTGATGCTTTTTTTCTTGTAATCCTTCCTCACTAGGCCTTCTAACTCGGGAGCCCATTCGTAAATACCCTTTAGTCAAACATTAAACAAAGATATTAATAAAGTAATATAATCAATTTCATTTTTCATAATTCGATTCATACATACTGTGAAAATGTTCCACCAATGCGTCTTTGTTGCATCATCGACCTCACTGTAATTGAACCATGGTTGTCGAAAATGGCCCTGGAAAATGTCAGTGATGGACCCACTAACCTTGTTATCATCAAACCTGAATTGAAAACCAAACAAACACGTGAATTGTGAATATCATTGCATACAAATATCATGAAATGAAGGCTTACTAACTTACCACAATCCAAGAGGGCTTAAAACCTTTCTTGGTGCACGGTTCGAACCTTCACCTTCCTCCGTATGAGTCATCGGAGTCTCCGGTACGTGCTCACCAATGTCACGTGCCTCGTGAATCATCTCCCCGTGTCTCCGACATAGGGTTCCGCTTCCTTGTACATCCGGTGACCGAAAAAGCTCCCTCGGAGTCAAAGTCCCACGACCTTGGCTTCCACCTAAGCCACCTCGACCTCCGCGGCCCTTAGGATTAGACATGATTACCTAAAATGCAAGAAAGTAGAAACGCGTAAGATACTTCTTTCAAGGGTGAAAAACATTTTTCCCGCCCCCGCTGGCTCGCCCTCGCCGGCTCGCCCCCCGCCGGCCTCCCCTCCCCGCCCGCCCCCCGCCGGCCTCCACCCCTCCCCCGCCGGCCTACCCCCTCCCCTCCCCCCGCCCCCGCCGGCCTCCCCCGCCGGCCTCCCCCCCCCCCGCCCCCGCCGGCCTCCCCCGCCGCCCTCCCCCCTCCCGCCCCCGCCCCTGCTGGCCTCCCCCCCTCCCCCGCTGCCCTCCCCCCCCCCCCCCCGCCCCCCGCCCCCGCCGGCCTCCCCCGCCGCCCTCCCCCTCCCCGCCCCCGCCCCGCTGGCCTCCCCTCCCCCCCGCCCCCGCCGGCCTCCCCTCCCCGCCCCCGCCGGCCTCCCCCTCCCCGCCGCCCCCTCCCCCTCTTGCCCTCTCCCCCTGCCCCCCGCCCGCCTCCCCCTCCCCCCTCGCCCCCGCCCCCGGCCTCCCCCGCCTCCCCCCCGCCTTGGCCTCCCCCCCCCCGATGGCCTCCCCTCCCCGATGGCCTCCCCCCGCCGCCCTCCTCCCCCTCCCCCCGCCCTGCCGCGGCCTCCCCCCCTCCCCGCCCTTTGCCCCCGCCGGCCTCCCCTTGGCCTCCCCCTCCCCGCCCCCGCCGGCCTCCCCCCTCCCCGCCCCGCCCCTACCGGCCTCCCCCCTCCCCGCCCCCGCCCTCGCCGGCCTCCCCCCTTGCCGCTCCCCTCCCCCCGCCTCGCCCCTCGGCCTCCCCCTCCCCCCGCCGCCCTCCCCCCGCTGCCCTCCTCCCCCGCCCTTTGCCCCCGCCGGCCTCCCCCCCCCCGCTCGGCCTACCCCCCCCCCGCCCCCGCCGGCCTCCCTCCCCCCCCGCCCCCGCCGGCCTCCCCCTCCCCCTGCCGGCCTCCACCCCCGCCGCCCCCCCCCCCCCGCCCCCCCGTTGCCTCCCCTGCCGGCCTCCCCCGCGCCTCGCCCCCCTCCCCCCCTCCCGCCGGCCTCCCCCCCGCGCCTCCCCCTCCTCCCCCGCCCCCTCCCCCCGCCGGCCTCCCCTCCCCCGCCCCCGCCCTCGCCGGCCTCCCCCGCCGCCCTCTCCCCTCGCCCCCTGCCCCCGCCCGCCTCCCTCCCCCCCGGCCGCCCCCCCTCCCCTCCCCCCCCCCCCGGCCTCCCCCTCCTGCCTCTCCCCCCCGCCCCCGCCCCCGCCGCCTGCCTCCCCCGCCCTCGCCCCGCCGGCCTCCCCCGCCGCCCTCCCCCTCCCCGCCCCTGCCCCCGCCCCCGGCCGCCTCCCCTCCCCCCGCCCCCTGCTGGCCTCCCCTCCCCCCGCCGGCCTCCCCCCGCCCTGCTCCCGCCCTCGCCGCCCTTGCCCCCGCCCTGGCCTCCTCCTCCCTCCCTCCCCTCCCCGCTGGCCTTTTAATGTTTTAACTTTTTAATCCAAAAAACAAAGTCGGTAGGGTAGATTATGAAGTAGTCCTATATAAGTTATGTAATCAATGTTTTAGCTTTTTAATCCAAAAAACAAAAGAAGTTTGTGTCCCCTGTATAATAATTACTAGGTTTGAAGTGGGGAGAGAGCAAGGCAGAGGAAACATAAATATTAATGCAGAATGGATCATGTTACTCAACAACAGTAAGAAAAACTATAGATGGAAATGTCATAACAAGTAATCTTCAACATTTCATTACAAAAGTCCTATATTTTTATTGAAATGTTGTCCTTAATACAAGCTATGATATACTCAAACAAATCAAAGTGAATTCCCATCCTCGCTTAGTTCATCATCACTATCGTCATCCCAAAAACCATCATCGTCATCGTCATCATCCTCGCTTTCTCCGGACTCGAAACTAGACTCTTCTTCATCATCACCTGATGGGGCTTCAAACAAAATTTCTTCGTCATCTCCTTCACCACACTCGACATCATTACCACCTTCATAATCGGGAATATCGTTTGGATCACAAAGCGTTGGAGTCCCAACACTTGTCTCCCGAAGGAAGTCGAAGTCAACCGGAGCATCAATCACGCACCTTGCTTTGTCCTAAACACAGCCCACCATTGAGCACGATCTCTTTTCAAGCTTGGGTACGGTGCGAAATATACTTGGCTAACCTGGTATGATAGCACAAAGGGATCAAACTTGGGGTATTTCTTGGTGTGGTTGACTTCAACTAGCTTGTATTGATCGATGTTCATTCCCCTCACATTGTCCATCCAATTGCACTTGAACAAAACAGTTGCTATATTGACTACGAGCACCGGTAAACTTCAATTCTATAACATCATCTAGAATCCCAAAGAAATCACTCCCACCGTCATTAGACACACACACTCCATAATTCATGGTGGATTTGTGGTTGCATGATGCTTTTGTTTGGAAATTGTATCCATTAACATAGTATCTATTCCAAGTGCGAACTAATGTCGAAGGACCCATTGCCAAAGCAAACAATACATCATCATTGGGTTTGTCTTGAATAACCTATTGAAATTCATTCATATTGTTAATACATTAACATTTCTTTAATAACCTATTGAATAACCTATAGTCACACAAACTCACTTTCGATCTAAACCAATCAAGGTATTCCGCTTCATGTTGCACCCACACATCTTCCCTACGTAGAGTAGGTCGAATTTGAAGAATGTGGTCCTCGAAATCCCTTACAAACATAACAATTGTTAATGTCTAAATTTAAAATGAAAGTTAAATTTATAAATAATATGATTAATAACAAGTGTTTTACTTCTCAAATTCTTGTAAGATGCCCGTATTTGCTAACACATATAGGTGTGCACGTTGTAGTTCCACTTCGCTAAAAATCGTGTTCCTCCCCGCATTAGACGGCCGACCACAATTAACCCCGAATAGCTCGGGACAGTTTCGTCGAGCATCCTATCAAGTTCATCATTTACATTACGGCCTAAATCTCGTGTCTTAGTATCCACTCCTTGCTGAAAGTAGTTTGAACGGAAGTTTGCAATCTCTTCACACAAGTACGCATTACAAATAGAACCCTCCACACGAGCCTTGTTACCAATTTTGCGTTTCAAATGATTGAGGAACCTAAGAAGGTGGTTATAAAAAAGAGTTACACAATTGCGAACAACAATAAAAAAGGATATATGAAAATGAAGGATAAGGTACCTTTCAAAGGGATACATCCAACGGTATTGCACGGGACCACATAGCCTAGCTTCGCGTGGAAGGTGAACTGGTAAGTGTTCCATGGAATTGAAGAATGATGGTGGGAAAATCTTTTCGAGTTTACAAAGGATCTCGGCTATGTCCTTTTCCAACCTTTCCATGTCACTTACCGTGATGGTGGAGCAACACAAATCACGGAAAAAAGGCTAATCTCAAGTGACAACTTTCCACACATGAACCGAAGCAACTCCTTTAATGCAATCGGCAATAATCTTTCCATGAAGACATGACAAGTCATGGCTTTTCATATCAGTGCAGCTTTACCGGATCGCATGTCCACACATCTTGTTAAGTCGGAAGCATAGCCATCGGGAAATTTCAAATCTCCGACCCAGCTTGCATAATACTTTCCTTTGGGACTTGTCCAAGGCGAAAGGTGCTTTTGGTGGAGTTTCTTTTCCGTTCGCATCCTTGGTGACATGAAGTTGAGGCCTTTTGCACAATTTAGCAATGTCTTTTCTAGATGCAACGGTGTTCGCTGTCTGTTTTTTCACATCCATAATCGGTGTGAATGAGTTGGTCGAAGAAGTTTTTCTCAATGTGCATGACGTCAAGGTTGTGACGAAGATGCAGATCTTTCCAGAATGGGAGCTCCCAAAGACAGCTTTGTTTGAACCACCTATTTTTCAACTTTTTCAAAGCGTTAAGTGCATCTCGGTCCATCTCGTAGCCTTTGGCAAGTCTTTAACACATGACCACAACTCTTCCCCGACATGATGTGTGGTGGAGACCCTTTTTCAACCTTATTTCGCAAAAAGCTACTTTGTTTTTACGAAAAGGATGATCTTCAGGAAGAAATTGACGGTGACAATCAAACCAATAAACTTTACCCCCATGCTCGAGCCAAAAAGCTTTGGATTTATCCATACAATAAGGACAAGCCTTTTTCCCAATAGACCAGCCGGATAGCATACCGTAAGCGGAAAATCATTTATTGTCCAAAGAATGGCGGCACGCATATTGAAATTTTGTTTCCTAGAAATATCATAAGTAGTTGCTCCAACATCCCATAATTGCTTCAATTCCTCGATTAAGGGTTGCATGTACACATCCAAGTTTCCCTTCGGATTTTTAGGACCAGGAACGAGCAACGAAAGGAACATGAAGGGTTTTTTCATGCACATCGATGGCGGCAAGTTGTACGGGGTTAAGATGACCGGCCAACATGAATATTGACCCCCAAACTTTCCATGTGGACCAAACCCATCGGTACACAAACCGAGCCGAACATTCCTAGGCTCGGATGCAAATTCGCCAAATGATCCATCCAAATGCTTCCAAGCTTCACTATCGCTAGGGTGAGCCATTTTGTCTTCGACTCTTGGATTTTTGGCATGCCATGTCATTTCTTCAAAGAACGTTCTTTGTTGCATACAACCTCTCGCAATCTCGGTGTGATTGGGAAATAAATCAAAACTTTCATTGGAACTAAAGACCCCTTAGAAGTCCTCTTGTATTCCGCCGCTATCGCACACTCTACATCTGTCCAAGTGTGCATCGCTCCAAAACAACATACAACCTTTGGGGCAAGCATGAATCTTCTCGTGGGGAAGCTCTAATCCCTCCAAGATCTTCTTCGTATCGTAAAATGTGTTACTCATGTTGTTGTTGCTAGGTATTGCTTCTTTCATTAATGAAGCAAAAGCATCAACACACCTATGTGGCAAATTGTACTCACACTTCAAAGATACGATTCTAGATGCCATTTCCAACACGTACATGGAGCTCCCGTCGTACAACGGTTCCTCGAAGCCTTTAATAGGTCAAGAAACACCTTTGCTTGAGGATTAGGCTCCTCCTCCATTCCACTAGGCTCTTCAACAAAGGGACGGTTCCGGGTTATTCCCAAGAGCATCGAAAACCATTTCACGGTACGGATTAGATAGCTCTTCCCAAGGGTTGAGGTAACTCTTCACCATGAGAATACCAACCGTAGTAATCGTATAAAGCCCTTGCTATACAAATGCACTTTAACCGTGTCCGCGTCATGCATACGTCTGTTTCTTGCATTTCGGACACGGACACCTAACTTCATCCTTACCCGGGGTTTCGGGATTGACTTTGCAAAAATCAATGAATTCATCAACCCCCTCAAGAACTCGGGCCTCAAGTTACGCACATTGTCATATCTATCATACATCCACCAACGCTCCTTCCGTTTCATGGTGACCAATTCTACAATTCTAAACCATTTCAATGACAATACTCATTAACAACCAACATACGTACAATTAAAACATATTTGTGAAATACATATAGGGCCTAAAATGATGTCCAAAGGTCCTTATCACTCCAACCTAACCCATTCTTCGACGTCTAACCCCACTAGTGAATGTATGCCAATTATTCGCTTCTACGTAAATTCCGGCAAAGATTTCCCATGAGTTCTCCAAGTACACAATGTCGCCTTCGTAAAAGCTTACATATGTACCCAGAGAACAACATAGAGAAACAACATCACCGGAAATTACATAGAATAGAACAAAAGGCATACATTCACCACCTAAGTGAGGTCAAACGTCGAAGAACAAGCCCCAAATCGGGGACTATTCAAGATATACTCCTAATGAGTATACCTTGAACGGGTATCTAGGCATATGATGATGCAAACATATTTATTTAAACACTTAACTTTAATTTATAACCTCATCCAAACTATTTCCACGAAAACAAATATGTCAAAAACAATATAAACAATTTAAATAGTGTAAACTAGATAAAGGAATGTGCAATAACTAAATTATTGTCATAATTATATAGTTTTTAACTTTTATAACCTTTAATAAACGAACCACTATAAAAACTATTGTGATAATTATATAGTAACTTAAACTTATACAATTAAAGTAACTTAATCTTCAAAGTAATATAAACTAAAAAATTATATAGTTTTTAACATTCTCTAAACAAACGTTTTTTTAATACATTATATTTCATGATGAAAAACTTACACAAAAATTAAAATTTAGAATGTACATGAACGAAAACAATATAAATTGAAGACAAAATATGGTAAAAAATTGCTACTAACCTTACAATTAAGCCAAAGAGAAACACCAAAGTGCTACGTAATCCTACATCATGTAGAAAATCAATTATTCAACGGCACCTTTAAGCGTCAATTTCTACTAAACGAGCAACTCCAATAATAAGTAACTAAAATGAACTATGAACTTTGATTAAAGAAATCACTAAAATCTTTGATTAAGCGTCAATTTCTACTAAACGAGCAACACCAAATCACTAAAATCTGACTATGAAATTATATGAAAAAATAATAAGTAGTATGAACTTTGATTAAAGAAATGATTTAATATAAGATCAAACACTTAAATGAAGAAATATACATAAAATAAAGCAAGACTAACAAAATGTGAGTAAAAAACTGACAAAAACAAGATTCGAATTTTTAGGAGAAATAACAAGAATTAGCAAAAACCAAATTTTCGCGGGTTTAGTTTCATGAGTACACAAATTATTAAAAAAAAAAAAAAAAGATATTGGCACCGCTTACCACCGGCGAAATGAAGGTCCCAAGAAGAGTCGATGCAACTTCGTCGCCCAAGGTCGTCGCCCGAAGTTCACTTCTCTCACGAGTAACAAAACCCAATTGTTAGGGTTCATGAGTACAAAAATTTTTAAAAAAAAAGGAGAAAGTAAAGCTTACCGCCGGCGAAGTGAGGTGGAGGTGGGTTTCGTCGCCGCGTGGCCGGAGGAAGGAGGAAAGGCAGGTGGAGGTGGTTCCGTCGTCGCTGTGCTCGCCCAAAGTCTTTCCCTCCTTTTTTTTTTTGTTGAAAATAAAACCCGATGAAACACCAGATTCAATTAACCCCCCCCCTTCTGCAATCAACGACCGTTTCTAACCGTCGCCCAAGAAAAAAAACATTCTGGTTTAATTCCGCAAATACAACGACCGCTTTTAGCCGTCGTTACTTATCAACGATGCCTACACCGTCGTTATATGATATAAAAGCAGATACGGTAATCAACGACGGCTTAAAGCCGTCGCTCAATATGGATTTACCGACGGTTTTCCTAGCCGTCGCTGATAGGCCGTCGTTATTTTGTGATTTTCTTGTAGTGAACGACTCTTGGACTCGGTTTATCTTTCGCCCTATGATGGTGATTCTCTCATTTGGATTCCTCACAAATCAAGCCAATTTTCAGTAAAATCCACAACCTTTGAACTCTTTAAATCCTCAAATCCAACAGCCTCGACTGCTATAAGAGGATTCTGGAAACATCGTCTCATCCCGCACCGAATCGAATTTTTTGTTTGGTTGGCTATCATGGGTAAGATCAACACAATAATAAAACTCGCAAAATTTGGTCTTCTACAACCCTCTTATTCGAGCTGTGTATTTTGTAACTCTTATCCGGAATCGATTGAACATCTTTTCCTCCAATGCCATTTTGCATGGAATTTATGGTCGTGGTGGCTCAACACTTGGAATTTACACTGGGTTTTTCCTCAAGACTTGAAATGATCAGCTTTCATTCAATGGAACCGATTTGGTTTAAAGCCTTTCTTCAAGAAGATCTGGGCGCCATGTATTACATTATCATCTGGATTCTGGACCATATGGAAGGAATGAAACACAAACGTATTCAGAAACTCCTCATGTACTCTGGAAGAACTCCAAAACCTCGTATTAATTAGATTGTGTTGGTGGATCTCTGTATGGAACGATCAATTCCCTTATTCAACCGAGGATGTGCTCATAAATCCTTTATGCTTGCAATGGTCATACTCAACTCCCTCATTCTCGCCAGTCACTTTGAATTACACCCATCAACACTGGGTTCCTCCCCTCCCCCGGTTGGATCTTATAAGTGGAACGTCGATGCGTCATTTGATCCCTCCTTCTCTCATGTGGCAGTAGGAGGTGTACTTAGATCATCTCAAGGAACTTTTATCTGCATCTTTTTTAGCCATATTTCGCTTATGGAAATTAATTCCTCTGAGATCTATGCAATCTTTATCATCATAGAATCAGATTCCTCGAATGCAGTAAGATGGTGTAACGCAGATAGTAGTGGAGGTCCTTGGAACATGAACTTCACTCTCAACCTTATCAGAACCTTTCGGAAACCCAACCTCACTATTGTTCACAAGAATAAAGAGACTAATATGGTGGTTGACGCACTGGCAAAACAAGGACTAAGAAGAGATGCTGAATTCTTGGCTTGGTGTTAACTATGGTCAATAACTACCTGTTTGTTGCCCACAATTTTCATGTAATGAGTTTCGATGTCCCAAACCTTTGTCCTCTCTCCGAGACTAGGCTCTAGCCTCTAAGCTATATGCTTAAATTTTAGGATTTTTTAACTGGAATAATACAAACTTTGGCCCATTCTCTCGCAATAATACAAACTTCTGATTATTTTTTAATAATACAAACTTTAGGCCAAAATTCCTCCAGTAGGTCAAGTTGAACACGTGTCGCTTTTTTATTGGCTGATTTTGGCCTACTGGAGGAATTTTGACCTACTGGAGGAATTTTGGCCTAAAGTTTGTATTATTAAAAAATAATCAGAAGTTTGTATTATTGCGAGAGAACGGGCCAAAGTTTGTATTATTGCAGTTAAAAAATCCTAAATTTTAATACTTCCTCCGTTCCATTTTAAATGAAACACTTACTATTTTAGGCCTTTCAAAATAAGTGAAACGTTACCTTATTTGGTATTCACTTCTCTCTATCTCTCTCCTCATCACATGGGTCCCTTCTTTTTTTTTCTCTCTATCTCTCTCCTATTCTAAATCCCCTTTTCAAGGCCCTACGTTTCATTTAAAATGGAACGGAGGAAGTAATACAATTGCTATCAAAAAAAAAATTACTCGCACTTTTTAGTAAAAATTAGAAATATTTGATATTTTGAAAGTATATATCGAGACTAATCTAACAAAACTCCAAATGATTATATTTTTCTTTACATAAAAATCACAATGGATAGTGAAATGGATGGTGGGTGAATAGTGTTAAAATCCAATTGTTGCAATAAAAAAAGAACGGAGGAAGTAATTAATATTTTATAATATGATTGAATCGTGGAATCGTAAAGGTATATAAAGACCTTACCATTTGGATTCTTGTAGATGTGTAGGTGATGTATCTATTTTATATAGATTATTTAGCTCTATTCCTTTAGCTTTGATAGTTGATTTGAGCTCATTGGAGCTCGATTCTTGAGCTATTTGATATGTTTGGACTTGTTTCCGTGTGTTAGATGTTTTTGTGCAGATTAAGCGTTTAGCACCCTCATTTGAGTTGCAGAACGGAAGTCCAACGGTCCACTTATAGCCCATAGAAGATTCAAGAGATTGCACAAGTGATTCGGACGAGATTACATCAAAAATGAGCGAAAAAACACTCTCGCCCGGTCGACAGGGCGGTTTTGCCCGACCGGGCGAGCCACAAAGGCTCTCCAGCAGCTGAGTTTTGTTCGCCCGGTCAACCGGGCGAAAGAGAGAAGAAATCTGTTTACGCGCCCTACCGGGCGGATCTGCCCGGTTGACCGGGCGAATTTTGCTTCTTAGTCGTAGTTCTAAAACATCGCCGCCCGACCGGGCGAAACCGGGCGATTTTCTCGGGACGGTTTTATTTGCTTTTTTTAGTCGGTTTTGTAAGAAAGTATAAATAGGTTTTTGGTAATTCCAATTAGACTATCTTATTATCTACGTTTTTAGGGCTAAACACTTAGTTTCTCTCTCTAGTTTTGTATTAACTCTTGCTCTTGAAGATTATAAAGATCATCGACTTTGGTTTTCATTGTTCTTGAATCATTCGGTATTTCTCTTTACTTTGTTTAACTTAATGAATTCTTTTACTTTGATTATGTTTATTGATTTTACTATTATCATGAGTGAGTAGACTTTTTCTAGGGCTTAGAGAGGGAAGCCATGTTTATACCTTTTTGATTGTGGTTTAAAGTTCTTCGTTATTTGGATTGAATTAGAATAATTCCTATTGATTTGTTATGCTTGTTTAATTCATGTAATTGCGCAATATCATGAGTTATGTTTAGCTAATAAGAATTAGAATCGAAAGATCGTATTCATTAGAGGCTTGTTACAATAGGTAGATTTGATTATGTTGAGCGACCGTACTGGCATATGTTAATCTAAGAGTTGTTAATGCCTGACCAAGGATTAACGAAATACTTTATTTATTCGAACCTCAATCCAAGTATTGTCGAACTATATTGTAGTGATTAAATTGGTATAAGCATGGTGGACCGATCGATTGCCCTAGGTTTTTAATTAATTGATAAACTTCCATCTTTTTGTGTTATAGTTTATTCTAGTTTAGTTATTAATTCCTCAATCAATTTCCTCTCTTGAAGTAGTTAGATAATTGAACTTAAATCTGTAGAACTCCTCTCCCTGTGGATCGACCCGTATTTGCCAGTTTCTGCTAAACAGACACCGTGTACTTGCGGTATATTTTAAAACTCATCAGTAGGATCCTAAAATTCTACAAGATTAAGATTTTACGTTGGATAGAGATCAATAAGATACTTTCATGTCGTAGAAAGTGTAGGATCATTATATTCTAATCAGGATTTTAATAACAATGGCTTGATCTAAAGGATAGATGTGGTATGTCTAACGGAGGTAGGTCAACAAGACATGGATTAACTGATTAAAGATCACCTCGTTTTCTTTTACTTGAAACTTTTGAGACTTCAAGTTTTTTAATGCATAACTTTAACCCTTTTTATCTCTAACTATAGATCTGCAAACATTATAAAAAATAGACATTTTGAAAATATACATTGAGAAGAATTCAACAAGATCTCACATGGCTATATATTGCCTTACATATAAATCACACAAAGGAAGTGAAATGCAAGCAAGTGAATACTGCAAATTCTCAAAAGTTGCAAGTACTCCCTCCGTCCCTCAATTGACTTCCCAATTCTAAATTGACACTATTCATAAAAAAGAAACCTAATTTTTTTTTTCAATATATAACAAAAAAATTTAGTCACGTGGAGTCTTGTTTGATTCGTCTCATTGTATAAATTATAAAAATAAAACTTTTATAATTTTTACTAATATGTAACTAATGATACAGAACGTGCATTGATAAATGTGAAAAAGAAAAATGGAAAATATATTGAAAGACGGAGGAAGTGATAAACAAAGGAAGTATATTCTCCATCATATATTATAATAATTTTTTTAGGGGAATCATATATTATACGGTTTTTTCACCAGGTACCCCTAAGGTTTCACAATATTCACCTGGTACCTTCGCGTTTTCAACAATTAACCTGGTGCCCCTCTGGTTTTGAAAAATCATCAAAATACCCTTAATGCCTAACGGTCGTCAACTCCGTTAATCATTAAGGCTAAATCAACGAAATTAACCCCTAACTACCCTAATTAATACTAATTAATCCTAACTAACTCTAATGAAACCTAATTAATACTTTTAAACCTAATTAACCTATCTCTCTCCCTAACCACTAACCCACCACCCACTCCCCCACCCCCCACCCCACCACACTCCACCACCCACTCCCCCACCACCCTTGGCCCCCTTCCTCACCCCACCCCACCCCCCAGTGACCCCCCCACCCCCCACCCCTATCCCCACACAAGCCCTCACTCCCACCCCTCGCAGCGCCTCCCCACCCACGCGCAACCCCCGAGTAGATTTCCCCTCCCATCCCTCCCACTCTAGTAGATTTCCCCTCCCATCCCTCCCACCCTAGTCGACTTTCGCTCCCCATCTCGGTCGAATTTCGCTCCCCCCAACCAAATTCATTTGACGTTCGATTCCGGTCACTTAAAGAACGAAACATCGGGGTTTTGTTGACTTGTTGTATTTGCTTTTGTTTTGGCTGGATGAAAGTCGACGGGGGGGGGGGGAGGGGAGCAAAAGTCAACGGGGGTGGGGAGGAGGGGAGCAAAAGTCGACGGGGGTGGGAGGGGAGCAAGGGAAGGGAAATCGACTCGGGGCGTGCGAGGTGGGGAGGAGGGGTTACGAGGGGTGGAGGAGGCGCTGCGAGGGGGTGTAGGGAGGGGCTGCGCGAGGGGGGGGGGGGGAGGGGTGGCGGATGGGGACCTCGCGGGGGTGGGGGAAGGGTTGCGAGGGTGAGGGCGGGGGTGGTGGGAGGGGTGGGGAGGGGTGGTGGGAGGGTTAGGGTTTAGGGTTAAGGGTTAGGGTTTGGGTAGGGTTAGAAGTTAGGGTTAATTAAGTGTTTTTTAGGGTCATAGTTAATGAAAAGTTGACGGTAGGGTCACGTCAGGAATTTTTCAAAACCACAGGGGCACCTGGTGAATTTTTGAAAACGCGAGGGTACCAGGTCAATATTAAGAAACCTCAGGGGTACCTGGTGAAAAATCCGTATATTATAATATTAGCTCTTGGGAAGAAGTAGAAAGAATTAACTGCAAATAGCAAAAGTAGAAAATTAACTATAATGTCAAGTAGATTTTAGTGTTATCGTTATACATAAAATAGGGTGAAATATGCAAATTTGTTTTATGCATATGGTCGCTTATTTATAGCCAACGATGGTGTTGCTTAGCCTATCGCTTTTTCTCAAACAAATCCGATATTTCTCTTTCTTGTATGTCGTCATATTCTACAGGCTACAGCAGTGCAACTAGTAGATTATTAAGTGGTTTGACATATTGTCCAAACAAAATCGCACCGCACTTTTTCCTAAACCAGAGGTTGAAGTGGTGGAGTAGTAGCATCGTTCATCACCTCATATTATGAGAACTTAGGTTTAGGGATCAAACTTTATTGGACTCATTTGAGAATTTCCCTTATCCCTCTCAAGTGACTCTCTTTCATCTTACCTTAAAAAAAACTTTTTTCCTATACCAACCCAAACTACAACATGTGAAACGGTTTTGTAGAGTATTGTTTACAGTTTAACCATTTTTTCATCCGCGATATGAGTCCTGCAACCATTTTTTCTATATTTGTGGATCGTTTGGTGCGGTTTTAATTTTTTTTTTTATATATACATTTGTAAACTATGGGAAAGGTTTATGGACTTGTTACTGAGCTATAAATTATTGGAAAAGTAACCTATAAATGAATAAAATATGTGGCACAAAATTATTAAAAATCCAATATATAGTACTCTAAAAACTAGTTAATCATATACAAAGAGTCCAAATGTCCAATGTAAAATAAAAAAAAAATCATCTAAATAGTTTTGTGGTTTATGATGTAGTTTGGTTCCACAAAGATTTAAAGTTTAATACCAATCAAAACCGCAAACCGCGATTTGCTTAAAATTACAAACCAACCCGCAATTTCTAAACCATAAACCAACCCAAACCACAAAAAAAAAAAACATAATAAGTTGGGTTGTGATTCGGTGCGGTCCAGACTACTCCCTTTGTTTTTTTTTTAATTGCTACATTTAGGCAGTGTCACTTTCAAGCTTTTGGGATGGTACTTTTTGACCCATTTACTGTAAAATAATGGGAAAAAGTGAAAAGTAGTACTTTTGGGTGGAAAAAGAGAAAAACAAATATAATAGTAGTATTTTATGGTGCGTCAAGTACCCCAAATAAGGAAAGATTAAACAATGTAGCAATTAAAAAGAAACATCCATATATTGAAAAAAAAAAAGGGAGTATATCCTGAACATCCCTAAGAATCATGACTAAATTAGGAATTTAGGAGGGATGTGTTGTGATGGTCTTACCCAAAAATAACACATAGAAAAAAAAAAAGGGTTTTGCTATGTTATACCTTTGTGTTTTTTCAATTTCTACATTGTACCCTAACCTTTTAAAAATTCCACACGGTACCCTCAAACTTATGTTTCTTAATGCACAGTGGCCTTACCGCTTATTATACGTCATTAATTTCGTTTACTTTTTATAATCTAGTGGAACTAATCTAATCTGTAAATATTTCCTTCAAACATTAAACTATGTATAAGTTAAATTAGTTTTGATAAATAAAAAAAATAAATGAAACTAATGACATATAATCAGCTGTAGAGGCATCGTGCATTAAATAAGGTAACCTTGACGGTACCGTGTAGAATTTTTAAAAGGTTGGGGTACAACGTAGAAATTGAGAGCACTCTTAACAATTAAAAAAAAGGTTCATGAAGGATGAACCATTTTTTTTTTTGCTTAATCATGAATTGTTAAACGATTCATGCACGAATCGAGACGAACCAATTCGGTTTTCCGAATAGTTCGTCCAGCAAAATTCATCACACCTGGGTAGAGAAAGAAAAAGCAAAATAAAATAAAATAAGCCACATGTCGCTAGGATATTGGAGGAAAGAGGGCTGAAAATAATAAAAAAAGGCACGCCTGCAGGAAATTCTGACGCGCGTCAGAATTTCCTGACGGCCCACTTGCATTCCGCCACTTGTTAAGTTTCTGCTGGTTGAAAAAAACATGGTTTTTTTCAATTTTGAAAATGTATATACATTGAAAAATATTTATCAAAAAAATAAAATAAATTTACCAAACTTCATATTTTTTTATTCTCTACAAATAGAGATCCATTTTGATATATTTTTTACATTTTTTTTTTTCGAAAAATTAGAAAAAAATAAAAAGAGATAGTGATGAACCTTTTTTAATATGTTCATGGTTAAGTAGTGAAATTTAAATGGGTTGTAGGAGGAGAGAGAAACGTAGAGAGAGAAAGATGAACCATTTTTTCTAGTTCATGGATAAGGATGCTCTGAAGAAACACAAGGGTATAACGTAGAAAAACTCAAAAAAAAAAAAAGCGAAATGAAAAACGGAGGAAGCAAATGAAAGAACGTAGTAAGAGGAAGTTTCCACATGCTGATTTTGTGATGCAAGTTATTTTAAAGCTTTGAGAATGGTTGTATATCTTTGGGAAGATATTATGGAACTTGGGGTAGCATTTGTCAAAGTAGTACATAAAGTGAGAGCATGAATGAAGTGTTGAGAAAGGTTGTGGAAGTAGTGGTAAGAGCGAAAACACATTATTAGTGACGACGATATTTTCAAAATTAGTGTTAAAAGAAATGTGCGCACATTAAAAAAAATAGAGGAAGTATCAATAATTTTATGGATAATAAAGATATTTATAGTTTATACTTATGTATAATTATTTTAATTTTAGGAAATAGTATCAATAATAATTAGCATAGGAATCCAAACAAATTTGACCCCTATGGCAATCTATAATAAGTTAATAAACTTAAAATTAGTACCTTAGCTTAGCTTGTAATATTTTCTTGTGAAGAAAATGAGGATAGAGAAATACTTAATCCGTTCTTTTTCTATTGCAATAATTACCACTTTGGGTAGTTTCATATCTATTGCAACAATTCTACTTTAGTAAAATAATAATTACAATTAGAACACATATTTATATAAATTGTAGTGTTTTCAGATGTTTGTATAAGTTGTGATTACTTGTATCATCAGTAAATAATAGAATTTTTTTCTAGCATGTCATAAGTGATTACTCATAATTTCATGTTACCTCTTATTCTAGCAACATGTTGACATATTTCAAGTTATATGTTACAATAACAAGTTTAATGAAAAAATTAAAAGTAAAATAATTGGCTTGTGAATTAGAATAAATGTTAATCATGTTGGTTTCAATTATGTTAGTATGAATATTAAGAAAAGGAAAATTTGTTGAAATAACCTTTTATATACAAGTTTATGTGAGAAACAATCTTTTAAAAAAATCTGGCAAAATAAGACCTTAAAAGTAATTTTGTTTGCGAGGAACAACCTTGACCCATATTTCGAGCATTGACCAAGTATTTTGCGGCTTCGACTCACTAAAACCAAACATGAAAAGGCATGTAACCCACATTTCTTATGTTTCAACCTCATTTTCATTCATATACTGATAAAGTCAACATCGAAAAATACTTGGTCAATGTCGAAAAATGGAGAAAAACCGGGTAGAAACATATAAGATGCAGTTCACGTGCCCTCCACATGTTTGGTTTTAACGAGTTAACGCTGAAAAATGCTTAGTCAATGCCGGAAAATGGGTCGAGGTTATTCCTTGCAAAATATTTTTTTCTTAAGGTCTCCTTTTGCCAAATTTTTTTTAAAAGGTTATTTTCTCGTAAAAACTTGTATTTAAAAGGTTAAATCTAATAAATTTCCCGAAAAGGAAATGCTTGTAATATTGCCAAATTTGGTTACGGCAATACTTAATTATTTATTGTAATATTACCAATGGAAAGTATAATTTTTGAGATATACCAAATTTACCATCATTTTTTGGTAAATCAAAGTTTGCTTACAATAAAATAAGAAAAGTCATGGTATTAATAACTACATTAAGTTTTGACTATAGCAATATAGCAAAAATAAGTAAAGTTAAAAGATGATGGTATTAATTATTTAATTCCCCCCACCTAACCAAGTCTTTGACAGTAATTTAGCGTGATCGATGAAGTATCTATTTTACTTTTGCATTTGCACCATTTCGACTAGACTACCCAAGTACCCTACAAGGCTACAACTGCCGTCTGCCCCTACTGCACCCTTTATCTCCCCTTTTTACTCTCTCCTCAAAGGATAAACCCACAATCCAACGGTCAATAATAAATCACTATTCCCCTCACTGGCCACCTCTTCTCCCCAACCGTTATATCCCACACATCTAAATTTCAATCACATCATCCTTTTTCACACCCAGAAAATGAACTTTAAAAAAAAAAAAAAAAAAGCACTAACGTGACAGAAGGAAACGTCGAGTCGCCAAACATTTGCCAATATAAGTACCGCCTCACCTCCCCCAACACGCTAGATATCTTCTTCTTATTATTTCCCAAAACTTGAAAAAAGAAAAGAGGGAGAAAAAAGATAAGAAAAACTCGTCCGCGCGGCTCATTCCTTCTCTACTCTTCTCCTCAGTCTTCCTCTTCCTCTCATTCTCTAACTCCTTCATCCTCTACAATGGCGCCATCTTTCTACAAGAATATGATAGTCTATAAAACCAAAAACGACAAGTTTGTAAGTTCATTTCTTAAATCTTCTATAGTAATACTCATATATATTCACATTGTTGTTTTTTTTTTTTATTTGATGTAATTCAAATTGTTAATTAATTAACTACATTTTAAGTGCTGCATTTATTGTTTATATAACATAGAATATCAGAAAACTACGTAAAGAATTATGAAAAATAATTTGTAAAAGATTAAGTAAATCTTAGAGCTGTATATGGTCGAGTTTAGAGAGTTGAACTCTGAAAAGGTAGTGAAATATGTTTCTTAAGTAAAGGATGAGAAGTCTTTGTATAAAGTTATTCAGTTGAGTATGACTACTTAGTCTTATTTAATTACAAATAGGACGAAAATGAATTTTATGCCAATATTTATCACAAAACTTGCTGTGAAATTGAGCACAAAGTTCCAATTGAGAATCATACCAATAAGGCTAAAGAATTGGTAGTTTTGTATTCGGTAGATGAATAAATAAATGGAGATGATGATGATGACAATGTAGAATGTTCAAGCTAGAAAATCAATGGTAAACGAGAAACTCTTAGGAGAGTAATTTATAAGGTGAAATGAATTGTTATTCGTCTTCTTATATTTTCTAACTTATACTATGTGTTTCTAAGTCATGTTTCACTTTTTTTATATTTTGATTAATTAGATTATTTTGTTCAATGTAATTTTTAGAAATTTAAATCTAAGAATCCTCATTTTGTGATAATCATTCGGAGTTGGAATATGTCCAGATTGGGAATGGTAAGTGAAGCCTAATAGTTTTTCCATTAAAAATGCTTATAATAATGACCAGTAAAATATAATAAGTTGTAACATATACATAATTAGTTGGTTAACTACAAATTTTCTCAAATTTTCTTTCATTTTCAGAAAAAGGTTGCCAAGTATAGAACGTTATCGTCTTATTATTTTTGTTTTGAATTCATGTGTAGACGATTCTGATTGAATATGTCAGAGCTCATTTGGACGGTAAAAATGAGCAAAATATACTTTTGATAGGACCGGATGATGTGAATTGATGCTCTAACTTAAAGTTGTATGTTTATATGCATGATTGTGTTAAGGTTAAGGCGGAAATCTCCGAACGATCTGAAATGCGAGAGTTTTTAAGGGATAATAAGTTAAAGATAGGAGATGGTTGTATTTTTGAGTTGCTCGACCATCAGAGTAATACGTACAAGATTACCATCTGTCGTGCTCCTTCAAAAAAAATTTAAGTTATGTACTCTATTATGGATTAATGGTGTAGCTTTTTTTATTTGGGGTTTCACGAATATTAGAAATTGATGTTGTAATAAATACTCTTACGTTTACATTGAATCAGTGCAATAAATAATAAAACTGCATACCTTAAACTTTTGTATGTCCGACAATTTTGCATAAGAAAAATTGACATACAAATAATACACAAATTGCCGGACATACAAAGGTTTGAGTTATTTGATAATAGCTAAGGTATGCAGTTTTACAATCTATTGCACTGATCCAATATAAACGTAGGAGTAATGATTACAACCTTAATTTCTAATATCCGTGAGACCCCAAATAAATAAAGCTACACAATAAATCCATAATAGAGTACATAACTTGAACCTTTTTTTTTGAGGAACCAACAGATGATAATCTTGTACGTATTACTCTGAAGGTCGAGCAGCTAAAAAACATACAATCTCCTATCTTCAACTTATTGTCCCTTAAAAACTCTCGCTTTTCAGATCGTCTTGAGATTTCCGCCTTAACCTTAACGCAATCATGCAGATAAACGTTCAACTTTAAGTTGTAGCATCTATTCACATCATCCGGTTCTATCAAAAGTATATTTTGCTCATTCTTACCGTCCAAATGAGTTCTGGCATATAACAGAGTCGTCTACACATGAATTCAAAACAAAAATAATAAGACGATAATGTTCTTAGCGACATATTTCCAAAAATTAAAGAAAATTTGAGAAAAATTTGTAATTAACCAACTATGTATATCTTACAGGTCATTATATCTTACTGCGTATTATTAGAAGTATTTTCAATTGGAAAACTATTAGGCTTCACTTAACAGTCTCAATCTGAACATATTCCAACTCCGGATGATCATCACGAAATGAGGATTCTTAGATTTAAATTTCTAAAAGTCATGTTGAACAAAAATAATCTAATGAATCAAAATATAAAAAAAGTGAAACATAATTTAAAAACATATAACATAAATTAGAAAATATAGGGAAACGAATAACAATTCATTTCACCTTATAAATTATTTTCTTAAGAGTTATCTCGTTTACCTTTGATTTTCTAGCTTGAACATTCTACATTGTCATCATCATCTCCCTCTATTTATTCGTCTTCCGAATATAAAACTACCAATTCTTTAGCCTTATCGGTATGATTCTCAATTGAAAATTTGTGCTCAATTTCACAGCAAGTTTTGTAATAAATATTGACATGAAATTCATCTTCGTCATATTTGCAATTAAATAAGATTAAGTAGTCATACTCAACTGAATAACTTTGTACAAACACTTCCCATCCTTTAGTTAAGAAACATATTTTACTAACTTTTCAGAGTTCTACTCTCCAAATTTGACCATCTACAGCTATAAGGTTTACGTAATTTTCTGCAAATTGTTTTTATAATTCTTCACATAGTTTTCTGGTATTCTCTGCTATATAAACAACAAATGCACCACTTAAAATGTAGCTAATTAATTAACAATTTGGATTGCAACAAATAAAAAAAGACAAGAATGTGAGTATATATGAGTACTATTATAGAAAATTTAGGAAATGAACTTACGAGCTTCTCGTTTTTTGATTTGTGGACTGTCACATTCTTTTAGAAAAATGGCGCCATTGTAGAGGATGAGACTTGAGAGAATAAGTTAGAGGAAGAAGAGAAAGAAAATCGCAGATTTTGGAAAGTGGGAGTGAGTAGTGTTTGTCGCGGGTCACGTGCCTAGGCCGGGTGCACATCATTTTTAATGTGAACCTAGTCCACGCAAGTCGTATTGTATCTGTAAACCTTATTATGCAACTTATTAACCACCTCTCAATGTATAGTTGAGCACAACTTAGACATTTATATGTTTATGATCTCATTAAAAAATATTAACAATGTGTAGCTACTGGGAATTGAACTCATGACCTTTGAAATGAAATGTGAGAGTTTAACCACCAATCCACCACAATGTCATAGTTTAATATTTTAAAGTAAAACATAATAAAGTCTTATAATTATATACAACTATAAAGACATATATAAGTTTTTTGATCTCTAACACTTTTATTAAGGTAAGAACATTTTCTTATCCCAATTCCACTGACATTGTTATTTTTATCTCCAATTCCTTGAAAGTTTATTTTTTTTAAATCAACTTATCATGCCATAACATCTATTTTTCAATTTTGCACTAGAAAGAAAATTACGAAAAGCTAATGAAATCAATTATGAAACTTATGAATGATAATGTATTTGATAATTATAACAGCCTGCGGCATTGCCTAGGCCAAAAATACTAGTTTAGTCTCTATATACCGAGGAGGGGGATACTAAGTCTAGGGCTGTTCAGAGTGCGGTCTGGACCGCACCAAACCGCAACCCAAACCGTTTTTTTTGCGGTTTGGGTTGGTTTGCGGTTTTAAAACTGCGGTTTGGGTTATGATTTCAAGCAAACCGCGGTTTTCGGTTTGGGTTGGGTTTTAATTTTTGTAAACCGAAACCGCACCGTAAACCGCAATTTAATATGTTTTTAAAAAAAAAAATTATATATTTTGATTTTTTTTAAAATACACTTGACAATGTGGCATACAAGTATACAACTGAAAAAAGAAGTTTGAGCTAAAGAACTTAGACACTTTTGATAAATTAATATTTATGTTTAATTATGAAGCCAACTTCATATTTATTTGGAATCTTTATATTTATTAACAATTTTTTTTTTACTCTTAGAATACAAAATTAATGTTGCGGAGGAAAAAATGGTTAAACCGCAAACCAAACCGCACCAAACCGTTTTGCGCGGTTTGGTTTGGGTTGGTTTGGGAAAAAGTGCGGTGCGGTTTGGGTTGGGAAAATGTCAAACCGTATATTTGCAGTTTGGGTTGGGTTACATCTCAAACCGCACCAACCCAAACCGCGAACACCCTATTATTAACTAACAGTGTGACGAATTAAGAATTTGTGTACTTAATGTCAATGCCACTGAGTCTACGACAACTGATAGCATCACAATTCTTATATCCTAAACTTGTCAATTATTTAAGGTGATGGTAACTTTTATAAAATATCCAGTTTTATGCGTTGAAAATCTACACGGGTCCTTTTATTTCATATGCCTTAAATTATGATTTACATGATTACGCATAGGCATCTATTGGTGAAATTCTCACAAGGTCAATTGTGCGCACGTCCGTAGAACTTTGAGCGAAGTAGACCTTAGACTTTTAATTTACTCCAAAAACATTAGTCACAATTCACATGTACTAAATTTTGAGCAAGTTGGTTTTAAATTATTAATCATTATAAGAAATAAAAATAAAGAAACTAAAATCAGAAAAAGTAATCTATGATCTTCTTTTGCCCGAGACAAGATCATAGATAAAAGAAGACTAATTTGTAAAAGGATGATTAAATTTAATTAAATTATATAATTTTTATCATCTTAAAACCAAAAAGCTAATAAACAAACATGTAGAAACCGATCTCTATCTACCTTCCTTTATTTTTTTGGTAAATACGAGCAAATTATATAATTCATGCGTTTCTTAATAAGTACTCCCTCCGTCCCATAATATAGTGCCTACTTCATTTTTGGTGGGTCAAACTTTAAAATCTTTGACCGAATATTCTCATTTGTATATATAAAAAAACATATTCATATGGGATCTTATTAAATTCGCCTCAATGTGTAGTTTCATAATATCAACTTTTTATATTTTTTATTAATACGGAATTGAAGATATTAAAGGTCAAAGTTACGTCTTGGAGACCGTGTAAAAAAGAAACAAGCACTATATTATGGGACGGAGGGAGTACAACATAGAGAAAGTGGGAATACCAAGGAATGTAGAGAGAGAAAGTTGGGACCACAATAAAGTAGAGTAATTCAAGTGATCAAACAAAAAAGTTATGGTCCCCTCACGCATTTTAGTGGCATATTTGTAATAATATTGAACTTAATTTACCATATTGAGATTGGTTGCACTTATTGTGACTATCCAAAAATAGGAAAAGTGTTGCACTTATTAAGAAACGGAGGTCGTATTAACTAACGAAGAGTTTAAATTTTGGTTACAAACGAAATGATCTAGTAAATTACAATAAGATTTGTATGATAAGTAGAATTTCATACAATCCAGGGGAGGGGAATACAAAATACGTAATGTATGTGTTAACATTATCTTTCCTTTTTATCCCATTTTTTTACTACCGCATCTGCAAGTCCATTGTGGGATCTCATTTCATGCTGTAACTCCACGCCTGATAGCTCATGGAGCCACTCCCTGCATTCATGCACAATCATAGATAGATTGTTGTTAGTGTCGGTATTACTTTTAATGGCCTTGATTGCATTGATGCAATCCGAGGCTAGAATGCATCTTCTCCAGTTCTTTTGTTTCACCCAGTAAAGCCCCAATAGCATCTGTAGAGAAGGTATACATTCCCACAATGTCCAGCCAAACTCCCATGTGATTTCTACATATCACGGCTAAGTAAGCTTTCTTGGTTTCAATACAGAAAGAGCCATCTATGTTAATTTTTAAGAGATAGGGGGAAGGGGACGACCACGAGTTGATCTCAGGGATGGTGTTGGGGACTTTACCCACCTTAGTTTGATCTATCAGTAGAACCATTTGGTGGCGGCCCAACTGAAGAATTTAATTAGGACATTCGAAGGCATATTTTTCTTATTGAAAATCCACAGAAGCCACAGCTTTCTTAGAGCAAAATTTTCCCAGGTGAGTCCAAGGAGAGTATGTATTATTATTTTGTTTGTGAATCTAACAGCGTTAGATCTATCTTTGATTATTGGGGGGAGGTGGAAAGAAATCACATTGTTAATGTCAGTCGCTTTAATAAGATTTAGGGGATGTTCAGCTTCATTTCTATGCAAAGGTCCCTAAATAAGCGATCCAAGTGAATCCCCATTCACCCATCTATCAAGCCAAAGGTTAATTCTGTCCCCATTACCCACATTCCAAGCAATACTGAGTGTGCTTGTAAAAATCCCACCCTACCCCTATACCTTCCTTAAAACTACCACTTCTCTACGTTTTAGTAACAGATTGCTATTATCTTTCCCAAAATACCTTTACTAAAATTGAGATATAAAAGGGAGTGGGAATCCAAATCAATCGGTTGCCCGGATCCCCAATATGGGTGATCCTCACAAGAGGGCCGTAAACATGAGTTAGTTTTGCGTGAACCTAGTCCACAATAATATTATTGTGGATCAAAACCACTTCTTTTAAAATAGTGACCCTTTCTTTTTCCATATAGTAACCTTTTCAAATTTTAAGTTATATTATACACTTGCTATCTACCATAGTGACTGTTTTTTTTATAAAGTAAATATTTCTCACATTAGTTTATCATGATGAAATTTTCACTTTGTGATATAGTAACCTTTTTTTTTTCATAGTCAAACTTCATAATTTGTATCTATTCATCTTTTATGTATATATTTTTTTATATAGTGATCCTTTTTTTTTCCATAAATAACATGAATTAGCATTAGGTCCACACTAAATTACTAAATTAATTTAGTGTGGACCAAGTTCATATAAGTTTTTTACCGTAAACATAGCTTTAAATACTTGATATACTTAAGTAACGTTCATTTCTGTCAAAAACAAAACATCCATTTCTTCCAAAAAAAAAATTAAAAAGAGAGTGGAAATAATCTAACTAGATTTTGAATAAAATTACTTCCATATCCCACTTATAAATGGGTATATTATTTCAACTGTTATTTTATCTTTTTTTTCGTCCCAAATAATGCACAGAAAATTATAGAACCAATAGCAAATTTTCTCTTGATTCTTTTTTATTGGGTTTGTGCAGTGCGCGCGCACATGAATTTTATGATATGGGTAATTTATGCAGGAAAGTTGCAACTCGCAAAACAGAGGAGCATGAAGGATTGAAGGCTGGAGGATATGTCCAATAAACAAGGCATTCATGCTAAGATAGAAATTCACAACTTTCGACCAGTGATTTAAAATAGGATAAATTTCATGGAACTATTTTTTATAACAAAAATTTTTCAAAAAACTACCTATAAATTTTTTTTTTTTTCAAAAAATTATCTTATAAAACAAAACCCGTTTCAAACGACCACCAATTGACAACATCCGTTAACTTTGACCGTTAACCCCTCCTTTGACCATCACATGATGGTCACGTGAGTTCATTAAAACTAACAAAAACTCAATTTCAACCCTGAAATAATCCAATACAAATCTAAGATCATGACTCACGTGAGTTTATTAAAACTCACGTGACCATCATGTGATGGTCAAAGGAGGGTTAACGATCAAAATTAATGGATGTTATCAATTGGTGGTCGTTTGAAATGAGTTTTGTTTTATAAGGTAGTTTTTTGAAGAAAAAAAATTTATAAGTTAGTTTTTTGAAATTTTTTTGTTATAAAAGGTAGTTTCATGAAATTTATCCTTTAAAAACCCTCTTTTGAGACTTAAACATAATATGAACCTTTTAATATTGGCTTCATAAACTCTACTTCATCCTGGATCCATAATCCTAGTGGTGCGCGACAGTAAGCTTTGGCCTTCAATCTATCAATGGTTTGTCAGACCCCAACTCAATTGTAAGTCATGGAGGCAATAACAGACGCGAGCCGGACAGAGACCTCACAAACTGTGTTCTCATATTATCCGGTTATGCCTTTGAGAAAGTAGAAAACTTGGTTTACAAATGTAAAAGAGTAAATTATTTAGAAAATCAACAATTTCTCTGTGCAAATTTTCCAAATAGTGAACATAAACTGCAGAGAACCTAAGTAAATTACAAAACAGGAAACTGTAACATCTCAAACTGTTTGAAGTGCAGTTAAATGCAAAACAGGGAAAGACTCTTCATCGTTATTTTCCCATCACAGACACAGTAATCTCATCTGCATCAGCCAGTCAACAACAAAAAAAGACAAAGATTACTGAAAGCAAAAGCATATTCCAATTCAAACTTGGGTAAAACATGCTCAAGTATCAATTTGATTCTCCATTATTCCCCATGTACCAACTTGTAAGGAATTTAATACCCAAGAAAACAAATGGAGCACAAGAAACCTTATTTAATGCATTAAGGATATGCAGCTACTTTAGATCAGCCTCTTCCTGGCCATAGTTGTAAATAATGTCAATCTGCAATAGACAAATTTTGGAAACCAGCAAGGCAAATAGAAATCAGAACTCATAAATAGGACCAATCAAATCACCAGCATATAATCAAGATCTTTGCATAAGAGCAGGAAGAAAAAGTAAGAAAAGCACAGGAATCAAGCTCCAATGTAAATGATCAACACTTGCAAGCAACAGAGTTGTATCAGCACAAACTAGAGCTCAAGAAAAGTAGAAAAGTAATGAGAGCTGGCCGATACTATTTAACAGCCTAGTCTGCTGTTTGAAGGAAATCAGAGCAAGAAGTTTCAGTCGAGTGGATTGAGGTACTGCATAATTACAGATATGTAGCCTGCCGATAGTATAATTACAGAGGGGTGGCTTGTAGCAAAGAGTTCAGTAAAAATCCAAAGTCTGGTGACCAGAGATGCAAGTTGATAAACATCAGTAGAATACTATTGTGATAACCATGGAAACCTGGAATCCTGAACGATATGATTCTATTTGACCACTGATGTTCCACACCCCTACATATTGCCTATTTTTAGGAAATGAAGCTATTGCTTTATAGTAAATATTGTCTAGCAAGCAAAAGGCAACAGGATACCAATTCTTAATGATGTTAGTTCTTTTTTTGAAGAAATGATGATGTTAGTTCCTAGGAATGGCAGATATCACCAAAGTTCCCAACTGTTGGCAATGGCTAACAGACAATAATCTGTTCACTGAAAGTGACTCGAAAGTTAGCAATTGGTATCAGCTTTCACAATTTAATTTCTTCTAGTTTTCAAGTGAAGTACATCCCAATATAACTCTGAAGAGAACTGCACTGGTTACTGCCTCTCGAAATTGACCATCATCACACACTTCAAGTGCTGTTAGCCTTCCATGAAAGTATATGCTTTATCAGACTATTGCTTCAGAAGATTAATCCAATCCTTAGAGAAGGAATGTTTTAGACTTGCACCAACACCTGTCCTATCACAAAAAAAGAAAAATTTAACAGCATTCAAGTTATGGATGCCTTTTCTCACAATAGCAATCCATGATTTCTGATGACAGATCTCCACCTTCACTAGCACGATATGAAGCCTAGGAAATAATCCCTTGCTAAGCGAATGTAGTACGCAAAAAAGATTAGTCAAAGTAGCCTCTCAGCCCTCCAGGGGTAAATTTAGGTTATTAATTTATTACAACAAGCCAAAGCAAAATTAGCTAAGACTCTAAGTAGCATCTCAAAATAGGATGATTCCACTGCATAAATCAAAATTTTATCTTTGGTGGTCGTCCAGATAGCTTCATTGCCTTTATTCCCTTCTACCAAGTCTTGTACACTCCCACAAGACCAATTTTCTATATCCTTCTTAGCGCCAACTCCAAATACACCCCCCGACTTCTTTAAAATCTCCAGAATTTCACGTCTCTACATCCCTTAGTTGTCCGTCATCTAGTCCATGTCTCACATTTCTAAACTAACACAAGCAACTGTCTCTTACCTTATTTCCATATCTACAGTATCTTCAATCCAAATTCTATCTATCAAGGTGTTGCCACACATCCATCTCAACATACGCATCTCTATTCTCTGCTACCCCATCCCCTCGACATAATCCTTCCTAAATGCTAACACTCTATCACTGGTGTAACCTTCTTGCAGAATTATACTTTTCACCTTAAATAAGATATGCGCTGCAATCGCACAAGATCATAAATATTAACCTACACTAATTTAATCATTATAATTGGATACTGTGGGTCACATCTTGGTCAATATCTCTATTATTCTGTAAAATTGACTCAAGCATTTTAAAAGGCTCCTTTATGGGACAACTCCTTACCATCCAATATTACTACATCCTAGCTTGACTCCCTCCCATTACTTCAAATTGCACTCTATGTACTCAGTCATACTCCGACCTAGCCTAAACCCTCGAAATTCTAGCCTTCACCTCCATTGCTCCAATTTAACATGAATTTCAGCTTTAGTCTCATCCACAATACAAAGCCATACGTAAAATACATGAACTAGAATATCTCACCTTGGATAATTCATCTAGTACTGGTGCAAAAGGGAAATGACTTAATGTAGAAGAACCTCGTGTAGTCATACCATAATAGGGCAATCCTCTATTAGTCCTCCCATGTTCTAGGCTTCTAGCACTTCATTTATGTCCCCATACAAATCATGAACTAAGTCAATATATCTAAATGGTATACCCTTATTGTACATTGCCTACTAAAGCACGTCACTCGATACCTCATCATAAGCCATCCCCAAGACAATGAAAATCATGAACACATATCATCCTTCCTTGCCCTATCATGCTCATCATCTGTCTCATCAGATGTATAGCCTATCACACTATATCAACCTATCTAAAAAAGGCTTGTACATTTCCTCCATCTATACTCTATCACACTCTCCCACAATTTCATGGTATAACTCATAAGCTTTATCCCTCGAAAATTTGATCAGTCTCGGGTATCTTCCTTGTTCTTATAAACAGCATCGGGGGGCTTTTTACAATCTTGCAGTATCCTAATTATCCTTTAATAAGTCAATATTAACCTTCTTTACGTTATTCATGTATTAGTTGTAGGTGTCTTTATCAACTTGCATCTCCAGTTAGATATTCACTTAAGTTTTTGTTATCAGCCGTCAATACGTAATTATGCAATATATCAGGCCACAAGCTGAACTTTTTCTATAAACAAAGAAAATAACAAACACCACAAGGTTAAACAACTATATGGTGTCCATGGCTAGTAATTGGTAAATGCAAGTGTCTACAATAAGTTTTTTTCCCCGAAAAATGCATCATGCCTTGAGCTCCGTGTACTACTAAAAGTTCATAAAAAGAAGCATGCAATTCCACAATAGAAATAACACTAATTATTAAAATTAACGAAAGGAGCTTGATAGTATTAGTAGGTGATCAATCACATCATTAAAACATTGGAGCTTCAACAAGAAACTCTTAGAACTTTTCATAGGTCATAAACAAGAGACAGTGGTTCAAAATGATGAACTAAAGTGACTATCAAGGACTACAACCTAAACTCTCACGAACCAGTTTGCCAAAATGTAAATGTTGATATACAATGTAATGCATTTCTCTCTTTCCACTTCACTAGATCACATTGCTAAATGAACATACTAAAGAATCAGAAAATGTAGGTATAAAAACAGAATAATTGCGCTAAAGAAAAAATTAAACACTCTGCTACCAGTGCAAAGACAGCACATACCCCTTTAGGTGGCTCTGGGTTTCTGCAGAACTTTGAACCGCCAGGTGCCCATGGAACTGCAGAGTGGTTGAAAAAGATATGAGATACATAGTGTCTATAACTCTATATGACAAACAGAACTATATGAGTTCATTAACTTCTCTTGCAGGTGCAATAGGGCATTGACATATTAGTTAATAGAAACTAGAAAACTTTTCAACATTGACCCACTTTATAGAACTTGTCAAACAGGTAATATATTAACAGAATCCACACTGCACCTTAATTGGAACAGATTAGGGAAAGAATAAAATGGAGACTGGATAGTAACTCAAAAGACATGGAACATAAAATTAAGCAATAAGGTTTACATCAAAACTACATTGTGGAATGCTATCCATCAATTACGTTCACGGATTTTCCAAAATATCACTAGTCTAACCGTGCTTTGACATACCTCATATTTAGTATCTGTTAGAGGGAATTTTCTACAGCAGCCATATTCAAGCATCTCAAACGATCTTGAATGCAGAACCAAATGAAGACCAAAGGTATTTCTGCTATCATCTTCTTCGAATGCATTGCATCAATGGAGGGATAGGGGGAAGAGGAAACTTTTTCTTAATTTTTGTTATAGCCATTGCAGCTAACAAAAAGGACAAGCACTTGGTAACCATATTTGAAGCAAGCATTTCACGTAGAAGGTCACCAAGGCAAAATCTGGTTTCTTAAACAATTCAACGAAGCATCCCACTTTAAGATAGAAATACAACTTGCATCCCAATCGATCAGTGATAAAGGCTTGTTCTAGAAAGATAATGAGCTACAATCTAACCCACCCACTATAATTCTGCAACAATTGCTAAGTCATCTCTTACCGATATAAGGATCAGGGTGCCGCCACTTATTGTGCTCAGCTTCACCAGCAGCAATCATTCTGTCAATCGCATCAAGGTCTTGCTGTAACATCATAAAAAAAAATATTGGTAAGAAACAGACAACATAAACTAAAACTACGATAGCAAAATCTGTTCAGCACGAAACAAATTATTTCACTCACATTCCTGAAACTGATATCAACAACACTATCTTCATCTTAATGAAATGATACCAAGGACCATAAATCTCAAATTCTACACTAATAAATTAAGTTACCCCATCCGTTTACCTATCTAATCAAATAAGTTGCGTCTTACTTAAAGCAATCAATCGGAAACACGACAATTGGAACCATCATACAGCATATACCAAGTCAGAAATCCTTCCAATCTATCTCATATAATAACAGATACATAGCATTGACTAAGAAATGCAAATTCCCCACGAAAACAATGTAATTTCATTCCTACATTACATCAAAAAAATAAAATCAAAGATGAAAAGGTACCAGATTTTTGTTGGCTTCGAACTTTTTCCGGAGCTCATCAGCCTGTAAAAGAAGAAGATCGGAAGAAAGTAATAGGATCAGATCAAAGAAAACCCTAAAAATTGGGATTAAAAATTAGGGTTTGAAATTGGGGAAAATGAAAATACATCTTCGTAAAAGAGATGACGATGAACAGCCCAATTGAGGGTTTCTCGGAGAGCTTTACGGTAGAGAATGCGGACTCTCTGCTTCTGAGCTGCTCTTCTTGTCAAATACGACGCCGTCGACAAGCTCATTTTCTCTCTCCTCTACTCTTTCTTTCACCTTGCTCTGTGTTTTTTTTTTCTACTGAAAGGATTTTCTAATGCAACAATGGGGAGAGGAGAAGTACGAGCTTCACGACGTCGTTTTGGTATTTGACTATTTTCTCAGTCAAGAGAGAGAGATTGCACAAGGCATTAGGATTCGAGACTGACAAGCTCGAGCCGAGCCTAAATATATGGATTCGAGCTCGAGCTAGAGCCGAGCTTAAAGTAATAGTCGAGTCGAGCTTTATCAAACTAATAGTCAAGCCAAGCTGAACTTACTTAATTCTGATCTCGATTCGACTCGTTAATACACCTAGGTGAAATCTGCTATTTGCTTTCTTTAAACACTCCTCCCTTCCCAAAATATTCGTTATACGTTGCTAGATATGCTTGGATTTTCAAGTAATCAGTTCGTCTTTTTCGGGCGCTAGAGGAAATGTGTCTCAGCCTCTCAGGTACATCAATTAGTAGGCATGAGAGGATTAGTGTCGGATTCACAGTGACAACTGATTGATTTACCTATTAAAGCAATTTACGCGAAGGACTCTCTTTAACTGAATATATCATTTCTTGCTATGGTACCCGCAAAGGAGTTGTGGATACTGCTGTACGAACATCAAATAACTTTAAATTCCTTCCAATTGTCGTGAAAGGTTATTTTTTAAGATTAATTTGGCCAACTAGGGATCAAGAGGGATCCAATTGCTTGTTCATAAACGTTCTTTTTACTTCAAAATTAAGGTTTATCAATTATGGATTAAAATTAGTTCAAACTTTCTTTCAAAATTGTACTTTTTTGTAGTATTAATTATTAATTGCATATGTGATTTACCACGTATGTTAAGAATTCTCATTCTCTCGCTCTCAATCTTAATGACTTGTTCTCTAAGGTCAATTGTGATTTGAGAAGCTAAACCCCTTAAATTGGTCCCCTTCTAATGAATGAGATATGTATTCCACCAGTCTACTTCCTCATAATAAATCTAGCCAAAGGTCTGTTAGAACATTTATAGTTAAATGTGTTCGTTGTTAATATGTGATGTTTGCGTTTCGATGTTGTGGTGTAATGAAACGTAGTTAGTTAGAAGGAAATAACGAAAAGGCATGAAGAGCGCTCGCTCTACGGGAGCGTCCGCACAAAGTAGGCAGGAACATGTAGAAAATGTTCCAGCAGGCTAGGAGCGCCCGCTCCTCCTTGGAGCGCCCGCTCCACTGAGGAGCGCCCGCTCCCAACAGGAGCGCCCGCTCCTTGTTCGTCAGTTTTCTGACGAATCAATTCGTCTTGCGAATTGGTGCTTGTCTTTTCGTCTGAATAGTTGCATGCTTTCGGGCTTTTCTTCTGTAAATCTTCCAAGGTATATAAAGGAAGATTTCACATATTGGGATGGTTAGATTCATTCACAAACTTGCCTTAGGAGATTCATTTCTAGATTTCTCTCCTTGTTCAAAGTGAAACACAACCTTCAAACACATTGTAGTGAATGTAGTTTGTCATCAACCAAACTTCAGTGAACCTTCTTCGTATCTCACAGGAGTTTACCGTGAACCTTGTTGATCATAGTGGGTCGGTAAAATTCTTGTAGGAAAGCGTATATTTACGTGCTTGGAAGTACCATCCGGTTTCCCACAAGTTCCTCATACATTATACACATTTAACAATCTACAAGAATTTTAACTTTAGTGATGGCTTCCTTGAAAGAGATGACTACGAATTTCCAGAAATTGGAAAAGTTTGAAGGCATTGGATATCGCCGTTGGCAAAAGAAGATGCATTTTCTGTTGACCACATTGAATGTGGTGTATGTTCTTAGCACCCCCATGCCACCATTGCCGGAAGAAGGCAAAACCGAAACCCCGGAGCAAACTCGTGCAAGAACTAAGTGGGAGAATGATGATTACATTTGCCGGGGCCATATCTTGAACGCGATGTCGGACACCTTGTTCGATCTTTACCAATATGTTGAGAGCGCCAAGGAACTTTGGGATGCTCTTGAGGCAAAGTACATTGCGGAGGACGCATCAAGTAAGAAATTTTTAGTTAGCAATTTTAATTCTTACAAAATGATTGATGGTCGTTCCGTTATGGAACAATTTCATGGATGAATCCTTCTCGGTTGCATCCATCATTGACAAATTA
This sequence comes from Beta lomatogona, assembly GCA_947646795.1. NCBI lineage: Eukaryota > Viridiplantae > Streptophyta > Magnoliopsida > Caryophyllales > Amaranthaceae > Beta > Beta lomatogona. Next base: position 2,598,933 of record CANSNZ010001062.1, on the reverse strand, counting down.
CCCCCATCTTGGAAGGACACTAGGAATTCTTTGAAACATAAGAAGGAGACCATGTCCTTGGTAGATTTGGGTGCCCATCTCCGCATTGAGGAGGGCATCCGGTCTCAAGATGTCTCTAAGGACCCAAAAAGTGGTCCGGTTTCTTCTATCAATATGATGGAAGAAGGGCAATCAAGTGGGACTAAAAAGTCCAAGAAACGCCCATGGAAGTCCAACAAAAATCACCCCGGGAATGATAAGAAAAAGGGCAAGGCTTTGTCTTGTTGGGGGTGTGGTGGTTCTCACATGAAGAGGAATTGTCCCTCTTTGGCTAAGAAGAACAAGGATCAACCTAAGGTTGATCCCCATCAAGGTCAGTTTGCACATGATGTTTCTTTAAATGAAGAAATGAATTTTATTGCAATGATTTCTGAAATCAATGTGGTGCAGGATGATTCCGGGAAGACTTTGACTTTGAGAGAAGTTGTGTATGTACCCGAAGTTAGGAAAAACTTGATGTCCGGAGGTTTACTAAATAAGTACGGCTTCAAAATGGTGTTTGAGGCCGATAAGTTTATTTTAAGTAAGGGTGGTGTATTTGTAGGACAAGGATACTTTTGTAATAATATGTTTAAACTTTCAATTGATTATAAAAGTGTGAATTCTATTTACATGGTGGATGTTTCTTCTCTATGGCACAATCGTTTATGTCATGTTAATTATCGTAGATTATATGATATGTTTAAAGATGGTTTGATTCCTAAAGTTGACATGAATGTAGAGAAGTGTAAAACATGCATGTTAAACAAAATTACAAGAAATCCTTTTCCTAGTGTTCAAAGGCAATCAAACAAGCTAGAATTGGTGCATAGTGATTTGTGTGATTTTCATAGCACACCATCTTTGGGAAATAAGAAGTATTTAATAACCTTCATTGATGATTTTTCTCGATATTGTTATGTGTACTTGTTGTTTTCTAAAGACGAGGCACTTGATAAGTTTAAGATTTATAAGACCGAAGTTGAATTACAATCTAATTTGTTGCTTAAGCGATTTCGGACTGATAAGGGTGGGGAATATTATGATCCTACTTATTTTTCATCTATTGGAGTCATTCATGAAACAACCGCTCCGTACTCACCACAACAAAATGGGATTGCGGAACGGAAAAATAGGACCTTAAAGGAAATGGTTAATTCCATGCTATCTAACTCGGGTTTGAGTAACGGGTTTTGGGGTGAAGCCATGCTAACGGCTTGCTATATCTTGAATAGGGTTCCAAATAAAAGGAACAAGGTTACCCCATATGAACTTTGGTTTGGTAGGAGGCCTAACCTCAATTACCTTCGGGTTTGGGGTTGTAGGGCTATTGTAAGGTTACCGGAACCAAAAAGGAAAGCCTTGGGTGAGAAGGGAATTGATTGCATATTCATAGGTTATGCGGAGCATAGTAAATCCTATAAGTTTTATGTCTTAGAGCATAATGATTTTGTCTCAATACACTCGGTGATTGAGTCAAGGGATGCAATCTTTGATGAGAATCGTTTTTCATCAATTCCTAGACCAAGGGACTTACCAAGCTCTAGTTCAACCGTTGATATTGATCTTCCTAGTACATCAAATCCTATTACTTCAAATGAAGTTGTTGATGCTAGTGAAGATCATGAAGCTCCTTCTATTCCTGAAATTAGGAAAAGTAAAAGAGCAAGGAAAGAGAAAGACTTTGGCCCGGATTTCCAACTTTACTTAGTGGAAGGATCAAGGGAATCTCTTTGTTCTCAAACACTTTATTGTTTTAGTGTTGAGGAGGATCCTAGGACGTATAGTGAGGCTATGAAGTCTCATGATTCGGCTTTTTGGAAAGAGGCCGTGAATGATGAAATGGACTCAATAATGGGGAATAATACATGGGTTTTGGCTAATTTACCGCCCGGTTGCACACCACTCGGTTGTAAGTGGATTTTCAAAAGGAAAATGAGAATCGATGGAACCGTTGAAAAATACAAGGCAAGACTTGTAGTCCAAGGCTTTAAACAAACTTACGGTGTCGATTACTTTGATACATATGCTCCGGTGGCAAGAATTACCACCATTAGGTTGTTAATGGCCTTAGCGGCCATTCATAATCTAGTAATTCACCAAATGGATGTCAAAACAGCATTCCTTAATGGTGAATTGGAGGAGGAAGTGTATATGAAACAACCGGAGGGCTTTGTTGTCCAAGGACAAGAAAAGAAGGTGTGTAAGCTTATTAAATCTTTGTATGGACTTAAACAGGCACCAAAACAATGGCATCAAAAGTTTGATGATGTTGTCTTGGCTAACGGTTTTAAAATAAATCAATCCGATAAGTGTGTGTATAGCAAATTTGATAATAATGGTAAAGGTGTTATGATTTGTCTATATGTGGATGACATGCTTATCTTTGGGACTGATTTGGAGCAAGTCATTAAGACTAAGGAATTTCTCTCTTCAAGTTTCTCCATGAAAGATATGGGAGAAGCGGATGTTATTCTTAGGATTAGAATAAGGAGAGAGAATGGCTCAATTTCTTTGTCACAATCTCATTATCTTGAGAAGGTGATTGAGAGGTTTAATGGATCAAAGAGTGCTCCATGTGCTACTCCGATGGAACCAAACACTAAGTTGGTTCGGAATAGTGGTAATCCGAGTCTCTCAATTGGATTATGCTAGTTTAATTGGATGCTTGATGTATGCTATGACTAGTACTCGGCCGGATATAGCATTCGCGATTGGCAAGCTAAGTAGGTATACTAGTAATCCGTGTATGGAACATTGGCAAGCCTTAAGGCGAGTATTGAGATACTTGAATAAAACTATTCATTTTAGTTTGACATTCAAGGGAGATCCTTCGGTGTTAGAAGGTTACTCGGATGCTAGTTGGATAACCAACAAGGAAGACTACTCGTCTACTAGTGGTTGGGTGTTTCTTCTTGGAAGAGGTGCCATATCTTGGGCATCTAAGAAACAAACATGTATTACCGATTCAACTATGGCATCTGAATTCATAGCATTAGCCTCGGCTTGTAAGGAGGCGGAATGGCTAAGGAATTTGATAAGTGAGGTGGATCTATGGCCTAAACCCATGTCTCCTATTGCAATTCATTGTGATAGTGCTTCCACCATTTCAAAGGCTTATAGCCAAGTGTATAACGGCAAATCTCGACACATTGGTGTGAGGCACAGTTATGTGCGTGAGATGATCCATGATGGAGTCGTTACTATTGATTTTGTACGGTCTAATGTGAACCTAGCGGATCCGTTCACTAAACCATTGCCAAGGGAAATGGTGTACAAAACGTCAAAAGGGATGGGAATGAAGCCCATGCATAAGTCACAAGTGGAGAAAACTCAATTCACGTCTTGTACAACGCAAGATCTTGGATTCAACGAGGATCAAACTTGATTTGTGGCTTGTAGCACTCAAAGAGTTACATCCCAAGGTGGGTGCTTGTTTCTACAATGTTTTAGGATGATTTTAATATCTTAATAAACCTTTGACTAGTTGTTCATGTTGTAGGAGCATGTTCATTAAGGTTTACCTACGTGAGTAAGAAGTTTGGCCGCTTCACCAAGTTCGGGGCTTGACTTGGAACACTCATGAATCAGATATGAACTCAAGGCCTTCAAAGGAGTTGTTATTTACATGTGTGTTTGTGTAAGCTTGTGTGTGTACCTTCTTCAATATTTCGTATGATTGGGTGATTCAATGCTTAGTCAATCACTTCAATCGAAAGCTTGTAAAGAATCCTATACTAAGTGGAAATTCAATCTTAAAGATATTTTCATTTATGCATAAGTTTAGTTGTTTTATCTTGTTTGCAAGTGAACGGACTTCAAAGCATTGATACTATAAATGGAGGAGGATTGTTAGAACATTTATAGTTAAATGTGTTCGTTGTTAATATGTGATGTTTGCGTTTCGATGTTGTGGTGTAATGAAACGTAGTTAGTTAGAAGGAAATAACGAAAAGGCATGAAGAGCGCTCGCTCTACGGGAGCGTCCGCACAAAGTAGGCAGGAACATGTAGAAAATGTTCCAGCAGGCTAGGAGCGCCCGCTCCTCCTTGGAGCGCCCGCTCCACTGAGGAGCGCCCGCTCCCAACAGGAGCGCCCGCTCCACTGAGGAGCGCCCGCTCCCAACAGGAGCGCCCGCTCCTTGTTCGTCAGTTTTCTGACGAATCAATTCGTCTTGCGAATTGGTGCTTGTCTTTTCGTCTGAATAGTTGCATGCTTTCGGGCTTTTCTTCTGTAAATCTTCCAAGGTATATAAAGGAAGATTTCACATATTGGGATGGTTAGATTCATTCACAAACTTGCCTTAGGAGATTCATTTCTAGATTTCTCTCCTTGTTCAAAGTGAAACACAACCTTCAAACACATTGTAGTGAATGTAGTTTGTCATCAACCAAACTTCATTGAACCTTCTTCGTATCTCACAGGAGTTTACCGTGAACCTTGTTGATCATAGTGGGTTGGTAAAATTCTTGTAGGAAAGCGTATATTTACGTGCTTGGAAGTACCATCCGGTTTCCCACAAGTTCCTCATACATTATACACATTTAACAAGGTTGAGTAAGAGGAAGATAGAGAAAAGATGAAGTAGGATATAAGGCGAAGATGAGAATGAGCATTTTAACATTGTGGGATTATACAATGGAGGTGGGTAAAATTTTCATGAGTGAAATTAAGGATGAAATAAGAGGAAAAGAATAGTAAAGAAGAAAAAAAGTAAGATCGTGTTTGTAGAAGCTATACAGTAGTTGGAAACTAAATTTTAAAAATGGACCTCATCCAAAATTTGACCGAAATACAACCAATGCACCTGTGGTAAAATGTTTGGTTTTGATACTTACAATAGTTACTATTGTAATGGATATATATTAGAAAAACATTAGGGTAGATAGCTATTAGAATGTTTTATAATAAATGATGCAATAAGCTTTTATGGAAAATTATGTATTTTCCATGGTAAACTTTTCTTGTTGCAACAAGTCATAATTTTGTCCAAAGTGGAAGAAGTTATAGGAAGTTTATTACCTTAAAATATTGTGCTCATGACTCATATTAGAATGTGTAGTCAGTAATTATAGATCTTTCAACAAACATACTAAGTAAAGAATGCGTTAGGCTAACAACCGCGTAAATTAGAGCTACAAATTATGCAGTGAAAATTTCCCATTCATTAACTCAGTTAAATACATTGACCAGCACCACAAACCACAACAAACAACATATTTCCTAATGCTAAGGAACATCCCCAATTTTTACATGAAATTTGAGATACTTTTCTCTTCACCTACAATTGTGGAAAGAATGGGTAATACTGTAGTCAATAGAACATTTATGTGGCTAACTTTTAACTATATGTCGATAAAGATGGATAGATAGATCCTACAGACTAACAAATGATCCCCTGCCATTCATCCAACCATATGACCTCCTCCTTAAGCTTGGAGGTGAGAAGCTAAGTCCGAACATCCCTTTGAGCGCCCTTCCTTGCTCCGAGAACTTGACTAGTTTAGAAATGATGGCTGCACTCTCCCCGACATGATCCATATTCTCTGTATCGGCCCATAACTGAGATACAAGCTGTAGCCGCCTACGCTTTGAAGCCAACTTAATACCCCAGTTCGAGTAGAGTTTCTTCCTCTCATTACTTGAGAACCTTTTGTTGATCAGCTTGCTCAACGCCTCCTTCTCTTTTCGTAGTGCCTTCTCACTGTTTCACCACAAACACATATTACTTCAACAGCTGGATCTAATTGGTTAACCCTTATAGTAGACTGCAACTACATCAAATAAGTACTAAGAAAACCAATGGCACTAAAAGTTGAGAACGACGTAATTTATAGACGTGTTCCCAGTTCCTAATTCATAAGTGGGACTTGGGAGTTTCGAGTACAAAGAGGGAAGATATGGGGGTTTTGGGGAGAGCAAGAAACATATGAGGGTATTTTGAGTTTCTCTCGTTCTTATGCCATCATAGATCTATTCACACTATTATCCATGGGGCCAAGCATCCAAAGAACAAAAGGAACAACGTTGGCAAGCTTCATTAAGAAAAAAGTGGAAGGAAAAAAGAGAGAACCTTGAAACCAATTTCTGAGCATGTCCACCATCTACGGAACGGTTACCATGAGAAAATGTATCCTTGAGGAAAGTGAGTCTCCTTAGCTCAACCTCCAGGTAAATGGAATCTGTAGGGTCACCAGTAAAGAGAAGGAAGAAGTAGGTCCTGTGAACCAATGAAACATTGCAAGTTTGCCAAAGCTCAATTATAGCTTTCTGAAGCTTTTCGAACTGCAGTCTCCAATCCAATGTAGTGGCTTCTCCATCAATCATAGGATCCAAACCCACATCTCTCAAGGTCTTTCTCATTTCAGATGGTACCTAAACATAACAACAAAAAAACGAATGTGAGATTCTCTCAGAGTGTCATCTCTCACCAAAAAAGTTGTCTAATTAGCAAATATGGCAGTGATTTTTTATTTCTCCTAAATGCAGATAGATAGATCTTTTCTTAGACCAATGCTGAAACAGAACCGTAAGCTAACCTGGCTGTCTCCAAACTGTTTTTCATATTGTAGCTTAGCATCCTTGAGGCCAGCTACAAAAGTCTGCACACTAGTAATCTCCTCATCTGCAACATTATTCCCACTCTGTGATCTTACATCGTCAACAATTTCTGTTCCAACAGACGACTGAGAGCCTTCGCGCGATAACTTTCCAGAGTTTACACCATAATCTATTACAGCAAGCTTTCTCAATCCTCCTGGTCTCCCGGTGAACTCAGACTCAACTTCACTAGGAGGGGTTCTCTCTGAATACTCTTCTTCATTACTTGTAGGAAATGATCCACCATTTGAAAAATTTGCCTTTGGATTTCGACTCTTATTGAAGTAATTTAGACTCTTGGAACTTGATGCATCAGCAGCATCATCCCATAAGGATGGATTTTCAGGTTGAGGACTGACAAGGGAATCAATCGATCTTTGAACTTCCTGGATACGTTGTTCTAATGAATCATACATGAAACCATTTTGATGGGAGCTCCGGCCTATACTGCCATGATCTACAACATGCCCATTTCCACTAGCTTCAGATGCTTCCATCTCAATACAACGAACTTCTCTACATTGGTCGTCAGATGTGCATTCTTCTTCATGCTTTAAACCCCGTGAAGATGGATCCTCAATATAACTTTCACCATCTTCATCTTGGACACCATTCACACTCGAGTCTGATATAGAACCTTCATCTTCCCATTTGTCCTGTACTTTCCACTTAGGTTGGTGTTTATGCCGTTGCTGATGATGAGAGAAAAAAGAAGCGTTAATAATCAAAGCAGTAACTTCCAAGATGTTTTCAGTTTACTTCTGATGACTGGAGATTTCTTACTAATCGAAAAATAATATCATGTTCAGCTTGCAACTGGTGATTAAAAGAAATGAAATGAATAATTACTTGCTAAATACCTGTTTATTAGATGATTGATCATTTCCAATTATTTGCAATAAATCCTCAACCCGAGATTGAGCAAGATCTCGTTGCTTAGTTAGCTCCCTGATCTCCTTCTCCATCTGCAATTAATTGCAATAAAGGTAATATTAATCCAACGCTTTCAAAATAAATTTGGAAGATCAACACTGGGTAGCATATGTTCTGCCAATGGTTGGACAACCCACACACTCTCCCCAGTCCCCATCCTATCATCAAGTAGAATCTTCAAAATTTAGGAAAGTCACAACATTTTTACCAGACATTCAATATAATATTTGTAGTTGTTATATCCAAGAGAGCTCACATATTAGCAGGACATTAGTAAAGAGCTACACTCTATCAGTCTTTCAAAAGAGAATCCCATAATCTCCCTCCCCAACAGTTTTGAATTTGAACTCAACAGAACAGCCAAGTGACTGTCCACATAGCTACAGCTACCCTAATTACTAACATTCTTAAATATCACAGACGGAATATTATTACCTTCTCAAGTTGAAGATCTTTCTTTCTGATTATCACTGAACAATGACACGAAGAAGAAGTGGGGGCCGGACTTCTTAACTCACTTTCCAGTCTGGCCAATTCTTTCTGCAAGTGTTTGACCAAGGCTTTGTCTGACATGACAACATTCACCTGTGCATTGGTAGTCACCTCTTTAGCACAACTAGCAAACAACAAGGTGTTCCTCGACTGCTCCACATGGGTGCGTGCAGGGCTCAGAGTACAGATGATGGTAGTTCTAGCATTGCCTCCCAAGCAGGGTTGCAGGATGCGGGTCAATTTAGAGTCCCTATAATTGATGTGTCCTTGTCTCCCTTTGCTGCAGCAAGTCAGAGTAACTACTTGATAAGTTGTCAACAAAATGGCAATCTCAGAATTATTTGCAAATCATTTACTTTCAGATATGCAAACTCACAATAAAAGCCACCTTACTCTTTGAATTTCTTATCAATATGAGATAGTGAATCCAAATATTTCGTAGTATATCTCAGCAGCAAAAAGTCATAAATCAGACCAAGAAGAACTAAAAAAAGAAAGTAATTAAGAACGAACCTAAGCTTTCGGATAACATTTCCTAGTGTTAGTAAACTCCGGTTTATGTGACATCCTTCCTTTAACCGCGTCCCAGCTGACATTGCCTGAGATGCACGCTCGCTTCCAGCCAGATCAATAAAAAACTGCATTCGAACACAAATTAGGTGATGTGGGGTTTATTAACCAGGAGGAACAATCCAAAAAGAAAACAAAATACTTGATTCGCATCAATCTTTCATTGACCAAAGAATATGGAGTTAGAGATCCTTACCACACTAGCTGAAAGGGTACTTGAGTTTCCCTTGCCTATGAACTCACGAGCAGAACTCTCGATTGTCTGCAAAGTACCAACAAACGCATGAAAAGATGAATATACAAATCAAAGAGGTAGAAAAAAGAGGCTAAACAAAAAAAAAGTCTCATACCAGTTTAAGAATTTGATGTGATCTTGAGCTTTGTTCATTCAAGGAGGTCTCTCCTATCTTTCTTTGAGCTGAGATCACAAAATAACAGTGAATAAACTAGAAATTTATCTCCCTGAATAAGATATCCAAAACAATAGTCTTTATAATTTACCTTCACAAATTGCCAAAAGCTTCTTTAAATGGCCCCAATCATTTAATTTTTCCTCGGTCAGCTTTTCGACAATAGTTCCTTTCTGTTAAAATACAAACATATCAACAAATCTGCAATTCTACCATGATTTAAATTCAAGCAAATAAAATTTACCTCAGGATCATCCATTAGCCTCAGAGGAGTATTGTCTGAGCTGAGAAGGTCTCTCACATTTTCATTGTAAATCTCCATGGCAGAGAACTTAAGAGCAAAAGCGCGTTCTTCATGCTGAAGAATCACAGGAGCTTATATTAGAAACAGTATCATGATTGACAAGGGAATCCAAACTAAAAAGAACTCCATTCTTTTATTACCCTTTGTATATAGTCATATATATCTGCCACAGTAAACTCGGTTATTGCATTCATCGTGTATGTTTTTCCACTGCTTGTTTGTCCATAAGCAAAAATGCTCGCTGAGGAGAAAAAAATGGTTTCAATGAACACGTCGTACACTCTATCTTAAGAAAAACAATTACCTTCATATGGGTTAACAGAACATGGAAATGTTACTTACAATTAATCCCACTAACAACAGAAAGAGCAATTTCCTTTGTTCCCTCCTCATACACCTGCTTCGAGGAGCAGTCGCCTGAATATACCCTGTCTATCCACCAAGAAAGAAAAAAGAAGAAAAACATGAGACCTTGAATTTTATTTGAACACAAACATAATTCTTACGAACTTGTATCTTCCTTTTTACAGATACACTAAATCAGAGGTTCTTCAGATCATCAACCATGTCAATCACATTGCATTCTCTTGTCCCATGTCATATATAACCATAAAAGGATTACATCTCATAATGCCTAAAGCTCGAGATTTGATCGTTTATTCGTTTGAAATCATGCAGTCTAATGGCTAAATGTTGCTTACCAAACGAATAAGCCGTGGGAAGTCCAGACCGTTCCTGAAGACTATTTCTGTACAAGATGGTACTCTGATTGATACATTCCCAATCAGCTACTTCATTCTTTGAAATCTCCTTCTCATTCAATGGCCTCAACCTCACTAAAACCAAGATCTTCTCCTCTCGCCCCGCCATTACTTCCGACTTCTTCAACTCCTCAGCAACAATAGCCCCCATTCAACACCCGAAGCTATATAACATTTCCATAAACAAAAGAACAACACTTATTAGAACATAACTTACCCACAAAACCCCTAAAAATAGAAACAATCAACACAATCACAACAACATCAACAACTCACTATAATTTTTTCCTCTGATTTCCCAAATCAACAAACTCAGTTAATTACTCAGCAAAACCACTGTCCATCATGAAAATAGGTTGGCTAAACACCTCAAAAAAGTAAATAATACCTTTTCACCTTAAATCCTGCAAAAATACAGAACCAAAAGAAACACAAAAACAAAACAAAAAAGAAGCTAATTATAGTATTTAACAATTAAACTGGTTTTAATCAACTGAAAATATAAATTAAACAAAAAGGAGAGAGAAAAACAAGGGTCATAGAAATTATAATCATGTGTTTAGGTATATGATTAAAAATCAAAAATATGATTGCTTAATCTTAACATTCAAGCTTCTATAAAAGAAACCCAACAATATTCCCACATCAAAAAACATGAAAACTTAATATTAAAGCTTTTCCCTTTTTCTCTCTACCAGCTATGCTTTCATGTTAAGTAAATTACTCTAAAGCAACCCACCAAAGCTTACACATTCAACTTTTTTTTTTTTTTTTTTTTTGCAAAATCTCTTTCTCTCTCTAAAATCCTGTGATTTTTTCTTTAATTGTTTTTGACATTTAACAATAGAAGACCAACATTTCCGGTTATTAAATTTCTAAGATCCTAACGTTTAAAAAATTTAAAAAAAGTCAATGAAACAGCTCTCAAATTTTTCAAAAAAACCAAATTAAAATCACCCAGAAACTAAATTAAATCAAGATCGAAACTTTTATCATTAATCACCCATAATTAGTAAAAATAAACAATGCCCACATTTTTTTTTGACAGTTGAAAGTTTGAAACTTCAAAATCATTAAGATAAATCATAAAAGTAAGATAATGTACCTCATTAATATCTCCGAAAAATCTAACTAAATTATCGGATCCTCCGAACTTGATTTTTTCCCTTTTTTTTTTAAAGTGAAAGTTAAAAAAATTCTCTCAAATTCATTTTATTTTCTCTCTCCTCTCCTCACACTTTCACACTGAGAGTTTGAAAAATCCAAAAACGCGAAATTTCATAGTATGAAGAAAAATAAACTGTACTGAAAAATGCCGGCCTAAAAAGCAGAAAAAGAACAGAAAGGGTATTTTCGGAAACATAAGTGAAAATTAACCACCAAATTTCATCAATGGTTGTGTTTCAATAATGTCAACGTCTTGCCGTTTATATGAAAAGACAATTTTACCCCTACTTTTTGGTACCATGAAATGAGAAACTGTCACGTGGCAGGATAAAGATGGGGGTATATAAGGTGTAACGCTGATGAACGTGGTTAGTTTATATTATAGTTATAATTATGGTTTAAACCGTTGATTTATATGTTGTTAGTTAATGTCCGTTGATTTAGATTTGTGGGGTCGAGTTGATTGATTTTTATATGGGTTTGTTTGTAGGTGATTATTTCTTGGAAACTTCGATGAAGTGTGGGTAGGAGATGACTCGTGTGTGGAGGAATGTGAATTGTGAGAGGTGTGTTTTAATGAATGTTGCATGTTACCGTTACACACATTATTCTAGGGTCTAAATCGTCTTTTCCTTCTTGGACGGTTGCCAAAATAGAATTTTTATCTCCCTCCGGTTTTGTTGCGAAGATAGAATTACCAAAAAAAGCAATGGTTACTACTTCCTTTGTTTTTTTTTTACATACATTAATTTCAAAAACTTCTTATTCTATTATATACTACATCCGTACTATATTTATTATTAAACTTAAAATGTGAAAGATTAATAAATAGATGAATTTAGATATATTAATCAGGTAATGTAAAAAACTTACAAAGGTTGTGAGTTATTTTTAATATTAATCTTTTGTGAATATGAATTTTGAGCAGAATAGAAATAATGAGTTGGTTTGACTGAATTAAAGAGTATCAAAGGTAGTGAGTGTTTCAGACTTTTCAGATGGACGTCATATATACCCTATTCTCCTTTTAAAAAAAAGTCAAGATATTTTGTCCATTTAATTTTTTGATTGAAGTATTCGATACATATAGCATTTTTAACTTGTTTAGAATGGCAAGTTGAAATGAGAAAAGGGTTCTTAAATTATTTTCTTTTGTAATTTTTTTTATTCTATTAATTATATCATTAAGGGTAATTTAGTATCTTCAGATGGAGACACCATCTTCCTCCTCCCTTCCCTTATATAATAGAGATAACGATTCGACTTTTACACTATTCACAAACTTTATTTAGTTTATCTTAATTGCCCAGATAAAATTACCAAAAACCAATGGGTTTTTTCTCGAGCCCACCAACGGACGCCCTGGGACGTGGGGCTCAGATAAGAAATACTTCCTCCATTTCTTTTTACATGCAACGGTTTGACTTTTACATTATTCACAAACTCTAATTAGTTTATCTTTGGTGGTTTATTGTTAAGGAAAAACATATTCATATGGGATATCATTATATTCTTCTCAATGTATATTTTTCGAAAATCTACTCTTTATAATTAAAATTATCAGTACCTAAAGATATTAATGGTTGAAATTATACATTGGCAAGCGTAAAAGTCATACAGTTGTAAGTAAAAAGAAACAGAGGAAGTGTGATTTTGTATATAGATACCAAATTATTTGTAACTTAGTAACAAATGTAATCATATCTATATTAATAAGTTAACAAAAATTATTCTATTTAAAATCATTTATTACTTTCTCTTTCCTTCCTAATTAATTCATTTGCTACACCTTTTTTGCAGTTAGATATTTCGCTCCTTTAAAAAACTTCATGAACATTCATGTAATAGAAATACTGCTATATAGCAGTAATAGAAAATATTAGTTAGGTTTCATATTAACGCTCATATTTGTGACATTTTTTTTCTTCAATTAAGCCATAGGCTTGTACCAGAGGAAGGAGATGTATCATTGGAGAGGGCACATAAACCTCACCAAGATTGATGAAGATGTGATGCGGTGATTCAACATAATTAAATTAGTTAATCGTTTTAATAATTGGGTTTGAGTTAGCTTACCATTTGAGATTGTTGTTAATATTATGTATTGGTTTTTTTTGAAAGCCAAATTGGTGAAGGAAGTGTAATAATTTGAATAATTACTTATTTACTCCTCCCAAATTCACCAATGGTAAAGTGATTCAACAAGTGACAAAAGTACCAATTTAAATTTCAATCAAGTGAAAAGCGTGCCAAATCATGATTAAGGTTCATGTGTAGGTTGCAAGTTGCAACTACTATGTTATGCAACATATTAAAAAGACCTAGATAATCTATGTGTGGAACAGATCAAAAGGAAAAGGGCATCTTTTACCTCCAAAAAAATCATTATTGACTTGAAATAAAGATGAAGAGAAGCCGTGATCTTAGCAGAGATGGAAGCTAGTTCTTCGAGCAATGCCATTATTTTTAATGTTGAATTGTGTCGGAACTATGCCAAACTACAGTCTTCAAAAGTCAACATACACTATTACACTCATATGCCAAATTGCCAATGCCAAACTGAGTACCTTCCTAGCACGTATGTAATATGTAAAGTCCTTAGTTCCTTACAGACCGGGGTCAATTGGAGCTTGGCATGAATATTTATTTTTTAAAATTACTTTCGTTGTTTTTTATTAGTTTTTCCCTTTATTTAATGTGACAGTTTATTAGTTCTCTCCATCTGTGAGAGTTTTTGTTCCCCCTTTTTGGTGGTTGTTTCTCATCTTCATATGAGTTTTCTTATTTTCATTGTGTTAATAATTTGGAAGATGGTCTGGATCCATAAGGGTTTAGTTTTTTCAGCAATTCGTTACCGGGAACAATTATATTACATAATCAGATTGTGAAGGTCTCTACTTAGAAAGATGCAAAGACATCGAAGTACACTACTCGCGTCAAGCTTGAAGCGGTGGAGTTGGAGTTGTGCTCGAGTATGCTTAAAATTAATTGGTTCCATTGTGAAAATTGTTGCAATTTGCTAAATCTGTATTTTTCAGATCTTAATTATCATTGTATGTGCCGTTTGGCTTATTATTAATGATATAATTTCTTCCTATCAAAATAAAAAATGTGACAGTTCATTAACATTGATCGTGATTTAGCACTAAACATTATCATATAATATTTTGTTAGATTCGTTTCAATATGTAGATTTAAGCTGTCATTTTTTTTAATAATTTTTATTAATTCATAATTGAAGATATTACTGATTAAAGAGATGTCTTGGAAACCAAAAAAAAAAAGTAAAGGGATAAACTAAGAGGGAGTAGTTTTTATACAAGTTAAAAAATAACACAAAAAGTATCTGAGATTGAGTGCACTTATATTGAATAAGAGGTTGGAATTTTTAAACCTTGGTCTCTCATAATATTTTGACCAAAATTCGCCTCATTATTGTCATCTCTATCCATTTAAAAAAAATCAAACAATTTCAAAACAAGAAAAAAAAACCCACAATTTTGTGTGAAAAGGGGATTTCGGCTCTGTTATTTTAGACTGAACTGATTTTGTCTAAAGTGAACTGAATAAACCTGAATTGAACTGAACTGAAGTGAATGAAAACTATAAGAGGAAACTAACCGAACTGAACTGAATAAACCTGAATTGAACCGAACTGAACTGAATAAACCTGAACTGAACTGAATTGAACTGAATTGAATTTGTCTGAACTTAAGGGTCTGTTCTGTTCAACTTATTTTGTCTTATCTTATATTATCTTATCTTATCTTATCTTATAAGATCTTATAAAATCTTATCTGATCTTATCTTATCTTATCTTATCTGATCTTATCTTATCTTATCTTATAAGATAGTTTATTGTGTGTGTCTAACTTCTTATTTATCTTATCTGATCTTATCTTTTCTTATCTTATCTTATTTTATCTTATCTTATCTTATCTTATCTGATCTGATCTGATCTTATCTTATCTTATCTTATCTTATAAAATCTTATATAAGTTAAAATAAGTTGAACAGAACGGACCCTAAGTGAACTAAACTGAACTGAATTTTCATTAATTCAGTCCAAAAGAACAGAGCCTTTTGTACTAATGATTGAAATAGGGCTCATGTACTCTTAAGAAAAAACGATAAAAGAATGCTTCACAACTCACAAAGCCTATAGGAAAACTAGAACAATGTTAGACTTTAACGTATAAACACACATAAGACTTAAGAGACTAAACAATATCCATCAGTCACGGCTCACACTATTTGGGACATTCTTTAGGTCATGAAGTAGTTAAGAGGTAAAAGATCAATAATTCCCCTTTTCCTTCATTAACTGCAAGTTGGCGAGCTTAACTAACAAACATATATTTTGTTTAACAAAGTTCCAATACGTGCAAGAGCAGGGCAATTGGGAGATATTATAAAGGGTGTGTTTTATTCAACATATTTTTGTTTATCTGAACTTATTAGATCTTATTAGGCTATGTTTTATTCAACTTATTTTAACTTATTTCAGAAAAAATAAGATAAGATCAGATTGACAAGATCATATCATATAAGATAAGATAAGATAAGATAAGATCGGATCAGATCAGATAAGATAAAATAAGATGTCAGACACACACAATAAACTATCTTATAAGATAAGATAAGATAAGATAAGTTGAATCAAACGTACCCTTAGTCTTTATTGGACCTTATCTCAATTTATTTTGTGAGAGTGTCATACCTTGTTTTTGCTTAACTGATACTTATCTGACCTTGTTAGACATTATTAGTTCTTAGACCTTAACTTATAAAAACTGAAAATAAAGTGAACATAATAGTTGTAGAAAATACTTCCTTTAAGTGGACATATCAACTATTGCAAAATTTTACGAGGATAACACAATTATCCAAATTAAACCTAAAGTGGCTTATAGCTTATAGAGAGACCACTATTATTAAAGAGAAATGTTAAACATCTAATTCTCAGGAAGGAGTATCAAATGTTAAATAATATAGTAGGTTCCACATCAAACGCACTGATATAAATGCCCCATAAATACATATTTTAATATTTAACAACCAACTAGTTTAATAAACCCTCCTCCGTTTCTCTTTCCCAATTCCTAGCCTCTTTATCAAACCCTAGCCTAAATTAGTGTTATTGTAGGGACTTCTGCCGGTTGTTATACTGGTGGAAAGCCCTAAATATTGTTATTTATTTCGCTTTATTGTTAGTTTTATTAGTTTATAGTTTATTTTTAATAATTCTCCCTCATGTGAGGGTTGTCTCCATTAATATGATGGTTCTATCTACTCTCGCCATGAGAGTCTTGGTTTTTCGGTTAGCTATGAAGTTTAAAGATGTGGAAAATCATACTTATTTAATGAAGATTAGGAATAGCAAGATGAAGGTCATATTTCAATCTACAATAACATCAGGCATAAACGATATTGAATCATCAAATTTCGTTTATGGTTGCCATATCAGAAAAGCGGTTCCGAAACATTTATATTGGTAAATTGGATGAATAATTTTAAATTCATATTTTAGATTATCTTTTACATAAGGATTATTATTATTATTATATATGTCGTATAACTATTTATTAATGATAATGTTCATATTCCCTTCAAAAACCTATTTAGTTTTTATATAAATCAATTTACAATTTCTTTTTTATGACACATGAAATCTGCGTTGTGGTCACCTTGATTCATTTTTTTTTTTTTTGACATTAGCAACTTACCAACTATCTTATGAAAGTCAATAAAAATATTATTATGGTAGTAAGTAGGTAAACCCACCACACTTACTCATCAATATATGGAGATCGTGTGTCTTCTCTTTTTAGAAGCTTACACTACTGCCTCAGTTTACTACTATCTTTGTAGTTTAACCATCTAGTTGGTGGTGTCACTCTGACTAAAGGTATGTTCTGTTCACCTTATTTGAGTTTATTTTCAGAAGAAAAAAAATAAGAAAAAGTCAGAAAATTAAGAAAATTTCTAAAAAAATAGAAAAAGTTGAGAAATAATAAGGTGAGAGGGCAGGCCCTATAACAGAACATTAGCAGATCCAAAAATAACTAAATTGAATCCGCCTCTAAGGTAATGGGAGATGAAACTTGAAATTGAAACTTATTGTTGCGAAAGGTGGAAAAATATCTTATACCACATGGAAACGTTAGAAGAACTTTTATATAATGCCTGCAGTGCTCCTATAAACTGGACTAAAAACGGGTATTCGACTATCTGCTATCCCGATTTCGAGTCAGCGTTGTTGACTTGTTGCAAGTGTTTGTTTGTTTCATATATATTGTATCTTTGAGAATAATTATTCCCCATAGAACCAAAGTCTCCATATTGCTTCTTGGACCATCTAGAACTAATTGCTCGCCTCTAATATTTTTTCCACATTTTATATATTGCTCATTTGAGCAAATTATGTAAAAATGTACAACATGATATGTTTAGAAGCACATAATTCTATGTACTTTTGAGAGCGCCTAAAAATTTATACCGATAAAAGAAAAACTAACAACCTTCACAAATAATCCACCCACAAGACATAAGTGAAGTATTACAAAGGACTACCGGCCCTAAGGCAGCTTGGTTCGGCTCACTGACCACGCCATGTTAGCAACTTCAAGGCATCGATCGCAGATTTGGGCCGTGAGGTTGGTTGAGAATCATCATTATATCTTCTAGGCCCATTTAGAATGAAGCAGCAAGCACAAAAGGAGAAAAAATTCAATTATTTCAATTTACTTCTTGATCACCTTTAATAATTTATTGATAAGAAAGTATAAACTATTTGGTAAATTTATTCACTCCTCGTTTCTTGCTAAATTTAGAACATAAAAAAAGACATTTCAACATAACTTTAACACTTGAATTTTACTTTTGGGTTTGTTTCTATACTCTCCTTCTTCCTCCTAACACATGAGTACCGAGTTCACCTTTTCTTTTCTCTATCTATCTTTCTGCTCTTTTCAATTTTCTACCACGGAAAATATTAATCTTATTGTGAAAAATAAGAAGTGTTAACTATTGCAGTAGCTTGTAGTTACCCAGGGTAGTTGGTTTGCTATCAATAGTTAATGTTCGATATAATTAGTTGTTGAATTAGATTTTTTTTATACATAAGAGGAGAAGTAAAGTTATTGACTTAGTAAAGACAAAAAAAAAATAACATATATTATTTTGTTACAACATTAACATAAAAAATTCCTTTTTTTAAAAAAAAAAATATAGTAACCCCAACATAATAAATCCATCTACCATATAGTATTAAATAGTATTTCTGAACATTTTTAAAGAACAAAGGGATATATTCATACACATCGTCACATCGAGCAACTACTCATATTTAGAGATCCTAAAATATAAATTTAGTAATTACAGTACAACTCTATGCTTGCTAGTTGAACTAACCCAAATCCACACCCTATAACTTATATAAATAAAAAATAACTATTGAGTTTATGTTGATGTCCACCTTTCCTTCAAGTTCTTTCTATATACATGTTCATTGATGAACATATAACTTTCAAGGTCATCACACATTTAAGTTTCATCAAAAGTTTTCCTTAATGAAGATCAAATAATACTTTACTCAACAATATTTTAATTTTACAAATTCTCATATTATCAAAGAATGAATAAAATCAATAATATTAAATTAAGATTTAGCTAATAAAGCTCAATAAATGCTTCATTGTGATTGTAACATATCACTTATCATTGGTATACAATTTGAATTTGATATTGAGAAACTTAGTAAGTGGATTGATGAACATCATTAATTCGTAGGTTGTCTTGGCAATCTACATCTCCTTTTGTGGTTATTAATAAATTCATCACTTATCAATATAATTCAATTTGCATGTCAAATTGACGTGAGAGCATCATACTTAGGGAGTATTTTCTTCACTTTAACTAATCTGGACTTATTTGAACATGTATATTTGAACTTAATTAATCGAACTTATTAAAATTCATTTTATAAGGTGTCAAAACTAGTCTGAATTTAACTGAATTTTTCTACACTTATTAGAGCTGAAACTTTTTTTTAAAGGTGAAGAGAATGCACCCTAAGTAAAAAATGTTTGTGCACTTCATCAATTAATGCATGGATAAAGTATCCATAAGTACATAAGGTACGGTGAAACTTTTATAGGGCGATGGCATTCTCAACATTCTTCCATGCAAAAGACACAAACCTAGTGAGGTGATAGAACATTTAATCTACATCCCTAAGCACAAAAAACCAGAAATTGGCCATGTTAGAGAACATGAGTTAAGACTTAAGAACATTCAAATGACCTAGACTTTGGTACAAGTTATCATTAAGGACCTCAACTTATAAAAGTTATCTACAAGGACCTATAGTTAACTTCATGAGTTAAAATTATTTTTTTAAAAGTTAAAAAAATTATTTGTACTAATAAACTAAAAAAAGGAAAAGTATGTAGTAATTCAAAACTTCTCCCCTATTATCTCTTCCCTCTTCTACCCCTATCCTCCATCTCATTCCTCAACACTAGTAGTCCACCACCAACACTATCAGTATTAATGTATTATGTGAAGGGACTCAAAACTTTATGTCAAAACCTCTCTTAAGATGTAGCTTCTACTTCTCTTTTACCACAATATCTATCCCAACCCCTTTAGCTGATGTGTTGTTTCATAATAGTTGTGAATTCGTGATATAATATATGTATTGTATATATTTCCTATAAGTTAATAAACCATTAATTATTATTTGAACATAATAATTGTACAAATGAATTATTTAATTGTAGCCTAGGATTGTGAATGCCTTGTGCATATCATTGACTATTGTTAATCTACGCAAATCAAGAAATATCATTTTTTTTCAAGTTGTTTATCCCTGAATTAATTTCTTGACATTCCATTTCAATAGAAGAAGCAGAAGAGGACAATGAAGAAAAGAACTTACCTTGTAAATATGGTTGCATGCATGGATTGACACAATTATTATATATTTGAAATACTTATATTAAAACCTTTTTTTTTAACTCTAACTGCTTCTAACTTGCAAATTCTATTGTCCTAATAAAGTCTTATAGTGCTGAGGAATGAGGATGGTTTGGTTGTTATCAAGGAAACTATGGAGGGTAGGTCAAGTGGTGGAGCAACAAGGTTGAGGGTGGTGGCTGATTTTATTTAATTTGGGGTTGGTGGTGATGGAATGACATACAAAAGAGAATTTTTTTAGCAATGGTATTATTTGTTTTAAATAAAAAATATTTTTTAATAGTTTTAACTCAAGAACTTAACATAGGTCCTTAATAATAACTTTTAAAAGTCCAGGTCCTTAGTGATAATTTATATCAAAGTTTGAGTCCTTCCATTATTCTTAATTATGGAGAACAGTATTACCAAACTTTAAACTAATAACTAAAAAGTAAAGATAAAGTTTAATCACACCACAAAATGCCTAATCTTTTAAATTAAAACTTTTAATAACAATGGCTAATAGGAGTATAGTTTTTCTTTTCTTTTGTTTTTAAGACCAGACTATATGACAAATTATTTATTACGGAATCATATAAAAGATACTCCATTTAGGTAAATTGCAATTGCAAAAACCCTATTTAATAATTTTCTTACCAAATAAATTACTCGGTACTCATAATCAAATGTAGAACAAAAAATAAATCAACAAAATAATTCTTTAAGGTCGGGTGTTCGACTCTCATCACTCCCCAATTTGGGGAGTTTGTATAAAAATGTTTGCTTGTGGGTATAAATCCCCTCTACCCAGCCAATGAGCTGGTGTGCCCTGCAGGCTAGTAGCCTAGCAAGGGTTGGTCTTCGGACCAATTATCTTTTATGAACAAAAAAAAAAAAAAAAAAAAATCTTTCATTTCAGCCTTAACTTTGTGCGGTCTCAGCTTCATATGCAATTTATTTTAGGGATATTATCTGAAAATAATTTTTAATATTTTACTCCTATTGTGTATAACGTAAACTTATATTTTGTGATGCAATATTGGACATTGTTAACTATTTGATATTTATAATTAAAAACCTATATTTTTAAAAGAAATATAATTTGTGTTCTTTATCTAAACTCACACAGTTACAGGCTTCCAACTAAACTCATCATAATTTATTTGAACTTTCCAAACTAAAATATTGAAATGACACTATCATATATATATATATATATATATATATATATATATATATATATATATATATATATATATATATATATATATCATAATCTGTTCTCACGGTTCTCACCATAAGGGTGAGAATCGCTTATTTTTCCTCATTTTACGAAATTTTTACTCATTTCACAATGTTTTTTCTCATTATATGTCTTGTTTATTTTATGTTTTTGCTCATTTAATGTTTTTATGCTCATTTCACACGTTTTTGCTCATTTTACGCTTTGTTCATTTTTACGTTTTTGTTCATTTAGCTTTTTTATGCTTCTTTTACCTTTTTTTCATCCTACATTTTTGCTCATTTTACGATTTTGCTTATTTAATGTTTTCTATTCATTATATATTTTTGTTAAATTTTTTATTTTTTTTGCTCATTTTATGAAATTTTTGCTTATTTTTAGTGGTTCTCACCATAAGAGGGTTCTTAATATAACCCAAACCTATATATATATATATATATATATATATATATATATATATATATATATATATATATATATGTTGAACTGAGTTAGCTACTTATATTCATAATTTGAAAAAAAATCAATTGCCATTTTGTATACACAAATTGTTTATGTATTATGAATCCAAATCTTATGTCCCACAAATTGTGTATTACTTGTATGTCACTTCTTCCTATTGGTTGATTATTATGTAATTTAAGTTTAAAATTATTAAGTAATAACCAATAATATAGACTGACACACAAATAGTATACAATTAATGGAATAAAAGTTTTGGATATAGTAGATTTTATTTTATTTTAGATATCATATTAAAGTTACGATAAGTTCAGATCAGTGAATCCTAAATGGGTAGAATTGGATATTCTTCATCCATATTGGGAGATGTATCTATTAAGTTCCGATAAGGTCAGATCAGCGAACCCTTGTCCTGTCTTTTGATCCTCCGGAGGAGAAGCCAAATAAAAATACAACAAAGAGACAGACAAGTTTGAGAAAGAATAGTAGTAGAAAGAGAGAGTTTTCTAGACTAGTCTTTTAGTAGTGGATGCTGAAATAGGCAACCAACAACAAACAAGCTTGTACAATCACCATCTCTTCTCATCCAAACTAATCCATCTCTTTCTTCTTCAATCTTCTATTATATTATATTAGTATATAATTTACCAACCTTCCCTTCTTGACTTTCTTTCTTTTTCACAAACCCACCAAAAAAACTGGACCTTCTTAAATCTCCATTTACAGTTAAAAAAAACCACCCTTTTTTTTTTCTTTTTTTTTAAAGATTCATTCTTTGTAATCTTCATTGATTTATTGAATTACCCATTATTAAAAATCCATGGATTTTTGTTGCAATATTTTTTTGTAGAAGTAGAAAAATACAGAGAAAAAAGAGAGATAAATAGATTGCAAGTGAAATAGAGAAAAATGAGGACTCTTTGTGATGTTTGTGAGGGTGCTGCTGCAATCTTCTTTTGTGCTGCTGATGAAGCTGCTCTTTGCCGTGCTTGTGATGAGAAGGTACTTTTTTTTGGGTATTTTTTTTTTTTTTTTTTTTTTTATTTAGTAATTTGTGATCAATTGGTTTTTATTTTGCATGTTTGTTACTTTTTTTTTTTATCTGAGATTTTGATTTATAAGGAGTTTTGTTGGTTTCCAATTTCATATCTATCTTAGATTTAGAAAAGTTAGCTTAATTGTGGTATTTTATTTTGGGGTTTGTGTTTGAATTTTGAAACCCAACCTAAATCAATTGTGAGAAACTAAAAAGTAATTTGGGAAGTGTGGAAAAATCATTACTATGTAAAATTTAACTTGTTGGGTACCAAAAAAAAAGTAAAAATTATGAGTTGGGTCTACCTTTTACCAATTTATGTTCTATAGTTGAATGAAGATTTCTGGTGTAAAGTTTTTGATTTGGTTGGGCACTTGGGCAGGGATCATTATATTTTTATAATGAGAATTTGTCAAGTAAAACAAAGTAGTGGGGCAGAGGCACTGAGGTTGGGCAGCATTGGAATGCAGTGAGGTTGCTCTAGCTAGTTAGTGGCCTTTGTGGTGATGGGGGCACTTTGAAGCGAATGTGACATGTGGTTGCACATGTTGGACTCTTGTAGACGGCTTGGAGTTGGATGGTGGGGAAATCCGAAATCTTGAATGTAACTAGCTGCAAATGGTAGAGGGTTCCAGTTAAGCTGTCTCTTTTCAGGTAAAAGATGTGGGGCGGAGCGTGTGTGTGTATGGTGGGGGTGGGGGTGGGGGTGGGGGTAGGGGTGTGTGCCTTCATTTGGTATGTTCTTGTTTATTCTCGCTAAAGACCGATGTATGGATCAAATGTCTCCTACTAACTTTGCTTGATTGTTTTGAATAGCATATGCTTTGTTTCTTATCTCCTCGAAGGTTAGCCGAGAAACATTTTTGCTGGCGTTTGTACATGTAGTTGCTAGCGGTGTTTGAAAAATAAGTAAATTCTGCTGGGCCTTTATCCTTTTTTTAGGTTCATTAGGATTCTTATTGTTAGATATAAATGCAATTTCTAGGACCTAGGGTTTGCTAGTTAATTTCTAGTTCAACAATAAATGCAAAGTTGTAAACTTTAAGTGAGAAAAGTAAGCAATAAAGAGAGACAAAGATTTAACGTGGTTCGGTCAACCTTGACCTACATCCACAAGCAAGAACCTTGGAGTTTTCTTTAGCCTCTCTAATGGAGGAATTACAATGGAGAAGAAGAGAGAGAGGAGAGAGAGAGAGAGTTAACTTTTGTGGCTAATTTGAATCTTGGGGTTCTAAAAGACTTTAGGATGCCTTATATATGACATCCTAAAGGTTACAAAATAACCCAAAACCCAAAACATTAAATCCCGAAAAAATCCGGATTAAATCGCGAAAATACGAAACAGGGCAAGCTGCCCGGCCGGGCGCCCGCCCGGGCCCAACACCTGCCCGCCCGGTGCAGGTTCTTTAGATGCAAACTGCCTTCGAGGCAGATTAGAAGAAGGGATGCAGGCCCGCTCGGGCTGTATGGCCCGCCCGGGCCCACTGGACGCCGCCCGGGCTGCCCCTCTCGGCCGGGTCTTCACTTCGCTCGTCCGGGCTGATGCATCGAGCTCTATCTCCTTCTCTTCTTCGCCAAGAAATCAAGGCACATTTAACAATTCTCCACCTTGACTTGAATTTCTCCAAACACCTCCAATAACACCAAAAATGCTAATCACACTCCAAGGCTTTACCCCATAGGGGTCTACAACAAACAAGAGGAGAGACCCACCAAGTTCACACACAAAGTGAACTTAGTGGTTGGCAAAGGCTTTGTCAACATGTCGGAGGGGTTCTCCTCGGTACGAATCTTCATCAATGTCAACTCTTTCTTATCAATGACATTCCGGATGAAGTTGTACTTCACATCAATATGCTTCGTTCTTCTATGGAACGTGTTTTGGTTCTTAGCCAAGTGAATGGCACTTTGGCTATCACAAAATACGGACACCTCCTTAGAACACGAGCTAATCTCCCCAACCAAACCTTTGAGCCACTTTGCCTCCTTGAATGCCTCGGTAATTGCCATGAACTCCGCTTCCGTAGTTGAAAGAGCTACAACATCTTGTAGCGAAGATTGCCAACTCACGGCCGTACCTCCCAAGGTAAACACATAACCCGAAGTTGATTTCCGATCATCCAAGTCTCCACCATAATCCGAATCACAATACCCAATCACACCATTTGCATCTTGGCCAAACTCCAAACAAATGTGTGAGGTACCCTTCAAGTACCTTAGAAGCCATTTCAAAGCTTCCCAATGCCCTTTCCCGGGCCTTGACATATAACGGCTCACCATGCTCACCGCTTGAGCAATGTCCGGCCTAGAACATATCATGACATACATCACACTCCCAACGGCACTAGTATAGGGGATGTGAACCATGACCCTTTCTTCTTCTTCGGATTGAGGACAAAGCTCCTTTGAGAGCTTGAAGTGAGAACCGAGAGGAGTAGAAACGGGCTTTGCATTGCTAATTGAGAATCTCTCAAGAACCTTCTCAATGTACCTCCTTTGGCTAAGGTGCAATGCCCTCTTAGATCGATCTCTCCAAATCTCCATCCCAAGTATCTTCTTGGCTTCACCAAGATTCTTCATATCAAACTCACTACTCAACAACTTATTCAAATTGTTGACCTCAATCAAATGCTTGTAAGCAACCAACATATCATCAACATAAAGCAAAAGGTAAATGAAGGAACCACTTACTAGCTCTTTGTAGTAGACACAACTATCATAGGAGCTTCTTGTGAACTCATGAGCCAACATAAACGAATCAAATCGCCTATACCATTGCCTAGGAGATTGCTTCAACCCATACAATGACTTCACCAAACGGCACACATGTTCTTCTTTCCCTTCAACCTCAAAACCTTCCGGTTGCTTCATGTAGATTTCCTCCTCCAAGTCCCCATGGAGGAAAGCAGTCTTAACATCAAGTTGGTGTAGCTCCAAGTCTTCCATAGCTACCAAGGCAAGCAAAACTCTAATGGACGAGTGCTTCACAACCGGTGAAAATACTTCATGAAAATCAACACCCTCAACTTGAGTGAAACCCATTGCCACAACTCTTGCCTTGTAGACGGGGCCTCCCGAATCCGGTGTACCCTCTTTTCTCTTGTACACCCATTTACACCCAACGATCTTCTTCTTCTTAGGTGCAACAACCAACTCCCAAGTATTGTTCTTGTGCAAAGATTCAATCTCTTGCTTCATCGCCATCAACCACTTGCTTGAATCGGGTAGAGACGTTGCTTCCTTGTAGGAGCATGGATCATCAAAAGTCTCTACCTCATTTGCCACGGTGAGAGCATATTGCACATAGTTACACTCCTCAACATATCTTTGAGGAGGCTTGATTTGCCTTCTTTGTCTCTCACTAGCAAGTGTCTTGCGTTGGGTTTGTGGTGAATCCTCAACATGCCTCTCTTGAGTGAGAGCATCATCATGTGAAGCACTTTCAAGCTCCACCTTCTCCTCGGTGTCATGAGATGAACCTACATCATTACAAATAGCAAGCTCCTTCTCCGAAGTGATCATATATGATTCATCAAACACATTTTCTAGCTCTAGGTTCAAGTTTATCCTCATTTACATGAATGTAGCCCGGACAACCAAACACTTTCAAATTAGAATAATCACAAGGAGTTCCGAACCATACCTCTTGAGGAGATTTAAAGTTAAGGGCGGAGTGAGGAGATCGGTTCACCAAATAGCATGCCGTTGCAACCGCTTCGGCCCAAAAAATCTTCCCCAACTTGGCTTGGGAGAGCATACATCTTGCCCTCTCTAGGAGAGTCCTATTCATTCTCTCCGCAACACCATTTTGTTGAGGCCTCCCAACACAAGTTCTATGACGAACAATGCCTTCATCAAGACAATACTTAGTGAACTTCTTTTCAACAAACTCTAGGCCATTGTCGGTTCTCAAAACCTTGATCTTCTTGTCGGTCTTTTTCTCAATCATAGTCTTCCATTGAAGAAACACATCAAACACACCATCCTTGTGCTTGAGAAAGAACGACCACACCTTCCTAGAGAAATTATCAATTATTGTGAGCAAGTAACTACAACCACCCAAAGAAGTCTTCCTAGAGGGACCCCACAAATCCGAATGGATGTAATCAAGAGGTCCTTTGGTGTTGTGTATTGCGGGCTTGAAGCTAACCCGCTTGTGTTTACCAAACACACAATGCTCACAAAAGCCAAGGTTGCCAAACTTCACATTATCTAGCAATCCTTGCTTGCAAAGTTCGGACATTCCTTGCTCTCCCATATGACCAAGCCTCAAATGCCAAAGCTTGATATCATCGTCACTCATAGTGCCGGTGGCGACATTTGCCGAACCACTAACCATGGAACCTTGTAGCACATACAAGCTTCCCCTTTTAATACCCTTCATCAACACAAGTGCACCCCTAATAACCTTCAATACTCCACCTTCCGCTATGTACTTACACCCATTATTGTCAAGAGTACCAAGAGAGATCAAGTTCTTCTTCATTTCCGGAACATGGCGGACCTTGGACAATGTTCTAACCGTGCCATCAAACATCTTGATATCCACGGACCCTATGCCAATCACCTTGCAAGTTGCGTTGTTACCCATGGTGACCTTGCCTCCATTATACTCCTCATATGAGGTGAACATGTCTTTGTAGGGTGTCACATGAAAAAAACATCCCGAGTCCATTATCCATTCACTCTTGTTCTTGAGCCTATCATGAGTAACAACCAAAGCTCCACTTTCGCCATCGGAGTCAACATAGCTTACATCGGCGGAGTTCATGGGTTCCTTGCCTTTCACGGGATTACTATCCCCCGATTGCTTGTTTTTCAACTTGTAGCATTCGGACTTAATGTGCCCCTTTAGGTGACAATAATTACAAGTCTTGTGCCTATTAGAATTGGGCTTCTTTGACTTAGAACGCCCCCTATTCTTACCACCATTACCACCTTGACTAGTAGATGCAACATCATTTGATCTACCCCTAACAAACAAGCCATCACTAGAGTTTGATGATTTAGATGTCAATTGATTATCAATCAACTCCCTTTGTTTCAAAGCATCCCTAACATCATCAATACTCAAATCATCTCTACCATACAAGATAGTTTCCCTAAAATGCTTGTATGAAGATGGTAATGAACACAACAACCAAATAGCCAAATCTTCATCATCCAAAGTCACATCAATGTTTTGAAGATCCATCACAATAGAATAAAACTCATCAATATGAGACTTAAGAGAATTACATTCCTCAAGTCGAAGGTCATACAATCTACTCTTGAGTAGAAGTCGGTTGGTGACACTCTTTGCCATGTAAAGAGACTCCAACTTCAACCATAGACCCGCCACCGAGTCCTCCTTAGCAACTTCCCTCAATACTTCATTCGAGAGGCAAAGTTGTATTGCCGATAAGGCCTTCAAATCCAATTCTTCCCATTTCTCTTCGGTCATTGTAGTAGGCTTCTTCACCTTGCCCTCTAGAGCCTTGTGAACACCATTTTGAATCAAGATTGCCTTCATCTTCACTTGCCATAGTCCAAAGTTAATGGACCTATCAAACTTCTCAATGTCAAGCTTCATTGTTGACATATTCTTCAAAGAAATCAACTAGAAACCTCCCAAACCTTAAGCTCTAATACCAATTGTTAGATATAAATGCAATTTCTAGGACCTAGGGTTTGCTAGTTAACTTCTAGTTCAACAATAAATGCAAAGTTGTAAACTTTAAGTGAGAAAAGTAAGCAATAAAGAGAGACAAAGATTTAACGTGGTTCGGTCAACCTTGACCTACATCCACAAGCAAGAACCTTGGAGTTTTCTTTAGCCTCTCTAATGGAGGAATTACAATGGAGAAGAAGAGAGAGAGAGGAGAGAGAGAGAGAGAGAGTTAACTTTTGTGGCTAATTTGAATCTTGGGGTTCTAAAAGACTTTAGGATGCCTTATATATGACATCCTAAAGGTTACAAAATAACCCAAAACCCAAAACATTAAATCCCGGAAAAATCCGGATTAAATCGCGAAAATACGTAACAGGGCAAGCTGCCCGGCCGGGCGCCCGCCCAGGCCAGACAGCTCGCCCGGGCCCAACACCTGCCCGCCCGGTGCAGGTTCTTCAGATGCAAACTGCCTTCGAGGCAGATTAGAAGAAGGGATGCAGGCCCGCCCGAGCTGCACGCTTGCCCGCCCGGGCTGTATGGCCCGCACGGGCTGCCCCTCTCGGCCGGGTCTTCACTTCGCTCGTCCGGGCTGATGCATCGAGCTCTATCTCCTTCTCTTCTTCGCCAAGAAATCAAGGCACATTTAACACTTATTGGTTGGAAGTTCCAGCTATCTTGATAGAAATTTAATATCTTTATTTCCCTCACAGCAAATTCTTTTTTTTCCACAAGGAATCGTGATGTCTTTCTATGGGATCGCGGGCCTCTTTATTAGCTCATATTTATGGTGTGCAATTTCGTGGAATGTAGGTAGTGGTTATGATCGATTCGATAGTAAAGAATATTGAATGCTATTTGTAAGGTCTATCCAAATGACTTGGTTTCCTTTATCTTTCTGAAACTTGTTACAATGATGTTTACTTTGTGTGACTGCTTTAAGTAGAAATATATAGATGTAAAGTAGGATTGGTTTGAATAGATTCTTAAAAGTTGGGTCCTTCCTTAGTCCTTACATCTTTTAAGTCAGCCTTATCTTACTCTCTTTGGTTTCCATCATTTCATTCTATTTCATTTTACTTTGTTTTTCCTTCTCCCATCTTTTTATTTTCTTTCCCTGCTATAGTTTATGGAAGCATTGTTTTTGAAGTGTGAGATTTGGCCAATATGCATACTAACAGTATTCACAAAGAGAAAGGAAGAGGTAAGAGAATTGTGTCGTTTGTGTGGTCATGTAATTACCTGTTTGAAAAGTTGAACTAGTTTTAAGTTCAAACGATGAGTAGATGTCTTTGTTATTACTTCGAGATGACTTCTAACTAAAATAAGAGAAGTGGCTAGGTTGATCATTGATGAATGCGGTGCGAATTGCATATATTAGAACTTTACTGCAATGAGGAGCTTGAACTGTTGTAGCAAACACATCAGAGTAAAATTGAATCTTTGAGGATGCCAAATTGCTCATGACAGGATCTTTTTGCAAGTGACTGTAATGCCTTGATGATACTTCCTCTGTTTTTTTTTTTCTTTGCAACCAAGTAGGTCAGTGCAGAAATTAAGAAAGAGAAGAGATAAAGTTTGAGGAGAGAGAAAGTGATTATTACAATAGACAATTTTTCCATGAAAAAGAATCTATTTATGATGTGGTTGCAAGTATTGTGACATTTTCATCCAAGGGTAGTAAGTGTTATGAAAAGAAGGAAGAAGTAGATATTTGCTTGTCCGAGAATAATTGACGTATCAAATTTAATATTACAGTATAAAAATAATAGTGTGGTATATGAGGAATGTGAGCAGCAGGATATGTTGAGCGGACGTTTTTTCCGATTTCTCTCAAAAGGATCTGAACCCAATAACTAATCAGGCCTTAAATGTTTAGGAGGAAGCTCCCTTGGATGCCGTAGTATGTGTTTTAGGTGTCCAATCTCTGGATAAAGAGATTGTGACTTGGTGAGAAATGATGTTGCTTTGGAAAGTGAGGAGTGGGTAACTGTATACTCGATGCGTATCTAGTTATGTGTGAAGGGGTGGGGGCGTAAGTGGTAGCTCTTTTATGGCCCCTCTCACAGGCTAAATGTGGCATTTACTGGGTGATTGATATCTAGTCGACGAACCCATGAGTTGCTTGCACTCATTGAAGGTTTGACTTAGATGGTTGGTATTATTTCCAATCACTGTCCTGGTCGGAATCATTGTCAGTTTCTAGTTTTTGGTTTTATGAATGTAAAAGTCATATGATATAACGAGTATGCTAAACTTAAAATAAGTCATATTTATACTAAACATGTCAATTTTGAGAACCGACAATAGAAAACTAGAAATTACTTTTTCTGGTTTTCATATTTTTGTTTTTGGTTAAAAAAAATTGATAACCGAAAAAGAAAACGATAATGAACAAGCCCTTATAGCCAGCTTTCAGTTGAGAAACTTGAGCTAACCTAATATACAATGTCTATTAACTCTCTTATCTCTCTCATTCTTATTATTGTCCTAATTTCAATTCTCAATTTTT
The DNA here is from genome assembly GCA_947646795.1 of Beta lomatogona. NCBI lineage: Eukaryota > Viridiplantae > Streptophyta > Magnoliopsida > Caryophyllales > Amaranthaceae > Beta > Beta lomatogona. The sequence goes on along the minus strand of CANSNZ010001062.1, from coordinate 2,567,820 downwards.
TTAGTAATACCTTCTCTTTAGTTAAATTGAAGAATTGAGATACTTAAGAAATTTGGGATATTAGTATGGATCTTATATTATGGGACCACTATTTGCTGTATACAAGGAGTTACTTCCATCTCTGGAATATGTACCAGTAACTGATCCAGTTTCTAATGAATTCGAGTGGCAGGTCCATATGTGTAATAAGCTTGCTAGTCGGCATATACGGGTCGGACTTGCTGCCCCTAATGCTGTACCAAAATGCGACATTTGTGAAAATGCACCTGGTGGGTGGTTTTGTACATCAGAGTAATTAAGGTTAATGCTTGTATTCTCCTTCTATGTAGCAATTATTTATTAGTTCCATATATATATGCAGCTTTCTTTTATTGCGAGATTGATGGGAGTTCGCTTTGCCTGCAATGCGACATGGTTGTTCATGTTGGCGGTAAAAGAACTCACAGAAGATATCTCTTGTTGAGGCAGAGAGCGGAGGTCTGTGACTTAATGCAGATAAATGCTGTTATGATTTTTGCGTAATGTTTATTGATTTTTGTGGTGATGCGTATGTGCGTGTAGTTTCCAGGGGATAAATATGGGAATGCTGAGGACATGAGCTCACAACAGGCTGATCGAACAGAACTTAGAAGGGAGAAAGAGCAAAATCATGTAATATTTGTAGATGGTAATACTGTTCCTGATGCTCAAATGGATACCAATATGATTGATCTCAATGCTAGACCCCAAAGGACTGCCCATCAGTCTCCTAACAACCAGGGAATGGATGATGTTTCCAGGGCTAATGGTGACTCGGCAAGCATTGTTCCTGTTAGATCTTTCAAAAGCGAGCCAGAAAAATGAGCAAGGTAGATTTATTAACTAGATAATTATTATGGTGTTCTTTTACAATTGTATTTTGAGTAATTATCTATGGTAACCTTGTATTCAATTTTTTTTTCCAAAACAACCTTATTTTACAAGAAGGAGATCTTTCAGGGTTATCATAGATAATATTCTAGAGTGTTTTCTGATGTTTATGGTGATTTTAAACAATGCCCAATAAGTGAGGTTCATTCTGGACAAAAGTTTACAGGGTTACCAAGCCTATGTAGTTTCCCTTGTAATTTCCGCCAAATGATCGCCATGTTGTCTCTTATGAGATAATGAGATTTTCCATCATTTTAAAACAGAATCAGATTTCAATAACCTTTCTTGACAGATTAATTACTTTCCTGCATATCGGTGCATCAACCACTTCCAGAGTCTGTTTTGAGCAGCAATAGGGGGTGTCTTACAACCCAAAACCATGTTCCTGTTGACAATGTTATTCGAACACCACTTCCGGAGGCTGTTTTGAGCAGCAGTAGGGGGTGTCCTACAACCCAAAACCACATTCCTCTTGACAATGTTATTTTAACTCGTAGAAAGCGTTGCTGTGCTCCTTCAGTCTCGTGGGATAGTATCCCCGACCTCCAAGAAGCCTTGGAAAGCTATTTCAGCCTTATGACAGATAAGAACCATTCATACATCTCTTATTGGTATAAATTTCCACCCTATGGAAGGGTGGCAATGGACTTCGCTGTTTTGCTGTCATGAGCTCTACTTGTTAGAGAATTTACGATGAACGGTTAGAATTGAGGGCTTTCGTGTCTCAATTGAGGAATAAGCTCTTTGGTTAAAAGTTACACAACACCTATAGTAAAAGTAGGACTGTTCGTGGGTTGGAGTGATGCGGTTTAGGATATAACCCAATCCAAACTGCAAATAGGTAGTTTGAGGTTTTCCCAAACCAAACCACACCACACTTTTACCCAAACCAACCCAAACCGCACCACGTGAAACGGGTTGGTGCAGTACAGTTTAACCAATTTTTCATCCGCGATATGAGTTTTGTAACTATTTTTTTACATATGTGGACCGTTTGGTGTGGTTTTCTATATTTGTAGACTTTGGTAAAGTTTTGCAAACTTGTTGGAAAATAGTTTATTAGCTACAAATTGTTGGAAAAGTAACTCATAAAAGACTAAAATATGCAGTACAAAGTTGTTGAAAACCCAATACATAGTTAATAGTTTTCGTAGAACTAGATAATCAGATACAAGACTCCAAATGTCCAATGTAAAATATAAAAAATTCATCTAAAAAGTTTTGCGGTTCATAGTGCGATTTGCTTGAAATCACAAACCAATCCACAATTTTGAAACCGCAAATCAACCCAAACTGCGAAAAAACGGTTTGGGTTGTAGTTTGGTGTGGTCTAGATCATACTCTGAACAGCCCTGGGTTGCAGTTTGGTGTGGTCTAGATCATACTCTGAACAGCCCTAAGGCTTTGTTCTTTTGGACTGAATTAATGAAAATTCAGTTCAGTTAAGACAAATTCAATTCAGTTCAGTTTCGGAAAATTCAGTTCAGTTCATTTAGTTTCCTCTCACAATTTTCATTCATTTCAGTTCAGACAAATTCAGTTCACTTCAGGCAAATTCAGTTCAGTTTATTTCAGTCCAAAAGAACAGGGCCTAAGTAAAAGTGCATTTATATGACGAACATTTGTCTCTTCATACAACCTTTTCCTAGGGGGTCTAATGATCTCTTATAGTCTAACTATGAGAGATTGTAAAGAAGGCGTTCCGTAGATGGAGAGAGCTTCTATTACCGAAAGAAATATATACTCTTTCCAACCCACATTAGTTTGAACACTTATTTGGACAAAGAGTTTTGGGAGATAAGTGTTTGCTAGCTTATCAATTGTTATTTCAATGAATTAGATGCGATGAGAGTTCGCGGGGCATTTAATATTGATAGAAAGTGAGTGGCGATGGAAAAGTATGAACTGTGGGTAAAAGTGTGTATGTAACAAGTAATAGAAGAATACTGGGTTCTTTTCCAAATAAAAAGTGTTTAAACAAATGTGGGATGATGGAAAAGGAAAATGTTCAAACTATTATGAAATGGAGAGAGTAGAAATTATTAAGTGTGTTGAGGGTGTACTCAACAGCAGATATACAAGTAGCATTTAGTGTTTTAGCCAACACAAAACTTATTTTAAGGTGAAATGCTGTGCTTGATAAAGTAATGGTCTAAGATAACTTTTATACATCGAGGTAGTGTTTTGAAATTGCTAAAATATTATCTCTCATACTTTAGTTTACTGTTTACAAAGTTTTGACTTTCACAATATCCTTGATACACTTTTGACTATTACTCCATCTGTTTCTTTTTGTTCTTCATATTTTGACTTTCACGTTTGCCAATGCACGTCTTTGACCTTAAATATTTTTCATAATGTATTTGTAAAAATTATAATGATTAAATATTAATAAAGTACTCATTGAGATGAATTAAACAAGACCACACATGACTATATTTTTTTTATCATATGTTGAAAATAATTTAGAGGATTCTCTCTAGTTGTGAATAGTGTCAAGATTCTAAACAGTAAGAACAAAAAGAAACATAGGGAGTAGTATCTTTAATATTATCTATCCCCTCTCACAAACACATATAATCTACTTCCGCTATTCACTTTTACTTGCAACATGTGGGGGAGGCAAAAGAGCCAAGGAGAGGAGATGGGACCCATGTGATGAGGAGAGAGAGAGCTCAATGCCAAAAATATTGGTGTCGCAAGTAATTTGATATTGCTATAAAATGGAAGTGTTGCAAGTAAAAGAGAATGAAGGAAGTATTAAGGATCTTGATCCTTCTTCATGTAGGGACTTCTTATTTGCCTCGAGCAGATACATAGAACTTAACATTCTGTTTTAACCTTGCAAGTAATTATTGTTAAGATTCAATGTTTCTGCCATAGCCTGAGTGTTGTCTTTCACTTCATAGTGTGCTGCATCTAACAGACTTGCAGTTTCCCTGTAAATTCGAAGTATAATGTAATTGCCTGTTTTTTTTTTTTTTTTTTTTTTTTTTTTTGAGGTTGCAGAGTGCAGATCTGCATACCGGAGATCCCATAAACCTGGTGCGTCGATTCCAACTTTCAAGCCAAATGTTTCATACTTTGATGCTTGAGAGTTGAAGCTTATTCTTGCATGTAAAACACCAAAATCATAGGCTTTAAAGACAATGATCATATCTGAAGTCCCATATCTGCAATAGTGCAATGCCCTTGAGGACAAAGTCCATAATATAGCCTATTGTAAGAATCATGGGCTATAAACTGCGGCCATTGTTGCCATAATGGAAGCAACTGTATAAATGATGGTGTTCAAGTACAGTCGATATTGCACAGGTTCAAATTTTATGTGTATACATGTGAATTGTTTCATATCGGAAAAGACGAGAGAAGATGGCTACTTGATAAGCTAATAGAGTTACGAAGATGGCTACTTGATAAGCTAATAGAGTTACTCTTTTTATCGCCAATTGCCTTTTTGGATAAAAACTTTCTTGAGCTTACAAGTGGTTGACCCTCCTTTTGAAATTTAACATGGTAATGGTTTAGTATGCGGTCTAAATTACGGTAAATTTCAAATCAAGTTGTTTTTGTGGCTTGCCTTGGTTGAGGTTTCAAAATCGCGATTTGGTTTGATTTATAGACAATGTTCTTTGCGGTTTGGTTTGATTTATCAAAAGTTCAGATAAACAAACCGCAACAAAACATTTTTAGGTCCAAAACACCATAAAGAAGAATAGTGTTAAATGGAACTTCATCTATCTTAAAGCCACAATAACATATACTCCTACTAGTAATCATGAATTTAATTAAATTAGTTTGTTGAATATGGAGCCACTCAGTCTAACTATACTAGAAGGATTAGAGTAGTAATTAATTTTCCTCAAGAGATCTTCAAGCTTCTTTAGTTCCTCGTAATATGGTATATATATTTTCCTGCCCATTTTCATCATTGCCACTATGCCTTCATTGCTTTACTCTTTTGGCTTCAATCTCGCATTATTAACACAGTAATAAGCATTACCTACGCATATATTTGGTGAAAAACTTTCTAAAATGTAAACCAGAGGTGTTCAACATGGGTCCGGCCCGAAAATGGGCCGGTTTTGGGCACGATTTTTCGGCCCGCGGTCGGGTCCAGCTCGGCCCGATTTTTTGGGCAAAAATTCCGGGCCACAGGAAACTTAAATATGCAAAACTAGTCTAAATTTTGCCCCGATACGAAAAAAGCCTGAAAAGCCCCGGCACGGATTTGCGGGTTATGGCGCGAAAATTACGGCCCGCGGCTAGGCCAGGCCAGAGACTTTGGCCCGAAATGGGCCAATTTTTTTTTATTGTAAACTAATTTTATGTATATGGGCGTACTCATAGAGACTAAATGAACCCTTCATCCTCAAATAAGTATTTTGTTTACTATTGCAGTCTCCTATACATGACTTTCACCATCAATTTTTTTTATTGCATATTAGTAAAATATATTATTTTTTGTTTTATTGAAATTATATAATTAAATAAATATAGTAAGAGCTTACAGTAGGTAAATTATGTGCTAGTTAGTTGAGTCCATGATGCACTCATTAAGATCATTACATTTTCACCACTCAGTTAACTAATACTCTAATAGCAACAAAGACTAGTAGTAGATTTGCATGTGCCATTCTTTTCCGTTCTCATCTTGAATTCTCTCTTGGTCATGGCAAACTGTAAGCTACCAATTACATTTTTAGGGATTGTCTATCAACAAGTTCACATATTTTAGGGATTCTAGCTCGATTAGTTCAGATTGGACTCAAAATTCCAAACCCACTAGGTTCTCATCTACTATACTAATTTCACAGTTAGCCTAGTTCTTTTTCCATATAATTAATATACACATGACAATATAATCATCTTGGAAATCTAGAAATATTTGCACCAAAAATTAAACCCCTAGTAAAAATAGGCTGGATTTTTCGAAACATTGAAAAAAATCACTTTGATACGGGATCACAAAATTCATCAATTTTCAAATACACTGAGAGGAAACAGATTAAAATCATTCTCGCAATTATAACAAATATTTATCAGATTGTCTCACCAAAAGCTGTACTCGGAAATATGTGCGAGAGATGTCCACCAGTGCATACTCAATTATTGTAGTTTTTATGAAGGAAACAATTATTTCTTTCAATTTGTTATGCATCAGTTAGATTCAAATTTCTCTTGTAAATGTCATATGACTCTCTATAATGAATTAATTTTACTTTAAGATTCTAATATAAAAGGAGTAATATAGCTTATGAATCATGTAGTATAGTCTTTGCTGCATAAAGATTAATTTATTGATCATAAATCCATATTAACATACTCTGATCCTACTAGACGTGATGAATTTAAAAATGAAAACTAGTTTACAGAAGTTGGAGCAATTAAGTTCTATTCTTATTATCATATCTTTATTATCCGTAATATTCCTAATAATTCTATGCTAGGAAGGATCAAAGTAGTTTTTTCCCCCGAAATCTTCATTTTGGACACATTTGGTCGCAACCTGCTTGAGTTGTATAACATTTATGAAGTACCACGCAACAAAAGCAATCGACATTTCCAACGCACTTATCAGGATCGCAACGTGGTATAACTATTTTCTTGCCCATCTTCATTGTTTCAACTCTATTTACTACACCAGTCCACCTTTCCTTGCTTTGCTCTTTTGTCTTCAATCCTTCATAATTTTTTCCTTCATAAACATCACCTACACACACATATATATATAGAGGAAATAAACTTTTTTTTAGGAATTTTGACATAAATAATAGATATATGTACTTTTATGGGAATTTTTGAAGCTATATGAAGACTCATTTTGCTATTAAATAATTTCTATTACCTTTATGAATTACATACACAATTTCAACCATAATAGTTCTAATTACATAGAAGATGATCAAATTCTGACATTTCGAAATTATACATTGAATATTTTGACATTTATATTAGCGAGAATTTAAAGACAATGCTTTATAAGTTCACCTACATCGTCAAACATGACAATTATTTGAGAATTACGAGTAATTATTATCGTTATGATTGAATTTTTTATATGTTGACTTAAAAGCTGAATAAACTTTTTATTAATAAGGTAAGATGAAGTCCCTTGCAAATAGGGGGGAAATTGGGGATCCTTTTTGTAAGGGTAGTAGCTCGATCCGGGACCTTCGAGATTGGAGGTGATGCCAACACCACTAGGCTATCACCTTCTGCTCAAAAGCATAATAAACTACTTATGAGTTATGAGGAACATAAATCACGGAATATACTACAGTACACCTTATGTACGTTTACAAACTATAAAGTTCCAAATACACACATATATTAAAGAAATACAAACAAAAAACACAAATTTAATTGCATTACTTACAGTTTGCCATGACTAGGAGAGAGATAACGATAACGGAGAGAATGGTACATGCAGATGTAGCCTCCATTGCTATTAGTTAAATGACTAATGACTGGTGAATGAGAGTATTAGTGAGTACATCGTGGACTCAATGACCATGGTACTTATACCCATAATATATTTGGTGATTTTGGAAGGTGAAGATTTTCTTAGATTGAAATATCACTATAGTAATAAATTGAGTTGATCTCCTCCCTTCGATAAATATGGAGTATATGATAGCAAAAACATACGGTTTTCGTAAACAATATCGCGGAAAATCATTAGTTCAGTAATGAATTGCCATATATTGCTGAAAATTCTAAATGGTGTATATATTGCCATAATATCGTGCCATTAATAGAGATTTTAATAATTTAATCATGAGATTGACTATCAACTAGTTTTATTTTATCAAATTTCATGCCACTTACTTATATTTGTTATATGGATTTTTCTAACCTATGTAACAAGGCATAGGTTAAGAATTTAAAGATATTATTAAAAAAAACTATATATACACCAAGATTTTATGTGAGCATAATAAATAATGATATATACTGATAATAGAGAGAATTATATAAGATTTTTTAGTTTGATTGGATTTTGAAATGGAAACATTTTGTATAATTATATCTTATATAGGAATTTTAATGCTATTAACCTATGCCTTGTGGTATAGGTTAGAAAAATATATTCAAGAATGAGAGAAATGGGTGCAGGTTAGATGGATCCAAATCCATGAGTTCTCGTCTAGAGAGTGGCGTAAAGTTGGTAAAATAGGGAGTTGTTTACAATACCATAGATAAGAAGAAGAAGAAGAGGAGAGTGAGGGATAGCTAAGTTGGTTGGAGCTTCCCTCCAGGTTCCAGGTGATCTTGGGATCGATTTTTATCCCCGCCCTTGTGGCTCATTCGCACAAAAAAATAGATAAGAAGAAGAAATAGGAAAAAGATATTCAAGTGACCTACATGTACATAGCCAACACCGTAAACTTAGGTATTTTTAGCAAAATAACTCTTATAAAAAATCCAAGTAATATGCAAATTATATAGGTGTAAAAACTAATTACAATATACTACGAGTTTGAGAATTGACTATACTGTTTATTCTATTAAATATGAATACATTTTATAAAGCAAATTCTGCCAAAAGATAATACCACGAGCGCTATCAGTTTGGTTGAAAATCGATGGTTAAATTGCAAACTGATGACCAACTGAACTGAACTGAATTGACCCATAACTGAAAAGTTAAAAACCGATAAGTCAATCAGATTAAAGTAAACTGCGATTAACCGAACTGAAACTGTATCGAAAACAAACTAAGCTGAAATTAACTGCATGGAAAACCGATTTAAACTGAACTGAAAATGAACTGAATTTAATTGAAAACTGTTTCAAATTGTTTTTAACTGAACTGAATCAAAATTAAATAAAACTGTTTTTAACTGAACTGAATCAAATTGTTTTTAACTGAACTGTATAAAACTGAATAAAACTGTTCTAAACTGAACCGAATCAAACTGAATAAAAAAGTATTAAACTGTAGAGAATAAAACTGTCTCAAACTGAACTGTTTCAAAATATAACACCTAATTTCGTAATTTTTTTTAATTTGTATTATACTAGACCTTGGCCTTTTCATTGTTATACTTTGACTTTGATTTATTATTCCAAGCCTATATTGTGTACATCATATGTACAGTATAACTTCTCCTCTCACGCCTGTATTCTAACTTTTTGTGGAAAAGTTTTTTAAACAATGAACAAGGCCAAGGTTCAGTATAATCTTTCTTGTCTTTCAATGTTAAACTAGAATGAATTGCAATCAATTTGAAGAAATAAATTTTGAAAAATGTATCACGTGTGCCTCCTCACTTTTATATCTCACTAAAAATCAAATACTCCATTATTTTATATCTACAAAATCATTTAAATATATTAATTTCGTCTTTTACTAAATGTATACTACATCATTCCTTTATAACTATTTATAAGCTGGTACCATCTAAAATTATATTTTCTAATAATATGATATTTCAAAATATTGCGTATCGATACATTTATAAAAAATTTAATAATAATTAATATATTATGAAAGAGAGGAGAGAGTTTCTTTTACTCTTGTATTAACAAGATAACATAAATCTATTAGACTTATTATCACTATCAAAATCAAACCAAAATAATTACTTGAATTAAACAAAAACTTACTTAAATTAACCAGCAAATATCACTTGAATTAACTAACTAAATATCAAATTGAAATCAATATTACAGAAAAATAAGAACAAAAAAACCAACAAAAATAACATCAAAAAATTAAGAAACGATAGAGAACAATAAACAAATCTACGCAAAAACTGAAATACAAAATTCCTAATTATGCAGCAGTATGCACGGAAAAAACGCAATCATCAAATCTAAAATAAAAAGTTAAACTAAAAAATTTACAGCAGCTTTAACGCAAAAAAAAAGCAACTAAAAAATGTGAAAAAATTAACAAGCTAAATCAATAAGTAAATTACGAAAATAATATACAATGACAAGCTAAATCAAAAATCTAAAAAAAAAAATCAGACTTGTTGAAGATTTCTACAATGTTTATGTGATTTCAACAAGCGAAATTAAGAAATGATAGATAACAATCAACAAACTAAATAGAAAAAAGAAACTCTAACCCTAACCAGAAGATGAAGGGGAGATAAAAATAAAAAACTCAAACGCCTTAAATTCAGCAGTGGAAATGCCTTAAATTTAGATGTTGTTCGTTTAAATGAAGACGTTTTCTTGGTAGATTTCGGAATTGATACACCCATAACCTGTTTACAAGACGAACTTATTGGAGCTAAAAATACCCAGAAAATTCGGTTTGAAAATCGAATTGGGTTCCTCAATTTAGTTATGGGTGAATAGTTGATTAACAAGCAGTTTCTTGAGAGGTTTTTTTATTGATTTAGTTTCGGGTGATTCCACGGCCAGGCAACGGCCAGGTTTAATGATTTAGTTGGGGGTTCTGCAGACGTTGATGTAGTTTCTACAGATGCCCGATCTTGGTGCTGCAGGTCGTGGAAACTTCGGATGCTTGTTGGGGAAGCCAATAGGGAAGAACGATGGTGGCAGTGGTGAGGAGAGAGGGTGAAAGTCGTGGCGTTAGGTGGTGGCGTGAGAGAGGATGTGACGTGAGGATGAGAGATAGAAGGAGCAGAAGAGGGTCGAGGGAGGATGGAGGCAAAAGAAAAATGTGGGGGAACAAACACACTTCTTTTATACCTAACAATGTTAGGGTTTCTAAATATAATCTCATCCGTTGGATCGAAATCATCAACGGATGAGATTAGATCTCATCTTTTTTTCTCTTTTATGTTTCAATACACAATTAATGGTTAGATTTTAATCCTTCTTAGATCAATGGTTCTAATTCTGATCTATGATATCATTCTTTAGCCAATAGAAAAATAGAACAAATGTAATAGCCTATATTTTAAGCAGGTTTAATAACGACTTTATAAATGATATTTGATAAGTATAATAACTGATATTTTTAGACACGTTTTAGTCAAAGTTAGCTATGTTCATATTAGTAAAGAAATTACTTTGAGAATTATTATCTATCGTCTAAAGTAAGTTCCAAGCACAAATAAGTTAGTATGGATTTTATATAATAGAGATATTGAGTGAAGGATTTTAAGCTTTGAAATAAAGAGAAACCCATTTTTAATCACAATTTATCTCTCCTCACTCATGTCATCTATAGAGCATCACTCTCTCTTCTTCATAAACTTCTCAATCAAGTGCCAAAGTGTATTTTCCCATAGATCAATTGTTCTCTTCAAGATTTTTAATTACCCAAGTGGTTGAGAATTGGGAGAAACCCCAAAACCAAAATAAAACCCCAAAACCAAAATAAAACCCCAAACAATAATATTCTCTCTTCTCTGATTTTATACCCTGTACTGTGCATGTTCATGATAAGCGCGTAATATGTTATATTTTTACTCCATAATTTTAGTCTTATATTTGTTCTTTATATATTATTTTATATTTTTACCAACTTTTATTAGTAGTGGGTTATTTATGTTCTTATTATATTTTATTGAATAAATGGCTTAAATAGTGTATTATTTTTGTTATAGGTACTTTTACTATTTCACATTGGAAGAGGAAGATTACAAAAATAATCAAGGAATGACAAATAGAATAGTAGATAAAAGAATAGAAAAGAGAAAAGGTCAAGGCTTTGTACTTTTGCAATGTTACGTGGGTTTGATAGTCATACTTAACAAAATTCTCCTTCCTTCTAGAAGACTACAAGAGTCCTTTCACCTTCTACTTCGCATACAACAGCAAACAACTCACTTCAATACCCAGCAAAACTCTATCATATTCCAACGTAATTCAAGATAACAAGATGATATCAATCATCTTTCATTCTATCTTTTGGCACCCTCTTATCTTTTGTCCATCAAAAATACCAAATCTGTTTTGGGGAGGTATATATTACCGAGATGAATCACGACAAAAACACGCACGCATATACAGAGAAGTTCGTGAGAGTGAAGAAAACAAGCGGGTTCGTCCAAGATCGACAAGTTGACAGGGATTGAAGAAGCTGTATTGCGTTTTCGGAGGCAAATTGAGGGCAACGGCTGCATTAGTTCGAATCTACAGTCATGAGTTTTCTCCCTTCTACTTTCAATTAGTTGTTCTTGTGATTGAACTTGATTGTATCTGAATTTATTCATGATTTCAGTTTCTTATATCTCTATTATAATAAGTCTAATTGGTTAACGCTGAGTTGATTGAATTTAATTATTTAATTTAGTATTTATACAATTCATACTATTGTTGGTTAATTGTGAAAGTTGATATCTTTACTTGTAATTGGACGCAACTAGTTGTTTAGATACTCAAATTGTGCTATACGACTATTAGGCGCGGCGTTTAATAGTTGGATAGGGAGGACGACTTGAGATTAATAAGAGTGAGCGGCTCATCTTAATATTCTTAAGTGTATGAATTGTGCTAATAAAACAAGTTTATTAGGATTGGATTTGTTTTAGCAAGATTCTAGGTTTTTAGTGAGTAAGACAAGAATTGATCGCGGCGATAATTCACCAATCTAAGTGCTAAGTTAACTATTAAAGTGGTCTCAATTATAAAGGTTAAGAAGCTAAATTATAACTAAACATTCTATGATCGAATCGGGAACCCATAAAGTTTGTGTGTCGTCACTTGTAATTAGTAGTTTAGTAGTAGTTTTGATTTTAATTAGTCTAAGCAGTGGTTACAACCGAAACCCCCCTTAATCGTACATATGTAATAGTGTAAATAGTGTAAATTCGTATATAATATATATTTTTGTCACTTAGTTGAATATTTGAGTTTAGGAAGTTAATAATCTTCTCGTGGGATCGACCCTTTCTTACCCTTTTACTAGTTATAAAATTTTTTGAAGGTTTAAGTTAGGTTTTTAATTTTATACGGTAAACGTCACATATCAAATTTTGGCGCCGGTGCCGGGGAGATTAGTTTTAACTTGCTAAAGAACAATATATCTTTTTGCTCAAAAGTTCAATGGATTGTCAATAACTTGTAATTCTGTGTTTTGTGAATTTCTTAATCAGTTTAAAAAATTGCATGTAAATCTTTGTTTAAAGTTTCAAGTACTAAAATGATGCATTGGCTCTTATATGCTTACTGTTCTGTTTTCTAGTGTGAGCACTAGGCATTAGTGCTTATATGAATACCACAAATCAGTCATTACCAATGCCCCCTAATTGAGCTAATTTGATAAAATTAAGTTGGAAGCATAGAGATGCATAATCTTAATCCTAAATGCAACCGAATTTAACGTTTGATTTTTTTTTCCTTTTTCTAACAGTAGTGCTACTTGAATAACTGAGTATGTTATATCAATCTTGTCTTGTGTCTCAACTTTATCATTGCTAAGAGAGTATAACATAATTTTGAAATCAATTACATTTTTGTTATATCTTGGTGCTCTGAGGCATGAATAATTTATATTAGAATTAGTTTAAACTAACCCAAAGTAAGATATATACTATTCTTGCTGGCAGCCTGTCACTATTTGTACCTGTAATCAGGCTACTAATAGTAGTTTCATTTTTTTTTCTCTTGAATCAAACTCACGTCTTTAGAGGTTGTGATCTCATAGTTGTCTAGTATTAACTAATGACTTACATATATAATAAAACACAATATCTCATCAATAATTTCCTAGCTTAAAGTTAGGTTGAAACTTAGTTTGGTCACCTAGCACTTGTATTCGTCATTTGCTCAAGTCAGATTGGTTATATTGGGTTAATTGCTTGTTTCTTGGCCAAATTTATACAAGTTATTATCTTGATTGATCTAGTCTAACTAGTAAAGAAATGGAAGCAACTAAGTATATGGCATGTTTTCCATCAATTTTTTTTTGCATGACATATACTTGTATTATCTTGAATTCAAAAAAATTATGGAGCTTCTAACTAGGAATGAATTTGAGTTTGATTCATGTTTTGACTTGTCTTGATATTTATAGTAGGTTTAGACTGGTTAGGTATTAAGTATTCTGTCATATGATCCTGCAAATTTGTGACATGAGATACATTGGTAAGTAGAAGTCAAGCAAGTGATTATAAATACAAGGGGCCAGTAAGTAGCTCTTGTCTTAAAGTTGTGAATTGCCATGTGTTAGAAAAAATTAACTATTGCAAGGAACTTAAGAGTCCTGTCAGATTATAAAATAGAATTCTAAACTATAACAAGATACTTTACCTTGTGATTTAGGTGCTGCAGTCACCTAACTAACTAGCCCAAAGCTTGTATAGTACAAATTTTACTCAAATTCTACAACATATTATGCTTCCTGGCAGTTGGACATATGTGACAATGAACTGTTTTTTTTATAGTGCTTTCTAGCATGTGTTTTGGTTAACAGTTGCATAATTTTGTTTTTTTTTTCTTTACTGGACTATGCTCATAATGGAACAATCTTGAGTGCTTATAGACTGACCAGTTTTATTATATGATTGCTGATTGAAATATATATGTCACTGATTCAGTTACTTATATTATATTAAGCTGATAATGTTCTACTAATTTGGGTAGTAAAGAAGAGAGCCTAATAAAGAAACAATTTGGACAACCAGAGAGTCTCTACAAGATAACCTCTTGCCCAAGACTTTAAAAAAAAAAACAAAGAGATCAAAGCAATTTTTAGTACAGGTGTTTAATTCTGTCCAGGTACTTAGACTTAGTACATTATTCAATTAGTTTTCTTTTTGCTTGCATACTAGATTTGACTCACTGCATTGTTTTATAATTGGTCGCCTAATATGCGAAAAATTCTAGGATAGATGAATACTAATAATTCGAATAATGATACACGGACCATATATTGAATATATTCTACTTCCTTTGTGTTCTGCACTCATGATTCGTTTTTAAGTGTGGGGGGGGAGACATCCATTTCCGTTTATATGGTTTTAGCTATGATTTGTTTCTCCGGATATTCAATGGTTATATCTAAAGTACATAATTTCATGAACTTCACTCCTAAACTTTCTATTTTCTATTTTCAGGTGCATGAATTTGGATACTGCAACCAAACTTAAGCGCATAAACCAGTTCATTGAAACTCTAAACTAAGCTAGCCCAGAGAAATTACTTTACATCTTTCTAGATAAACCAATGGAAGACTCAGAGATGGGTGAGGAGAGAACTTTGAAGGAATTGGGCGCTCCAAAGCTAGATGATGAACCTCTTTGCATTGTTTTTCCAACCTTGGAGAAACCCTTGAAGCTGAACTCAGGTTTTCTTAATCTTCTTCCCAAATTTTATGGGAATGCAGGTGAGGATCCTCATAGACATTTAAAAGAATTTATAGTTGTTTGTTCAACTATGAAACCTGAAGGAATTGAACAAAATCATGTAAGATTGCATGCTTTCCCATTTTCCCTACATGATTTAGCTAAAGATTGGTTGTATACTCTGTCTTCTGGTTCCGTTATGACTTGGGACGCCTTACAAAAAGATTTTCTTGAAAAATTCTTTCCTGCAAGTCGTATTGGATCCATAAGAAAGGAAATATGTGGAATTAGACAACATGCTTCAGAATCATTTTATGAATATTGGAACGTTTTAAAAGATTATGTGCTTCATGTCCACAACATCAAATAACTGATCAACTGCTGATTCAATATTTTTATGAACAATTGTTGCCTAATGATAGGGGTATGATTGATGCTGCTAGTGGTGGGGCATTAGTAGACAAAACACCAACTCAAGTTAGGAAATAGCCCAAAACACTCAACAACATAGCACTAGAAATGACGTTAAAAGAGTAAATGAAATTGACTTAAGTGGTGTAAAATCTCAATTGCAAGAAAATGCTCAACAAATTGCTACTTTGACCACTTTAGTGTCTAAAATTGTTGTTAGTAATGAGTCTAAAGCTAGAGTATGTGGTATATGTTCTGATTTTTCTCATGTTACTGATGCTTGTCCTACTTTGCAAACTGAAGATGTTAATGCCTTAGGTGGTTTTTCCAATCAAAGAAAATATGACCCTTATTCACAGACTTATAATGAAGGTTGGAAAGATCACCCAAATTTTAGGTATGGAACTAGACCACAATTTTCACAAATTAATCAACCTAGGCAATTTGGTGAGCAAAACCCCCTAGCCCAATCTTCTGGCCCATCTTTAGAAGGCATGATGAAGCAACTTGCAACTCAAATAGGCCAAGCACATAACCAAAATATCGAGTACCAAAAGAAAACTGATTCTCACCTTCACCACCTTGATACACAAATTAGCCAGATTTGTACTTCTTTAAGTAATATAGAAAGCCAAGTTTCAGGCAAACTACCATCTCAACCTTTGCCAAATCCAAATAAACAAGTAAATGCAGTAATGATCAAAGGAAAGGAAACCAAGGAGCAAGCTTTAGAACCTCTTAATGAACAAGACTTTAGGACTAATCCAAGTGGGGGACTACAAGAAAATAGAATTCCATTATTTGATGCGATAAAGGTGGTTCCTTAATATAGCAAGTTATTCAACAAATACTTCACTAACTCAAAAATGGACAAGAGCCATCAAGTCTGTTTGACACCCCTTAGCGCACCACCCCCAAAGTGTGAAGATCCTGGATCATTCTCTATTCCTTGTAGGATAGGTGAGCATGTATTTCGCCAATGTATGCTAGATTTAGGTTCTACGGTTAATATTATGCCAGTTTCCTTTTATGATGAGTGTAAGATGGGACCATTAAAAACATCTAATGAGATACTTACTATGGCTAATGGCAGTAATGTTAACACAATTGGATTGCTTATTAGCTTGAAAATACTTTTGTTCAGATTAGACACATGTTCTTTATAGTTGATTTTGTTGTTCTTGATATGAAGCATGAGTCCGAAATATTGCTCGACAGACCATTCCTAAAAACTGCAAGGGCATTGATTGATGTTGCTAACGATTATGTCATTCTTGAGAACAATGGGGAGAGACTACGGTTGAACATGTTTGAGGAACATGCTTTAAATATAGAGGCAAATGCTACTGATTATGCTACTTATTGTCTTGCACAGGTTGGCATAGAAAATTTAGAGACTTTATTAGATGGGATGGTCAGTAATATAGGCCTCGAACAACTGCTTATGGATGCTCTCAATGAAGTCAATTTGCAGGAATGAAGAACGTACTACGTCGAGCCAACGACATAAACTAAAGGCGCTTCTTGGGAGGCAACCTAAGATTGATTTTTAATTGCTTTCTTTTATTGTTTTCATTCTATTATTTCCATTTATGTTCATTAGGTGTAATATCCTATTTTTCCTTTTAAACTGATCATTCAATGACCTGTGGTTCACACACTTGGGACAGCTTAGTCATACCCTAATTGTTTTATGCTTACACATGCTGGTAAGTAGGCTCGAGCAGTGAATCATGAATTGTGCGATATAATCTACAAGCGGTTTTAGGGATAGCAAGTGTCAAAACTGATCGGTTTGTGTACACTTGATTTATTTGAGCTCACTGTTGATTATGTGCGTTATGCTGAATTTATTAGTTATGTTGGTCATGTTCAGTTGGCAACTTGAATTTTTGTGCGCATTCGAGTCAAGATATACTTAATAACATTGCAGAGATAGTGAAACCATGAAACATACAATATGCTGAACTCTGCCATCAATTGCTTTCCTTATTCTTTGTGGAGAGTGCCACCTCTTCTAGTATCAAGGTCTTATTAGAAGTTTTATACAAGCGGCACTTATAATTTTCTCACTTTTGTTTCTACGGAATATTATCCGCAATTGCACTAAAATTTCGGAACCCGGGCGAGGACTATAGCCCTCAAATACAAGGCGGTGTCCAAGGCACCACAAGAGTGCAACAAATGTTGATATAGTGGATTCCGATATAACGATGCCATTAAAGAACAACAGAAGATTGTTGGAGCTCTGGATATTTTTCAAGGAAAGTTTCAGATCAGAAGCAGACATGAAAGATATTCAAGCCGCGAGCACAACATACATTTAACCAGCTAAGTTTCCTCTTCTTTTGTTTTCTTTTTGTTTCATTGAGGACAATGCTGAGTTTAAGTGTGGGGGGAGAGCTAATATTTTTTTTGTTATGTGATAGAAAAAAAATCAGAAATTGTGAACTAAATTCTAAAATTGCTCTTAACAAAAAAGAATGAGTTGGTATAATAGGAATTATCTTGCTTGGATATAATATGCTTGAGAATCGAAGTTAAGTTATTCACAAGTATAAAGTTGTCAAAATATGAGGATATGTTTAGTTGTAAGGGAAGTACTGCCGATTTTCCTATAGACTTTTATTTAGTCAATAAAAAAAAATGAGATACAAAAAAATATATTTATGTGCTTTTGTTTGCATTAATTTTAGAATTGTTGCATTTAAGTTAGGATTTCCACCTCTTACGATTAGTAAGTTGATAAGAAACTTTAATCTAACTTGTTTTTGAAATAAAATAAAAAATTTCGAAATAAAAGATTTTGGGAATGTTATATAATTGGAAACGGATAGTCGAACTTGAGAGATCTATAATACAATTGAAAAATAAAATTATCTTGCTTCTCTTAAATAAGCTGGCTAGATAAATAGACCAAACCTTGTGAGCTTCTGAGCCTATTAGACTGACACATCTGCATCAGTCTCATTATTTTCATTCTAGTGTGATAGTTCCTCAATGAAGTGTGGCTCTTGAACTTGACTTGGTACTCTTTGAAACTTTTGTGACAAATGCTATGAAGAAATGATTTAGGCATTTTTTTTCCATATATTTTAGCTTCAGAGATTTTTCTTTCATATAATATTCCCTTCGTTTAGCCCTTTTGAGCCTTAAATCCCTTGTTTATTTGCTAACCATACATTACAAACCTGCGGCCTCCTACAGATTATACCTAAGCCTGGCTAAGGGGAGTTATTATATATTGAGCTTATATTGTAAGATTGCGTTATGGTAGAGATATATTATTGAAAAAAAAAAGAGAAAACAAGGGTTATAAAAAAATTTATTATTGAAAAAAATCAAAGAAAATAAATGTTTGAAAGTCATAGAACGATGAAAATGCTATGAAATATCCATATAAGTGTTGTAATTGCATTACTTGTGAAGATATGGTGAATAATATGAAAAGAAAAAGAGTTGGAGTATGATGTTTAATGTATAAACGGAGTTTGTTGTGACTGAAACATCTTGAGTCATGTATTTTTGCTCCCTTTAGCTTGGCTTCTTATTAACTCCACATTCCTAAATATTATTCATACCCTTCAACCTTAGCCACATTACAACCTTTTGAAAGACCTTTTGATCTTTATGCATTTATTATGTCACTTCCAAGTGGAGAATTGAAACGATAGTCAAGTTTAAAGAAATATACTTCATCTGGAGTCGACTGGTTATAGGTTTGAGTGAATATTATTTAACCCCAGACACATGAGAGTTGAGTGTTTTATTTATACCTATGAGGGTCTATTTATTGAACTTGATACGCATACATTTGTGGATTCATGTTGGAAATTTTTGAGTTGCGAAGATAACAATTAGTTAATGAAGTATTATGAGATTTGATAGTTCGATTGTTTAAACACTACGAGTATGACATCTCCACTAACATTTTCTCAACGTTTTTCTGATTAACTCAAAATGTTTTAGTTTCTTGTAGTGTACTTATCTAATTTAGTTATTTCCGACAAAGAACATTGAGGTGGTATATTAGGTCTTGCATTTAGTTCCTTTATTAATGTCATTATAATATCCATGTTTGCTAAGTGGGTATGCCATCTGAAAATCCTCACGAGGCCGTACTCGTCCACTAGGGTAGCCTAGGGGTTTAAAGGGCTTGTTGCACATGCTAAGTGCAATCGTGATTCCTACGACAGTGAGTTAGGTTTATTGTTTTCCTAGTATAGCTTTTATTTTTATTTTAGTAGTGTTTTGTCGAGGGCGACCAAAGGCTAAGTGTGGGGGAATTTGATAAGCGTGTAATATGTTATATTTTTACTCCATAATTTTAGTCTTACATTTGTCCTTTATATATTATTTTTATATTTTTACCAACTTTTATTAGTAGTGGATTATTTATGTTCTTATTATATTTTATTGAATAAATGGCTTAAATAGTGTATTATTTTTGTTATAGGTACTTTTACTATTTCACATTGGAAGAGGAAGATTACAAAAATAATCAAGGGATGACAAATAGAATAGTAGATGAAAGAATAGAAAAGAGAAAAGGTCAAGGCTTTATACTTTTGCAATGTTACGTGGGTTTGGCAGTCATACTTAACAAAATTCTCCTTCCTTCTAGAAGACTACAAGAGTCCTTTCACCTTCTACTTCGCATACAGCACCAAACAACTCACTTCAATACCCAGCAAAACTCTATCATATTCCAACGTAATTCAAGATAACAAGATGATATCAATCATCTTTCATTCTATCTTTTGGCACCCTCTTATCTTTTGTCCATCAAAAATACCAAATCTGTTTTGGGGAGGTATATATTACCGAGATGAATCACAACAAAAACACGCACGCATATACAGAGAAGTTCGTAAGAGTGAAGAAAACAAGCGGGTTCGTCCAAGATCGACAAGTTGACAGGGATTGAAGAAGTATTGCGTTTTCGGAGGCGAATTGAGGGCAGCGGCCGCATTAGTTCGAATCTACAGTCATGAGTTTTCTCCCTTCTACTTTCAATTAGTTGTTCTTGTGATTGAACTTGATTGTATCTGAATTTATTCATGATTTCAGTTTCTTATATCTCTATTATTTGAGTCTAATTGCTTAACACTGAGTTGATTGAATTTAATTATTTAATTTAGTATTTATACAATTCATACTATTGTTGGTTAATTGTGAAATTTGATATCTTTACTTGTAATTGGACGCAACTAGTTGTTTAGATACTCAAATTGTGCTATACGACTATTAGGCGCGGCGTTTAATAGTTGGATAGGGAGGACGACTTGAGATTAATAAGAGTGAGCGGCTCATCTTAATATTCTTAAGTGTATGAATTGTGCTAATAAAACAAGTTTATTAGGATTGAATTTGTTTTTGCAAGATTCTAGGTTTTTAGTAAGTAAGACAAGAATTGATCGCGGCGATAATTCACCAATCTAAGTGCTAAGTTAACTATTAAAGTGGTCTCAATTATAAAGGTTAAGAAGCTAAATTATAACTAAACATTCTATGATCGAATCGGGAACCCATAAAGTTTGTGTGTCGTCACTTGTAATTAGTAGTTTAGTAGTAGTTTTAATTTTAATTAGTCTAAGCAGTTGGTTACAACCGAAACCCCCCTTAATCGTACATATGTAATAGTGTAAATAGTGTAAATTCGTATATAATATATATTTTTGTCACTTAGTTGAATATTTGAGTTTAGGAAGTAAATAATCTTCTCGTGGGATCGACCCTTTCTTACCCTTTTACTAGTTATAAATATTTTTGAAGGTTTAAGTTAGGTTTTTAATTTTATACGGTAAACGTCACGTATCAGTTCAATTTCTGCATTTTGGAGTCGGAATTTGCCCAAACTTATTGCATGAAAATTGTAGATCTCGAAAAGTTATTGAACTTAGACCCAAAAATAACTCGATTTGGAGTTCGGAGCTATGAGTTACGGCCTTTGCAAGTTTGGTGTTGCTACCTTCATTTCTCTCTCCTCTGTTTTTTTTCCGATAATCTGTTGCCTCGATTATCTACCACATGCAATTCAATTTTACTCCTTGTTGCTGCATCAAAGTTGTAGATCACTTTGAGCTAATGAATTTGGGCACAAAAATCGCCCAATTTGGAGTTCGAAGCTATGAGTTACGCCTTACACTAGTTCAGCACTGCTGCTGTACTTTGTGTTGCGCTACTGCCGTGGTTGGCTTTGTTTGCCAATGTTGTCATTGCTAACTTGTTTGCTTTGTTGCTGCCATTGTTTTGGTATTCCTTTCCATATGAAGGTATAGGCTAATTTTTCTTAATTCCTCCTCTCCTTTGATTCCAATTCAAGTCTAGTGCAATTGAATTTTATATTCTGATTTTAGAAATAAATTTGGTTCTCAATTTTGTTATTGATTAGCAAATATAGTTATGATAAGAGTTGTTAAACTTAAAGATTGAATATTTTATCTTTCTTAAAAGATTGAAGCTTCTAATATGAATTTATCTTCTTAAGTAAGTATATAAAAACTGATTTTTATAAATTATGTTGTTTGATAATAGTTTCTGAAATCAGAATGAGGTTAATTAGAGATAGAATTGATGTTGTGAGTTGGATTAGTAGAATGGGTTGTATATAAGGGTTGTGGTTGGTTAGTTCATGGAAGAGCTTAGAAAGTATGAGTAAT
The DNA here is from genome assembly GCA_947646795.1 of Beta lomatogona. Lineage (NCBI taxonomy): Eukaryota > Viridiplantae > Streptophyta > Magnoliopsida > Caryophyllales > Amaranthaceae > Beta > Beta lomatogona. The sequence continues at coordinate 2,545,622 of CANSNZ010001062.1, read as the reverse complement.
TCAATTTGTTTATCTAAATTGTTGTGAAGATGGTTAATGATTGTTGTTATTGTTTTGAGGTTGTTGTTGGAGTATGTATATGGAGATAATTTATGAAGTTCGAGCTATAGTTGGTTATCCAGAATGTCGAATTATTGGGAATCGTTTCAAGGTACACACATGTCCTTCCACCTTCGAATCTATATCCGTGTTTTATGTGATTTCATGTGCTGAGCTTAATAAGCCTTTTATATAAATACAGAATTATTCAAAGTGTTATTCGTGTGTTTACAAGAGTTGTTGACTACATATTTGATTTTAGGCTATGAGCGAAAGCTATATATGTGATGAGTTTTACTGAGTGAAATTTTTATGAAGAACTGATTGGAGGTAGTTGAATCCTTCAAGAATATAGATGTGTGATATTATTAAACCTACTTGTTTCCACATTGAATTTATAATAAATTTCTTATGCTTAGTAAGTTGATCTTTTATATGAAAGTGTAGCTATGAGAATTAAAGCAAGGATCTTTAGTATATCTAACTATATAAGTGGTTTTACAACAAGTACTCCGATTTACGAACTAAGCCGGGACGTGGACTCGATATCTTTACGAACTCGCTTTTGATTTAAACTATAGTTATATTTGAAAGTTTCAGAGAAAAAGAAAGGAATTTTGATCAAGGATGTTGAGTTAAAATTTCAGTTTTAAGACAATTATGATAATATTTGTGATATAAGTTTTATATGGAATTCTGAAAGTATGAAAGACTCTTTATTATGGTTTGAGATTTTGATTATATATGATCATGAACTTTGAAAATTATGAATTTGAGTTATAAGCAAATATGGACTCGTGAAATTATAAATCAGGTTTTTCTAGTTCTATTAATGACGGGGAGGATCTTTACTCCTACTTAAATTTTTATGAAGAAGTTCTCATAGGAAAAAGTCTCTCAAATTCGGGTCAATTTAATGAACGTTATTTTCGAATTTAAGTTCGAAAACACGTAAGTCTAGTGAAACAAGTTATATCTTTACAGAATATCATTGATGAATTATGTTTTATGGAGTTTGAAATCTAAGTTAGAATGAATTTGGTGTGGGATGGGTACTTGTGAAGTTCTGTTTAAGAAATACAATTGTCGCTTTGAGTATATTATTAGAAGTAGTCAAACATCCCAAGATTTACTTATGGCGTATAGACAAGGCTGAATGGTATCACTCGAAGATATCTCCGGAAATAATATGGAGCTTGGTTATATAAGAATGAAGATTTGTGATGTCATAATTGAAGTACGAAGTAATTGTTGGGAGGTTCTAACTAAGAATGAAGATGTTATGTGGTGGACGTAGATTAGATAGTTAGGGAATAGTAAATTTGGATGTGAATTTCAAAGGTCAAATATTAATTTATGAGTTAATGGAGTTGTTACGAGAGGTTTGTGAATTCAGAGGATGTGTAGGATTTGAGATATGAATGTCGTATAAGTGAAATATAGGATCCATATCTTGGTGGTGGTTCAGAGGAGTATCAATTAGAGAGATATAATTTACAATACTTATGTAATAAAAGATCATATCCGCAAAGGGGTCAAGTAAAAGAATTTGGAGCATAATTTCTTCTATTGGATGAGTAAGATTATATAAATGGAAGTTGGGAAAAAAAATAAATAAATCTAGATAATAGAGAGCATGGTAATTAAAGTTATATAATGACAATACTAAGCGTATGGTGTTAAGACTAATATGAGCTTTCAGTACAAATACATGGGGACGTATGGTTGTGAATTGTAAATTTAAGAAGGATATGGACAACGAGTTTGAGTATTGGGAAATACTAAAGTTCAGATGGAAAATTGCATCATAGAATATTCAATTATAACATGGAAATATGGAGTGAGATATTTTGACTTGCTATAGTAATTGTAGGTGATTTATGATAATGTAATAAGGTTATATTCTAGCAATGAAAGTTCATGTATTGGGGATAAGCTAAGAAAACCTTTAAGGGGAAAATTTATATCATGAGAATTTTGGAATGCTATAGTTTAGATGCTATAAGTTAAAGACGGAAGTCCAAGTACAAAGAGAAACTACTATGATGCAGGGAATTGCCAAAACGTGTTAGAGGATACCTTATAGTCTACAAGTAAAATATTACAGGTTAATTGTACGAGCTTAGAATTGGGTCTCGATAATAGTTAATCATCTTATAAGTCTTTGAGAAACATATTTTACATTTTGATTATGTTATGGGTTCGACTGCGGAGAGACATTTGATTTCGAATACGTTTTATGTATATTACTTCCTTTAAAAGAATATTTGAGGTAAGTGAGATTATTTGAGATTCGAGTTTGTGTTATAATAAGATTATTCAGGTTCAGGTATTTTGGATATGTTAATTACATTTCAACTTTGTTTTGTTTTATATTAATTTACGGACAGAAGTTTAAGTCGTTGATACACTTTGGAATTGAGTATGCGATACGAATTGAGAACAAGAGTATAAGTTTTAAAAGATATAAGTTTGTGTTATTGAGAAAATAAGTATTATGATTTATTTATTGTTTTATGGGGAAAGTAAACAACATTTATGGAGCGAGATGCTCAATATGTGTTATGGAGCGGGTAGTTCCTTTGAGTAGTCATGACCTAAAAGTTCTTGAGGTTAAGTATTGGAAATTCCTAATTCGAAGTACCGAGCAGGAATATGTTCATTTTAAGTTCAGTGTTTTTGCTGCAATTATTTTGACAAAAGTTCCACATGTTCAAGTTAACTCAACCCTTTTAATAAAGTTTAAATGAGCCCACTAAGTGCCTATATGACTTTTACAAGTAGTAAAGAATTGAATATTTCCTTATATCTTTACACCTAACTAATATGTGAAATTGTTGACGTAAAACAAAAGATTTAAAAGAAGATTCAAGTCTTGCAATGATTAGCGACACTGTAGTAGTTGTGATTCTTTTTCCTCTCCATGGATGAATATGTTTGCTTTGGAACACGTGTGGTATTGATAAACTGTGCATTTAAACTATTTATGTAAATAAACTATGGATACAAGTGGGTAAAGACCGATACCAAATAAGGTACGGTATGAACAACAACCCTTGGAGGATGGGTGATCTCCTTCCGAACCCTCGCTGGGTGGGTGAAGTCCAGCAGATATTAAAAATGGGACATGTCCTGGTTAAGGCTTGCAAGCATAAATATTTAAACGGTGGGGTGACGACCTCCATTAGTTTAGAGACAGTCGGCTCCTTGTGTAAGGCGCCCCTCTCTATTCGTGTTCGCTTTACCCAAATAAATTAAATGCTATAGACCCAAAGTGCTTTGAATGATCTAAGTGGTGATCTTTATGATAAAAATTCTTACTTTAATGCGATTGTGCAAGGATAGTAATCCTGAAATTTTTAAGCAAGCACCTTACTTGTGAAGCATACTGAATTCTAGCGTGAATTGTATATGAATGGTCTTAAGCCACCAAAAATGAGGTTTTGGGATGAGCTTATGTATTCAACTGTTGTTGAACTTTGTCCTTATGGCAAGAAACTTATTATCTATAGTATATGTATGATTACTCTTTATCGGACTTTCTAGTTAGGGGTTGCTGGTGTCGTAATAAAACCATTTCTAACTATTTGATTTTAAGTATTTTGAATTTTGGGGTTGTTCCACTTGATGAGTAATAAACCGCACAACTATATTTTAAGCCACTAAAATGAATTTTTGGTTGGACAATACGTGTACTCAGTTTTTCTGATTTTGTTCTTGAAACCTGTCTTGGTGGGGGCAGGGTTCATTGTTAGTGATTTTGCAAGGGTTGATGTCGAGGACTTGGAATATGATTATTGAACAAGATGAAGATTTTTATGTTATGAAATGGTGGGCTGAGGTTATAGTTAGATGCCTTGTTTGGAAGTATTCGTAATTTGTTATTTGGTTTTCAAGTTGTTATGTTGTGGGCCCCTGACCCACAGATCCAGGATCGTTTTTATAGGTTTTGTTTCCGCTACGAATAAATGTAAGTTCGAGATTTGTTAAGTGTTGATTGTGTTTTGTGTATCTTAAGTGTGATTAGTTAGCAGCTTGAAAGTGCGGGCTGTTACAATAAACTAACACATGGATTGATGACCTAGCACATGGATTGATAATCTTATATTTTTACTATCTTAATAGTTGTTGTCTTGGTTTAGTGACTTACAATCTTTAGTAATTAGTTAGTTATTATTATTTTATTATAATTTAAAATTTTAATTATCTTTATTGAAGTTATTATTAGTATTATTTAAGTATAACTATCATTTATTAATTAGCATAGTATAACTATTATTATTATTAAATTAAAATTGTGAATTGAGTTTCTAAATTTTAATTAGACTCCTTATAGCGTTACTTATATAATTACCAGTCTATTACTCAATTAAGTAATAGTATAATTATATTTATTTAAGTGATACATTCATTTGTTTCTAAATAAGTATTCTAGTAACTAGTTAACAAGTTACAATCTAGTAACTAGTAAGTACTTGTTAACTAATTTACTTATAGTTTTCTGAATGCATTTCAGTTCGATTAGATGTTTTATAGTTTCTAAATGCATTTCACATAAGAATTATTAACTCAAATGTTGTATTGTTATCTTAAATTTGCTTATCGACTGTTATTGACACATTCATTTAGTCCAATAAGTATTCTGAATCATTTAAGTAGATGTGTTTAGTTTCAAAATGCATTACACTTAAAGACGATTAGCTTAATGATTACCCACTCACATTAACTATTCTATACACTAATCAATTCGTATTAGCTTGTGTTAATACTAATCTATATTCGAAATTCAATACTTTGATTTATACACTATTCTATACATTAATATATACTCGAAATGCAATACATATATCTGCACAGTATACTAATCTAGTTTAGCCTAATGATTACCCAACTACACTGATATCTGTCACATTATACTCGTATTATATTAGCTTGTATTTATCGACTTTAATCATCATCATCACTAAATTATGATCATTCACCATTATAAATCATCATCACCTTGATCATTTATTAGTCTATACTCTCATGTGTAGAAAGTTAAGAGAATACATCAAAGATTATTATTATATTTATATAATATAAGTGTATAGTTATAAGTCTTTCATTGTTCTTATTGGATAACAAATTGTTTCGATTTCAAGTAGATGTTTTGAGTTTGAAAGTGAATATAGCTTAATGACGATTAACTGGAATGGAGTATTGTTATCCTTAACAAACTTATTGACTTATATTGACACATATAAATCTAATTCAATATGTTTACAATTTTGAAATTGATTTAACTTAAATACTATTAGCTTGAATGCAGGATTGATACTTTGTATGATTCTATCAATACTTATTATAAGTCACTGATTGATGGTACATTCATATATCTCATCCCATGACAACTTGCATCAATTGAATTAGATGTTTTAGTTTCAAAATTAGTTGAAATTAAATATGACTAAGTTAAATATAATATAGTTATGTTGAATCAACTTAATGACTTATATTGATACATCCATCTAACCCAATAACTACATATTAGTTCAATCATATGTTTTATGTTTCAAAATGCATTTCACATAAAGACGGTGAACTCAAATATCGTATTGTTATTTTGAATTAGCTTAGCAGCTACCATTGGCACATTCATTATGTACAATAATAAATACTTGGATTATTTAAGTAGATGTTTTTTGTTTCAAATTCTATTATACACTGGAAGACGATTAGCCTAATGATTAACCACTTATATTAATAGATTTATAAACTAATGCATCATTTTCAATCATCATCTTAATCTTTGACCACAACCAATCACCAATTCATCATTGATAGTTACACATTGGAAAACTATAGAATAATGAAGAATTTGAAATTGAATTTTTCAATATCAGCCAAATGTTGAACCTTTATTAAAATAATTTTACAGAAAATATAGCAACTTCAAAATCCGCTTTTGTAGACAAATATAGATACGTCTCTTGGTGCTATCGTTGTTTTCGACAAGTTTAACAGATGTGACAAAAGTCCAACCGAGTTGAAATTCCCTGCAATGAATAATGACTTGACCCAAAGGGAAAAGCTGTACATGGCATAACCGATATCAAGTTTCACCCGAGTCGATGCCGGTTTCCTTAAGAAACTGAAATTAACTGAATCCGAACTGAAAATAACTGTTTAACTGATAGTAATAGGTAAAAAGTCAACTGTTTAAACCAAAATTGTACGGGTCAAACCAAAAGACAACTGTAAACTAAACTTAACTGAAAATTGAATTAACTGTATGGATTGAAACTGAAACCGAAAAAGTTTAAACTGAATCAATTAAACTCGGAAAAATGAACTGAATTAACTGAACTGAAGTCAACTGAACTGTTTGGTTTGAACCAGAACTGAACTGGTTAACTGAATTGACACCACTAAATACCACAATTGATATGGCATTGCCATTATGTGAGCCTTATACTAAAGAATAAAATACAATATCTTGGCCTATGACTACACTTTTTGATAATAAACTAGTTATTAGGATCGAGCAATGCCTCGAGTTATTAATATTTTCATGTCAAAAGAGAACATGTAATGTTGCACAGTTCATTGGTTAGAACTTTACTATATTAACTTGAGGTCACGTGGTCGAATCTTGTACGAAACATGTTTCTAATTTTTTAATGTATGTTGATGATATGGAACGAAACAACTAAAGGGACAATGTCACGTGGCATTTGTTAAACAATGTAGAAAAATCTAGAAAAAACTAGATGTAACTTGAAGTTTGTAAAAATAGAAAAAGAGAATTAGGGAGATGAGTATATAATTATCTAGTATAAATCATATGTAGAAAATAAAGAGGAACCTAGAAACAACAAGAAAATTGTTTAAGTCGGCAAAACAACCGACATTACATAGTATAAATATGTAATGATGTAAGCTGCAAGGATGATGAAGAAATAAGAAAGTCATTTTGCCTTACATGTAATGTTTGTTGCCACTTCACCAAAACCAATTCTCCATCAACTATAAACTTTGTCTTACAATATAAATTAGCAACTTTCCCTTATTACATTCCATCAGTGGTTCAGAGCCATTATAATCCCAAAGCCTCCACTACATTATACAAATTATCATACTCCCATAAAACTTATACACCAAACACAAAATAAATAAACTCCCTTAAATAAAGCCAAACACCACATAATTTAAAATGACTTCCCCAAACACTTCAACCTCAAACACATTTAACTACCCCCAAGTAAGTTGGGTACCGACATTTAAGGGTGTAAAATACCAACAATGGTCAATTCAAATGAAATCCATATTTATCTCACAAGATTTGTGGGAGTTAGTGCAAAATGGTTATGAAGAACCAAATGATTTAATCCAAGAAGCTACTTGGGATGAAACACGACGAAAGCAATATAAACAAAATCGGATAAGGGATAATTATGCCCTATCCTTAATATATCGGGGAGTTGATGAAACAATCCTCCATACAATTATGGCTGCCACAACGGCTAAGGAGACTTGGAGTATCCTGGCGATAAAATATAGGGGCTCCGAAAAGGTAATACTCTCCAAACTCCAATCTTTATGGAGAGACTTTTATAATTTATTAATGACGAAAAATGAAACAATTCAAGAATTTTTTAGTCGAGTAACAAATATTATAAATCAAATCCGAACTAATGGAGATAAAATTGAAGATGTCCAAGTTGTTCGGAAAATATTAAGAAGTCTCCCCAAAAATTATGATCATATAGTGGCTGCTATAGAGGAGTCTAATAAAGATTTATTTAAATTAAGTTTAACTGAATTAATGGGCTCCCTTCTAGCACATGAAGATATAATGCGTAGATTTACAGGGCAGCCACTAGAACAAGCTTTTCAAGCAAAATTAAAATTCTCTAATAATGGAGAAAATAAAAGTAAAAATGGCTACGGTAAAGGAGGTAATTCATATAACCGTAGCAGGGGGAGAGGAAGTTACAAAAATCAAGGAACTCGAGAAAATAACCAATCTGGCTCCTATTGCAATTTATGTAAGAACAATGGCCATAATACACAAGTGTAAGAAATGCAAAAGACACACTCACTTTGAAAAAGATTGTTGGTTCCGGCAAAAGGAAGATGCCAATTTTACGGAAAATAAGGAGCCTAGAGATCAATTATTTTATACATATTTAAATGCTCACCAAGAGTCAAATGATATATGGTATATCGATAGTGGTTGTTCTAACCACATGACTGGCAACAAAAATTCATTTGTCAGTCTAGATGAAAACATAAAAACACAAATTACTCTTGGTGATGGAAGCAACCAAGAGGTTGCTGGCAAGGGGACAATAGCTATTAGAACCAAAAACGGCCCGTCTAAAATTATTTATGATGTTTTCTATGTCCCCGGGCTTGCACAAAATTTGTTAAGTGTAGGCCAACTGATTCAAAGAGGCTACATGGTGAAATTTGATGCTAATAAATGCCTCATATTTGATAAGAGAAAAGGGCAATTAATTACTACTACTCAAATGGCTCCTAATAAAATATTTCCATTAAGATTGCAATTGGAGAATAATGTTGCCCTAAGTTCTATGGTGGATGAGTCCACATTGTGGCATTTGAGATTCGGGCATCTAAATTTTAACAGTTTAAAACTGTTAAAACAAAAAGAAATGGTGATTGGGCTTCCACCTATAACAAATGAAAGAAAAATATGTGAAGGTTGTATATATGGCAAAATGCATAGATTGCCATTCCCCACTTCATCTTGGAGGGCTAGAGCTCCATTAGAGCTCGTTAACGCAGATATATGGGGCCCTACCAGAAATCCGTCTCTTGGCGGAAAAAGATATTTTCTATTATTAGTCGATGATTTCATTCGCATGATGTGGGTTTATATCTTGGAGTAAAAATCAGAAGCATTTTCCCACTTCATGCAATTTAAAGCCCTCACAGAAAAACAAAGTGGGCATTCAATAAAAGTTCTTAGAACAGATCATGGGGGAGAATTTACAAGTAAAGAATTTAACAGCTTCTGTAAGGAGCATGGGATCAAAAGAGAATTAACAGTAAGACGCACACCTCAACAAAATGGTGTTGCAGAAAGGAAAAATAAAACAATTGCTGAAATGGCCCGTAGTATGATGCAAGCAAAGAAATTGCCAAAATATTTTTGGGCCGAAGTTGTCCATACAGCAGTATATATTCTCAATAGGTCTCCCACAAAAGCTGGTAAAGGGTATGACACCCTACGAAGCTTGGCATAAGAGAAAGCCAAGAGTGGAGCACCTCAAAGTATTCGGGTGCATAGCATATGCCCACATCCCGAAAGAAAATCGGGAAAAGCTCGATGGAAAAGGAGAAAAATGCATCTCTATTGGATACAGTGACGAATCTAAAGGATATCGTCTCTATCAGCACGAATCCAAGAATTTAATCATATCCAGAGATGTCATCTTCGACGAAGGAACACAATGAATGTGGACGGAGAATGAATCTCAGGCACGTGAAGGAGATTTTCTTCCACCAAGCCTAAGTGAAGATGACGACCCAAATCATCCAGCAACACAGCCATCTTCCAGCCCATCGTCACCGAGATCTCCAACAACATCCTCGAGATCGGTGAGTCCAACATCAAGATCAAGCTCTCAAAGCTCAGCTCCAGTAGTGCGACGTTCACAAAGAGAGCGACGACCACCAGGCTACTTGGAGGATTTCCAGTGCAATCAAGCTATCATGGCTCTCTTCACTAGCGAACCACAAAGCTTTCAGGAAGCAGCACGAGAAGATAAATGGGTCGAGGCCATGAATGAAGAAATCAAGATGATCGAGAAAAACAACACATGGGAGCTTGTTGAGAAACCTGAAGACAAAGAAGTCATCGGTCTCAAATGGGTCTACAAGGTTAAGTATAACGAAGATGGCTCCATCCAGAAATACAAGGCTCGTCTCGTCGCAAAAGGTTACTCCCAACAACCAGAGATTGATTTTAACGAGACATATGCTCCCGTTGTCCGCATGGAGACTATCAGGTCAGTCCTTGCTCTTGCTGCTCAACTTAAATTACCAGTCTTTCAATTAGATGTCAAGTCAGCATTTCTAAATGGGGAGCTCGAAGAAGAAGTATATGTTGAGCAACCGCAAGGATATCTCATCGAAGGCAAAGAAGACAAAGTATACCGCCTTCGTAAAGCTCTTTATGGGCTTAAGCAAGCACCCAGGGCCTGGAATAGCAAAATATATGGCTACCTACTTCAAAATGGATTTACAAAAAGCCCAAGTGAGCCATCACTATTTGTCAAGGCCCAAGGATCACAAGATTTTCTCATATTGTGCCTTTATGTAGATGATCTAATCTACACAGGCACTAATCCGAAAATGATTAAAGAATTTAAGAAGACAATGATGTCGGAATATGAAATGACCGACCTTGGAGCCATGAAGTACTTCCGTGGCATGCAAGTCAAGCAAAGCCCAGGAAGAATATTTCTTTCGCAAGAGAAATATGCAGACGACCTACTCAAGAAATTCAACATGAGTGAATGCAAGCCATTGGCTACACCAATGGCACTTAATGAAAGGCTATCTAAGAACGATGGAAAAAAGAAGGTCGATGCATCAATATATCGAAGTTTGGTCGGCTCTCTCATCTATCTTATACATACAAGGCCCGACGTAGTACATGTTGTCAGCATCGTATCCAGGTTCATGAGTGAGCCAAGTAAAACTCACTTGGCAGCATCAAAAAAGATTCTCAGGTACGTCAAGGGAACAAAAGGTTATGGAATTCTGTACGAGACAGAGGAGAATCACAAGCTTACAGGATACACAGACAGCGATTGGGCCGGAAGTATTGACGACCGAAAAAGTACGAGCGGCTACGTCTTTCGATTGGGAACCAAGGCCATATCTTGGTCATCAAAGAAACAAGCAACAGTAGCTCTGTCATCAGCGGAAGCGGAGTATGTAGCAGCAACAAGTGCAACATGTGAAGCGGTATGGCTTAAAAGGATTCTCAAAGATCTACAACAGACATCAGAAGAACCAACAACTATCTATTGCGACAACAGGTCTGCAATAGCCATGACGAAAAATCCGGTGTTTCACAGCCGCACAAAGCACATCGAGATTCAACACCATTTCATTCGTGAGCTGGTCGACAAACAAGAGATCGAGCTACAATTCTGCAAGACGGGAGAGCAGCTAGCAGGCATTTTTACAAAGGCAATTTCAACAGAAAAATTCATGCAATTCAAAAAACAACTCGGAGTTTAAGATTTTTCCCATTAGGGGGAGTGTTAAATAATGTAGAAAAATCTAGAAAAAAACTAGATGTAACTTGAAGTTTGTAAAAATAGAAAAAGAGAATTAGGGAGATGAGTATAGAATTATCTAGTATAAATCATATGTAAGAAAATAAAGAGGAACCTAGAAACAACAAGAAAATTGTTTAAGTCGGCAAAACAACCGACATTACATAGTATAAATATGTAATGATGTAAGCTGCAAGGATGATGAAGAAATAAGAAAGCCATTTTGCCTTACATGTAATGTTTGCTGGCACTTCACCAAAACCAATTCTCCATCAACTATAAACTTTGTCTTACAATATAAATTACCAACTTTCCCTTATTACAATCCATCAACATTTAGACTTGCTTCAGACATAACACTATAAAGTTCACATTGGATACTAACTATTAGCCTTATATGCACGTAATGCGTGCAAAAACATATAAAAAATTAGATTAATTGTGTAATTGCATATAATAACCTGAAATAAGAAGTTAAGAAAGTTAAAATTGGAAGAACTATCTTTGTATTTTGTTTTTTTCAAAAAACTGTTGTTCGGTTTAAATGTGGTATTTTTTTCCCCTTTTTCTGTTTAAATGAAGCACTTAGTTATCCCCTAATTTTTTTTTCTTTTTTTCCTTTTTCTATTTTTTGGTGTCCCCAATATGTTGCCATATATAATAGTGAAGCAAGACAAAATTAAAGATTGACGTGGGAATCTTTTACTTCATCCGTTCTTAAAAGAGTGAAACACTTTTTTTTTTTATATGAGAGCTTTTTCAGAGAAGTGTTTCGCTTATTTAGAATGAAGGAAATATTATTAGTTTCTCATTTTACCAGGTACATATAGCCATATAGGCTTAGCCGCTCTGGTCGGGCTGTCTTCTCTCAGGGCCATCAGCCAACTCATTACCCATACCCGCCCCCCTTTTCTACTCCTCATGCTCTCCATGAGAATCGAACCCTTAATCACCACTACGAATTATGATCTCGTGATTCTATTAAGATGTGAATCTATTGGAGTATATCACAAAAATGTCGTTCGAAAATTGTATGGTTATGAGGGCTTGAGAATGTTGAACAGGAAAATGCTGCGTGAAGCGTCTTAAGTACCGCAATTCCGAAGGTGCTCCTCATTCAAAGCACATGAACAATCACAATTCACAATTTAAGATGCCTTTACTTTTGCCACTTTGAAAAAGGCGGAGGATATATTCATCAAAACTATTCGCGTTATCTAATATCGAATAGCTTTATCTAAGTTTTACGTTATTTATGTTATTGTAATTATTATGTAAGAGCAAGTAATGCTCAAGTTAGTTTCTTTGTTTTTTTGTTGGTTGTATTAGCGTTAGGCTGTAATTCCGTTTTTATTTAATGCAAAGTTTCCCCGTTATTAAAAAAAAAAGAAAAAGAAAAGAAAAGAAAAACTATTCGTCAATCATGACATACAATTAACTAGTTGAAGTTCCAATTTGTGTTACTCTGGGATTCCACTCTAAATTTTTCACATTATACAGTATAGCATAATGAATACGCCATAAAGTACCTATCATGCTACACAACATGGTAATTTTAATCTATTTTGCGTATTTCGAAAAAAAAAAATGGTCATTTTAAAATAAGCTTAGCTATATGCATTTTCGGAGGAAAATTCTAAGAGAAGTAACTTGACATATAACCTAGCTTGTGGTGGAAAACTTGACAAAGTTGATTGAATTTGAATACTCTAGAAGATTTGGTTGCCTGTGGTGGAAAATTCAATCTAGTTGTAACCAATGGGGGTGATATTTGAAGTTAAGTGTGAGGATTAAGGGTTTTTGGTATTCAGATTTGTCCCTGCGTTAAGTTGTGATAATCCTTGGAGGAATTTTGTCCATGTTTTCTTACAAGTTGCTCAAGGGGGATAAAAAACATGCTGCTACTGATGGCGGGGACTGCTAGGATGTTTGTTTGGGTTCTTTTGGTACACTTCGAATAGATTATTCGTCTCTCTCTTACGATAGTGATCAGCTCAAGTTGGAAGTGGATGCTTTGCTCATCCTGGAGAATTTGAAGATTGTCTCTAGTGAAGCTGTTCATCATGTTGTCGATCCTAATATCTCCTATGATGGCCCTTTCAAAAACTCTGATGTTAACAAGGAGAAAAGATGTCGGCAAATCCAGAGAGGTTATTGGAAAGTTTTGGTTTGAGTGGCAATGCAAGTTCCCTTTCATTTGCAAATGAGATGTGTATCAAAGGAAGTTCAGTTTGTGTTGATGGAGATGAGGATTCTACTTGTGCTAAAAGAATTGGCTCAAAATTAGATTCAGTTAGGGTTGTTAGTGAGGGTTCAGTTTTGTCGTCGCCTAATTCAATTATGAGCAATGTTGTGCCAAGTTCTAATTTTCGAAGGCCAACAAAGAAAAATCAATGTCAATTGCTTAATCATCTTGGTTTCAATCGTAATATGGAGAAGAAAAATGGGGTTCAAGTTTCAAAGAGATGGTGTAGTGAGGGTTGTCCCAATGGTTAATATGGTGTTATTGCTTCAAAATCGTCTCAAGGAGTTCATGAGTTCTATTGTTGTTTTGTTTGATGTTGTCTGAGTTTGGATGTTTTTTGGTTCTTTGATGTGGTAGTTGTATTTGTTTCTAGCTCGTTTTAGTGGTGTTATTGTTGATGGGTGCTTGTTGTGTTTTAGAGCGTTTTGGTTTTGGCGTTTTTTTTTTTTGTAGTTGTCTTTTTGTTCAAGGTGTTGTAGTCTTGGCATTTCGATGTATGCCTTCAACTCTCTTATGAGTTTTAATGAAATGAACTAAATTATCAAAAAAAAAAACCTAGCTTGTGAGATGTGGTATGACGTTTGTATCAAAGGATCAACTCAACTAATGGTTGAAGTTCCAATAATAGTTTTATACGTTATAAGTTTTTATAATTTATAAAAAAATAGCGAATAACAAAAAGTTCGACGAAAATGGAATCTAAGTGATAGAATCGTTAATATTAGGCTATTAACAACCTACTAATACTATGATAGAATCATCAACACAACGCACTACGCTATAATCTATACTAATATATTAAAAGGCGTGCATAAACAAGGAAGGATGCCACGTGGCGCTCTCCCTAAGGGAGTTTTACTTTATGTAATCCACAACAATAAAAAAAAATTAGAAATTGCGTAGCATAGGGTTTGATCCCAGGACATCAAGAATATATACTAAATTTTTAACCACTAGACCAAATAACATTTGGTGTTATCATTTTAAAGTATAATATTAATAAATGAAAATTTTCCTTACCCGGGGCATAACTCGGGCCTAATAACTAGTTTTAATTAAATCTCATTTATCTGCTATATGTTTCTTCATTTGGCAAATTTCTACTTCTCCTCATAGTCACAGTGGAAGAAGTCAAAAAGACAAATGCCATTAAATAGAATCACCAATTATAAACGAAAATTTGGTCTTGTAAAAAATAGTAGGTTAATCAAATTGAATAGGAAAACTACCCTCCATTTCTAAATAAGTGCAACAGTTTGACTTTCACGCTTGCCAACACACAACTTTGATCATTAATATCTCTAATTATATACTCCCTCTGTTTCATTTTAATCTACACACTTTGACATTTTACACTATTCACAAATTTCACTTTGACCATCATTTATAATTTATACGCGGATGAAAATATAGTCACGTGGGATCTTGTTAGATTCATCATAACATGTATTTTATTAATATGTACTTTTTATAATTTTTACAAATACAAAACTAAAGATATATGTCCTCAAAGTTTTGCATTGGCATGCATGAAAAGTGTAAGTGTGTAGATTAAAATGAAACGGAGGGAGTATTTGTTAAAGTTATAAAAAGTTGATATTATGAAAATATTCATTGAAACAAATCCAACAACATTTTATTATGATCATTTTTGTTATTTCATAAGCCATCACCTCGTTTTTTTTGGAAATGTTAAGCAATACCCCAGTTATGACTAGCTGGCCCATGTACATAGTAAGTTGAAGAAGAAGATGAAGTTTGACTAACATATAGTAGGGCTATGCGTGGTTAGATTCTTCTCCCACAAAGGTCTTGTGACAGTAACAAAGATCGTATTTGGGTCGGATAAATTTCTTGCCCCATGATCAGTCCCAAAAAGGGATTGAGGGAGGCCTATTAATTTGACGAATACACATGGAAAATTTGAAGACCAACAATGTTTATTGCCCAAGCTAGGATGGGAGGTTATTTGACCTCATATGAGAATTTTAGTCCCAAACTTAAAAGTTGTGACCTTTTAGATTGAAAAAATATATATATTTGTGAGGGTTCGGGAGTGTGTAGAAATACTCGTATGTGAGTGTGTTGTGATTTAGAAACTAAGTGTTAACTAGATTGTGCAATAATCAACAATAATCAACAATAATCAAGAAGAAAGCAAGAAATTGAAACAACAACCATGTAATGCAAAAAGGAATGAAAACAAGAAAGAACACACCAAGATTAACGTGGGAAACCCGAGCTCCGGGAGAAAATCCCACAAATTACACTATGGAATCAATGGAGAATCAATGGTGAACATACAATCTCTCACAAACTCACTCTCTCTCCTAAAACTCTAGAAAAGATGAGGCTCCAAGTTTGAACAATGAGATATGTGTGTTTTTTTTCTAAAACCAGAAAATAGGGTATTTATACTACAAGGAATAAAAGCAATCCAAGGGCCACGTTTAAATCTTAAATCGCGAAAACACGAGCATACAACTGGGTTAGCTCACTCGGGCCCAAAACCGCCCGCCCGGGCTAAGTTGCCTGCCCGGGGCAAACTTCCTGCAAGTTCCTACCTTCAATCTCCCAAAAACCGCACGCCCGAGCCAAAAACCGCCCGCCCGGGGAAGCTGCCCGCCCGGGCCACCCCTTGCTGCCCGCCCGGGCTGCTGGTCCTGGCAGGTTCTTGGCTCGTTTGGGCTTCGGTGCTTGGACTCCTTACTTCACCCATCTCCACCAAACCCAACAATCTCCCACCTGGAGATCGGTTTAGCAAGAGAACATCCTCCATAAATACCCGAAACCATCACCATGATCACTCCATACATTGGCCATAGCCAATCCCGCTTCCTCTTCACCAAAGGAAACGACACCGAGGTCTCAACCAACCCCGATCTAACATCTCTCCAACCCCATTACGGTCATGCTCCCACCTAGATGCAATCCCGAGCATCACCACCATGCTCCCACCTAGACTAAGCATCCCATGATAAAACACATCTCCTCTACACCAAGGAAATGATATTGAAGTTTGCACCAACTCCAATACAAAGAAATCAAAGTCAACACCGACTTTGATTCTCAACAACAACACCTCCAAACATTGTAACATCCCTACACAAACCTACACACCCTCCTAACCCCGGAGGTCGGTTCATCTAAGAGACACCACAACCAAATGAAGACCCTTCCTCTCCAACCAAGGAAGACCATTGAGGTCCAATCCAACCCCAACAAAGTAATCATCACCTAAGCCAAAGAAGCTTCTCATTGTTCTAAGAGCAAACTCACATTGCTCCCACCCGAACAAAACACCCTTTGCTCCACTTAGGATTTCCGGCACAACATGCTTGTGTGCCGCCCTTCACCTTGTGCGTTTACCGGTCAATTTGCCACCGGGATACCGCTTCACCGCGGTTCTCATCCCTTGGCCCACTATCGATAGGTTTCCGACCGAACGATACCTTACATGAAGTTCTCATCCCAATTCCGGGCCCCTTCCTTGTGCCCCCCATGGTGTAGAGTGTTCCGCTTCTTGTTCCCCGAGCTATGACCATAGCTCCCTTGACAATCTTGCAAGATCCACCATCAAACACAACCTTGTGACCCGATGTAGCAAGTTGGGTCACCGATATCAAGCTTTTCTTCAACCTTGGGGTGAACTTGACATCTTTCAACTCCAACGAGCCACCATGAGTGAGTTTCAAACTCACATCACCTTTTCCCATCACTTGCACTACCTTGCCATCCGCAAGATAGACTTCTCCAAGCATTCCGGATTTGAAGTTCCGAAACAACTCCTTGCAGGGTGAGGAATGGTGAGAAGAACCCGAATCCAAGACCCATGATCCCGAGCACCCAACCAACTCTTTCGGTTCATCCATGCTCACCATCAAAACATCGGAATCGTACTCCGAAATCAAGTTAGTTGATGCTTCTTCTTCATCATCACTATCTTGAACCTTCTTCTTCCCTTTCCCATTCCCTCTCTTTGGACAATCCCTCTTCAAATGCCCTTCATCACCACAACCCCAACACACCACATGAGCTCCCCCATTCGGTTTACCATTCCCTCTTGACTTCGATCTTCCATGACTTGCATTTGCCCTTTGTTGATTCCTTCTCCCCCTACTTTCACTATTATATGCACCACCCAATGCTTCACCGGACTTTCTCCTTCGAATGCTCTCACTCAAAATCAAGTCCCTCACACCATCATACTTCAACTTCTCTTTGCCGGAGGAGTTGCTAATGGCGGTCACCATAGTTTCCCATGACAAGGGTAAAGAAGACAACAAAATCAATGTCTTCACTTCATCCTCAAATTTGATATCCACCGAAGACAATTGACCCAAAACCGAATTGATCTCATTGATCTCATTAATTGACCCAAAACCATCTCCATATCAAACAAACGACGCATCAAGTATACTTTGTTGATAGCCGATGGTTTCTCATACATACTTGACAAAGTTTCCATCAAACCCGCCGTTGTTTTCGCATCCTTGACATTGAAAGCCACATTCCGGGCTAATGTCAATCTCACAACTCCAAGTGCTTTCCTATCAAGAACTTTTCATTCATCCTCAAGCATACCACTTGGTCTCACTACAAGAAAATGCTGAAACAACGACTGCTTCACAACGACGGTTAGTGAAACGGTCGTTATATTTTATTTCAGCGACCGCTTTCAGCCGTCGGTAATCACCGACAGCTTTTAAAGTATTTAACGACGGGTAAACGGTCGCTAAGTATCAACGACTGTTTAAAGCCGTCGTTGTTTTTATTATTTTAAATTTTTGATTTTTTGTAACTTTAGGCGACGGTGTTTTTTAACGGTCGCTGAGTAGTTAAAATAAACTCGAGCATCTTTGTTGTTTTTCAGTCGTTCATTTTCAAAACTCTTTTCTCAAAACACAAAAGGGAGAGGAGGGCGCGCGAATTCAAGGCCAAGGTCAGACCTCCTGCTTTGCCGTTCCGACTACCGGCGACAACCCATTTTCGCTCTCCTTGCCGCCGGTAATTTATGAAGGTTCGTGTTTTGTTTTGTTTTTTTTGGTTACTCATCAAACCCTAAAAATGGGGTTTTGGGGATATAGGTTATAAACACCAAGTTCGCCGGTCGTCCTCGCCGCCGGTAATACCTCAATTCGAAAATTCACTTGAAATCTGTAAGTTCGACTACTATTCCAGGTACTTAATTGAATTTGTTGTTTGAATTTTCAGTTTTTATATTTGAGTTAGAACTTTGTTTGATTTTGGTTTTATCGTTTTTCATTGGTGAATTTGAAGAAATTCAGATTTTGGGGGTTCAGTTGAAGTTACTCAAACCCTAGATGTGCCAATGATTGTAGTATGTTATTGAATTTTGCACTGCCGATGTGTATATACATATATTTTTCCTTTGATGTTTCTAGTGCGAAATTGAGGTTTTATGTGAAGTATGAAGGATTCATTTTGTAATTGTGAGTGTTTTGGATGCAAAGTCTGTTTATCGGGGATGCGAACTTGAGCTTGATTTGTTGCTCATATTGTTGAAAGGTTTGATCAACTAAGGTTCTAAAAAGAATGTGTTCTGTTTGTGGGTGATCTTGGAGATTGAGTCTTGAAGTCACATGCTTTAGATTATGGTTTGATCAAACTTTTCATCACTGAAAATTACCTTTTCCTCTTTCTGTCTTTCTATTGTTTTTCTTAGTCAGAATAATTGAAGTATGAAGGATTCACAAAAATGATTTTGTTACTGTGAGTATTTTGGATGTGAATTTTGCGAGTTTAGAATTTAATTTGAGATCGATTTGCTTAGCAAGAATATGAAATTGGGCGGGGGTCGGTGAGGGGGAGGGGCCGCAAGGGGGTCGGGGAGGGGAGGAGTGCGGGAGGTCGGTGAGTGGGGGGGAGGGCGGGGGGGTCGGTGAGGGGAGAGGGGCTGCAGGGGGGTCGGGGAGGGGGCCTGTGCGGGGAGGTCGGGGAGGGGGGCGTGGCAGGGAGGTCGGGGAGGGGGGCGTGCGGGGGTCGGTGAGGGGGGAGGAGTGCGGGGAGGTCGGTGAGGGGGGGGATGGCAGGGGGTCGGTGAGGGGGGGTCAGGGGGGGTCGGGGAGGGGGAGGCGGGGGGTCGGTGAGGGTGGTGGGCTGCAGGGGGGTCGGTGAGGGGGGGGGTGCAGGGGGCCTTTTTTTTTGCAAACTACTACAAGGTCTTGTTTTGTTAATATAAGCCATATGTTTTGCCCATTATTATAGTTTCGTTTTCTTTTCTTCCCAATATATGTGATTTGTTTTTTGGTGCAAATAAAGTTGTAATTTGTTAATATTGAAGAAATCAGTTTTTTTATTCTTGGATTATTCATACTTTAATGTAATTTGTTTAATCTTGCGCATTTTTAATTTCTTGCATTTTAGGTAATCACGTCTAATCCTAAGGGCCGCGGAGGTCGAGGTGCCTTAGGTGGAAGCCAAGGTCGTGGGACTTTGATTCCGATGCGCTTTTTCAGTCACCAGAAGTAGAAGGAAGCCAGAACCCTGTAGCAGAGACACAGGGAGATGATTCACAGGCACGTGACATTGGTAGCCACGTACCGGAGACTCCGAACACTCATACGGAGGAAGGTGAAGGTTCGAACCGTGCACCAAGAAAGGTTTTAAGCCCTACTGGATTATGGCAAGTTCGTAAGCTACTATATGCTTCATGATATTTTTATGCAATGGTATTCACAATTCACGTGTTTGTTTGGTTTTCAATTCAGGTTCGATGATAACAAGGTTAGTGGGTCCATCACTGATATTTTCCAGGGCCATTTTCGACAACCTTGGTTCAATTACAGTGAGGTCGACAATGCAACAAAGACGCATTGGTGGAACATTTTCACAGTATGTATGAATCGAATTATGAAAAATTTCATTGATTATATTACTTTATTAATATCTTTGTTTAATGTTTGACTAAAGGGTATTTACGAATGGGCTCCTGAGTTAGAAGGCCTAGTGAGGAAGGATTACAAGAAAAAAGCTTCATCTCGTCTGAGAGACTTGCGATGCTTGGGTGGTTAAGAAAGCCAAAGAAAGGCCGAAATGGTTGGGGGAGACGATCTACGAAGACATGAAGAAGAGAAGTGAAGAGCCAACGTTTCGGGAAAAATCTGAAAAGGCGAAGAAGAACCGAAGAGGTGGCTCCCTATCTAATCCAATTGAGCCGTCACACTTTCAGGGTTCTATTTCGGCGGCACAGCATGCTAGGAAGATGGTAAATATGTTTCATATCTACTACTTAGTGTAATTTACATTTCATTTTCGGTATGAATAAAAAATAAAGCCTTTGTTCAACAATGTCTACAGGCAAAGAGTAGAGGAGGAGTACTCCCTACTGCTCCCGAGTTGTTCTTGAAGACTCATTTTAAGACTGTTCCTGGAAAAGGAGAAATCCCAGCAAACAAGAAAGCAAAGCAAATCTCGGTACATACATCTAAACATATATTTATAGGCAAATATGATTGAAAAGTTTGATGCAAGTTTAGTTAGAACCAAATATAGGCCATTTTAGGCCATTTCACTTGAAATTGAATGAATACGCTTAGTTTGATGCTAGTTTAAGTTATAAACACCTCAAACATCATATATATAGTTAGTTTAATGTGATTATAAGTTGTTTTGATTGAAAATACACAAAATAGGAAAGATAGCACCAAATATAGGCCATTTTTGCCATTTTAGGCCATTTCACTTGAAATTGAATGAATACGAGTAGTTTGATGGTAGTTCAAGTTATAAACACCTCAAACATCATATATATATAGTTATTTTAATGTGATTATAAGTTGTTTTGATTGAAAATACACAAAATAGGAAAGTTAGAACCAAATATAGGCTAATATAGGCCATTTTAGGCCATTTCACTTGAAATTGAATGAATACGCTTAGTTTGATGCTAATTTAAGTTATAAACACCTCAAACATCATATATATAGTTAGTTTAATGTGATTATAAGTTGTTTTGATTGAAAATACACAAATAGGAAAGATAGAACCAAATATACGTCATTTTGGCCATTTTAGGCCATTTCACTTGAAATTGAATGAATACGCTTAGTTTGATGCTAGTTTAAGTTATAAACACCTCAAACATCATATATATAGTTAGTTTAATGTGATTATAAGTTGTTTTGATTGAAAATACACAAAATAGGAAAGTTAGAACCAAATATAGGCTAATATAGGCCATTTTAGGCCATTTCACTTGAAATTGAATGAATACGCTTAGTTTGATGCTAGTTTAAGTTATAAACACCTCAAACATCATATATATAGTTAGTTTAATGTGATTATAAGTTGTTTTGATTGAAAATACACAAAATAGGAAAGATAGAACCAAATATACGCCATTTTGGCCATTTTAGGCCATTTCACTTGAAATTGAATGAATACGCTTAGTTTGATGCTAGTTTAAGTTATAAACACCTCAAACATCATATATATAGTTAGTTTAATGTGATTATAAGTTGTTTTTATTGAAAATACACAAAATAGGAAAGATAGAACCAAATATACGCCATTTTGGCACTTTATATTATTTGAATATGAGTATATTTAACCAAATGCAGGAGACATACAATAAGAAGCTGGATCATTGTACCACTCAGGGGTCACAGCCGAACCCTGATCTGTTGTATTGGGAGACAGTTGGGGGGAGGAACAGAGGAAAAGTTCAGGGGTTGGGTCAGGGAGATCATTTGTACTACAACTCTGCATCAGGGCGAGGAGATGGCAACTCTTCACAACCATATGAGCCGTCCATTTTTTCTCAGATTGAGGCGCAAGTGGAGGCAAAGGTCGCTGCACGGATGGGAGAGGTGGAGGCAATGGTCGCAGCACGGGTGGAAGAGTCACGTCGGGCCCTCATAGAGGAAATGATGAGGAACATGTCTAGTTTCGGCCACATGTTCTCAGGGGTTTGGTGGTGGCGGTAGTGCTACAGAGCCACCCTTGACAGTGTAGTTTTTTTGGCCGTGGACAACTAGGTAACTAACTTATAGTTGGATATAGTTAGTCTAACTATTTTCTTGTAGTGTAAATACTTATCGGCATCTCTCTTCGTTTCTTAATGTGTCGGGTTATTTTTTTTCAACCCGACTTCTACTTTATTTCCCCACACCGGGATCTATTTTGGGTACATATATTTAATCTAGGTAGTTTGTCTAACTATAGACATTTAGTGTCTATATTTATCGGCATCTAGCGTATTAGTTTCTAGCTTTGTCGATATATATTTTTTGTAAACACCGACATCTACTTTATTTTCCGACATCGGGATCTATTTTGTGTACATAAATGTAATCTATTTCATGTAATTATACAAGTATCTATGTAAATTTTAATATATATCAAAATTGCATATTTTTGTAATTGAAAAAATTGAATGCGATGGAGAAACAGCTTTAGTGTGGTATATTTAGGTGCAGCTGTGCAGGTACAGGTTTAATTATTATTAAGAACAATAGAATTTTAAATAATATTATTTTGTAACAACAGCGACGGTTAAACATTAAATCAACGACGGCTAGGCAGTCGCTGTAAGGTTCTCTATGTACCCATGGACACGAAATCAACGACTGCTTTAATACCTTAGCGACGGTTTTAAACAGACGTTGATTTATCGAAATCAACGACCGTTTAAAGCAGACGGTAAATCAGCGACGGTTTTAAACCGTCGCTGATTTACCGTCTGCTTTAAACGGTCGTTGACTAGGGAGCAACGTCGGCTTTTCTAAACCGTCGCTGATTGTCATGAAACCGTCGTTAAAAATATCACCGACGGCTAGACGGTCGTTGATTCTAGTATCAGCGACCATCCTTTTACCGACTGTCGATCAACGACGGTTGGCCGTCGGTGATTAATTAGCGACGGCTTTTGGGGACATCACCAACGGCTTTTAGCCGCCGTTGATTTCCTCTTTTCTTGTAGTGTCTATTTCTTTCAAGAGGCAAGTAAAGATTATTTTGATACAAAAGATCCTCCATTTGCATTTTCCAAAATCCGAAATCTTTACCATCAAACCTCTCAATCCTCAATTTCCCTTCTTCCATTGTTAAGTTTACCCAAAAAATTCAAAATTTGATTTTTCTACACCAAAAAATCCAAACTTCGATTTTTCAACCACAAATCCTAGTTTACCAACACACCACTAAATCACTTTCCCCCAAGATAAAACCTTAGCTCTTGATACTAATTGTTGTGATTTAGAAACTAAGTGTTAACTAGATTGTGCAATAATCAACAATAATCAAGAAGAAAGCAAGAAATTGAAACAACAACCAAGTAATGCAAAAAGGAATGAAAACAAGAAAGAACACACCAAGATTAACGTGGGAAACCCGAGCTCCGGGAGAAAAACCCACAAACTTACACTATGGAATCAATGGAGAATCAATGGTGAACATACAATCTCTCACAAACTCACTCTCTCTCCTAAAACCCTAGAAAAGATGAGGCTCCAAGTTTGAACAATGAGATATGTGTGTTTTTTTCCTAAAACCAGAAAATAGGGTATTTATACTACAAGGAATAAAAGCAATCCAAGGGCCACGATTAAATCTTAAATCGCGAAAACACGAGCATAAAACTGGGTTAGCTCGCCCGGGCCCAAAACTGCCCGCCCGGGCAAAATGGTTGTCCGCCCGGGGAAAACTTCCTGCAAGTTCCTGCCTTCAATCTCCCAAAAAACGCACGCCCGAGCCAAAAACCGTCCTCCCGGGCCCAAACTGCCCGCCCGGGCCACCCCTTGCTGCCCGCCCGGGCTGCTGGTCCTGGCAGGTTCTTGGCTCGTTTGGGCTTCGGTGCTTGGACTCCTTGCTTCACCCATCTCCACCAAACCCAACAGAGTGGGCCGGGATTAGTTACATGTATAGTGAAATTTGGTTGATGTTTGACCAACACATTAAGAATTGTGGGTCACTCCAATATTTACTGCCAGTTGATTTTAGGATACAACCCTTTAGGCTTATATATAGTCAAACTTTCTTAGGACGACGACACTGGGTGAGCAGGCGCATCGAATATTTAATAACCTGTTCCACTTCTTTGTAATATAATCTTATCAATTATTAGTACACGTATGGCATCATGCGCATTGTGCTTTAGGGTGTAGGACATAACAGACGCACTATTGAAGAATAATTTTCGATACATATATCTATATATGTGCAATTATGTGCGTGTGAGATATCAGATATGTATATTCTGATATGATGGACAAGTTTTTAAAGTCCATCAAGGTGATAAATCTGTTTGAACAAAACTCTAGTTGCTACCTTGCAGCCAATGAAGACAAGAAGACAATTAAACTCGTTCGAACAAATTATCACATCAAGTCCGGAGAGCTCCCAAAAGCAGCAGATTGGAAAGTGAAATGGGTAACAGGGCCAACTGGTGCTTTGACAGGTAAATGCCGCCTCCACAGCATCCACAAGAAAGTGCTCGTGGTTCGCCGCGAAGGTGAAGGCCAAGCCAGCTATTTGAGGGTGTTCCAAGATCGCTGGCCTGCCACACATCAAGACACTGCAGGTGAATGGACCCTCAGCTTGAAGCAACACAACCACGAAGACGGTCTCGAAGCTCAGCTCATAATAGATTATGAGCATCAGAGCTACTTCCTGGCAGGTCCTAAGTCTATGATGTGTAGCTATGATAGGTTTGCATCTCCTAGAATGGAACTTCTTACACCTTGTAAATTCCGATTGCATAATTGGATGGTGTTTCAAGTCCCTGTAAGCGCAACGAAAACAGAGAAGACTCATCAGCAGCAGCAGCAACAACAACAGCAACAACAGCAGCAGCAACAACAACAGCAACAACAGCAGCAGCAACAGCAGAATGTTAAAAATGATTCTAACAGATCGATTGCTACTATTAATAGTACTTATAGTACTACTTCTAGTACTATTGCAGTTACTAAAGATGGTTATTTGAGCTCACTTACTGGATGGCAGGTGGGTCAGGTGGTGCTTAACTACTACACCCCTGGAGTTGGTGGCGGCGGTGGCGGTTTCTCTAATTTTAATACCGGCCATAATGTTAATGGCTCCGGCACGCAGACGAATGGCGATGTAAGTGTGCGTACTGAAATTGGCAAAACTAGAGACGTTTCTGTCAATTTTATCAACAATAAAGCTTGATCATCTTCAATAGTGGTGAATATAAAGATGTTAGTATAATAGTATGTATTAGTGTTGTGTTCGAAATAATTAATAATGGAACTATGTGTTACTGCATGTCAATTGTGACTAAGATAATCAATCGTTTTATCTCGAGTATCCCCTTTAATGCCCTTTATTTCTTAGGGTAATTCTTAAGCTTAGTTTAAGCTTTGCAAGATCAAGTATGCATAATACTGTAATATTATCAACATTTGAACTTTCAAACGACAAAAGCTATTGACATCAACAATAATTCTTAGTCTAAGAGTGTTTTTTTATTCAATCGTTTTTAGATGCAAAAGAGTTGAGCTTTCAAATCTTTTATGCTCTAGTTTCAGCTTTCAAACGATAAAAAGCTACTAATATCATATTAGATCGTTACAAGTGAGGGAAAGGATGATTAAAAGCCATATGACACAAGCACGACTAGACCTATGGACTTTGGTAAATAAAAACTCGACCTTTTGTCCAGACACATCGAATCAAGTCATAGTTCAAGCCAGGTTTGGGTAAACTCAAAGACAAAAGTGGTGAATAGAGATAGTTGGACAAGGCTATACATGAAAGATCTAGTTAAGGCTGCCCAAAGTTGCATCCTTCAAATTGGATCCAAGACGTTGCTAGAAATGTCGATATTATAAGTTTTATGTAACTTTCTAAAATGAAAAATGCTATAATTAAAAAAATATGGAGGAAGTATACGTTAACCTTGATTATTCCTGTATGATTAGTATTGATATGAGGAAATTGAGGATATATTCGTGCATTCAAGTTGGTGCGTACGTGGTCCAAGAATAATGCACATGTAGTAGTCTTGCTAGTTGCAAATAATGTTCTTCACATATATCTTTGAACCATACCTCAAAAAAATTGTCATTTATTTCCTTTTACCATTCTATTTGATTCCATGCCGTTTTATTTGGAAATTTTTTGGTATAACTATTGCGTTATGTAAATATACAACTCTCTCACAATCCTGGAAAACTAGAAAGAAAGGTTTTGGGAATTAATAAAAAACAAAAATAACTTTTAAAATATTTTGATTGGTTGAGAATGATTTGGTTGTACAATGTAGGATTTACAACAGTTTTATTTTTCTTATTTTTGAAATTTTGAATCTTCTATCTCAATTTTTGTGTACCATTTGCAGTGGCGGATCTTGAAATTTTTTCTTGTGGGGGCCAAAACATTATAGTTTTTTTGAAGGGATTTCAAAAATAGTTTTGACACCTATAGTAACATTAATGTCTTCTTGAAAGGGAAAATTAATATATCGTCTTTAATTGCAACTTACATCAAGGTAAAAAGAAACTATAGGATACTCTGTGTGAAATACCAAGGTAACAATAATTTCATAGGCACTCTAGCTAGTTGGTTCAGGTAGTTGTGACTAGCAAACTGTAGGAATTTAGATGCTTAATGCGGAAAACGAGTATCACATACTCAAACATCTAACACCAAGATCTTTGCATAAATTAACATGAATCTATAAAGAGTATAGAATATACCTCTTGATGCGTGAATTCCACTTCCACCCCAAGCCTTCTAGTGGAGATCCTTTAGAACGTCAAACGCCGTTCCTCTAGTGTTGGTCCACGAACAACCCTTAGATCACCACGTATGCTAGTACGGAAGAGAGAATCCTCTTGCTTTTGAGGTGAGAGATGGCCGAATGAATGGGAGAGATGAGAGCAAAAGAAAATCAGATTTTCTCTTACTAAAATAATGTAATCACCCATCACCTTTGTAACCCCCATATGATTATATAGGGTGGTTACAAAGAGATGATTCATGAGGCTTTATTTTGCCTCATAATGTCATACATTATGATCCTAATAAACTCATGAGTTACAACTCTTCCACCCATCATAAAAACCGCCCAACCCATTTCACAAATGGATTTGGGTAATATCCAAGGGTTGTCACATTGTGTGACCTCATAGGACCCAATACATATTAGTAGTTGGCCTAAATATACTAGCCCAACAAACCGCAATTAGCTTCTAGCAAAACGTTGCGGTCACCTAATATTATTGAATATATTATCTTTATAATTTGTCCATATACATTTAGTTTGTTACACTTGACCGAGGACAAAATCCTTCAATCTCCCACTTGTCTAAGAACAAGTGTGTAACCTTCAAACTCTTTAAGTCGCTTAATGTCTAACTTGATGACATGGTAACATCATATGTAAACCATACCAATATTCAAGTTGTTTCTTGAAATCCGAGTTTGAACTCTCGAAACAAATGATTAACTCCTTAATCCATTTGAGCACGACCATGCATTTTCAGTTCTCGCTCTTCAAGAGGCCAAGACACCAATCCTAACTCTTAGGAGGACTTTATTCAGTCTTGTATAACCAAAACTCCCACTCAATTCGTAGCAGTTCCGATCACTGCTTTTATAGCCTCCTTTTACGGCACGACGTTTTGCAGTGTCAAAAACATATTAATCCTTAAGTAAGAATAGTGTCATACTTATGTCTAAGGAATCCACTAAATATATTAATGAGATTCTCATAAACCTTTTAGAGAACTCCCACTAGGTCTGCCCAACGTGTATCAACTATACACGCCTATACAAATGACTAGACATCATTATGTCCCCATAGCCCATGAAACTGCGCTATCAATCAACTTACAATCTAGTCCATGAAACAGAATCATTTACGCTCAATTTTAATGATTCGAACTAGGGACCAAGGTAAATTATAACTCCTGTTCACTGGATAGGGTTTCATTCGTCAAATCACATATTTGACAATCCTATCAAACGTTATAAAATACTTTGAACGTTTTATTTAATACTAAACCAAGATTAAATAAGAACATAACCTTTTATTGATAAACATAACCAAACATATCACAAGAGTAACTATAACTGTGAACTAATTAAAAGTAAATAGTACACAATCAAAGCCACTCTCCTACATGCTTAAGTCCTATAGCCCTAGTATGACTCTCATGCTTAGGCTGAGGCAATGGTTTAGTCAAAGGATCAGCGACATTGCTATCCGTATGAACTTTGCTAACTATTACATCTTTTCTCTCAACGATTTCTCGAATGAGATGAAACTTCCTAAGTACATGTTTACACCTTTGATGTGATCTTGGTTCCTTAGACTGAGCTATGGCACCATTGTTATCACAATGTAAAACAATACCATCTCCAACACTAGGCACTACTTCTAGCTCCATAATGAACTTCTTCATCCAAATGGCTTCCTTTGCTGCATCTGCCGCAAAGAATGTACTCAACTTCGTTGTAGAATCGCCGACAGATACTACGCTTTGAACTTTTCCAGCTCACTGCCCCTCCATTTAGACAAAAGATGAAACCAGATTGGGATCGGAAATCATCTTTGTCAGTTTGGAAGCTCGCATCTGTGTAACCCTCAACAATTAACTCACTTTCACCTCCATACACTAAGAAATTATCCTTAGTCCTTTGTAAGTACTTTAGGATATTCTTAGCTGCACTCCAGTGTGCGTCACCTGGATTTGATTGGAATCTGCTACACATGCTCAAGGCATATGAAACATCTGGGCGAGTACAAATCATGGAGTACATAATGGACCCTATAGCTGAAGCATAAGGAACATTACTCATTCGCTTAATCTCATCAGGTCCAGAAGGACACTGAGTCTTACTAAGCGAAACACCATGTTGCATGGGTAGAAAACCTCTTTTAGAGTTTTCCATATTGAACTTAGTAACGATCTTATCTATATAAGTTCGTTGGCTAAGTCCAATCATCCTCTTAGACCTATTCCTATAGATCTTGATCCCCAAAATGTACTCAGCGTTTCCAAGGTCTTTCATAGAAAAACAACTCTTCAACCATTCCTTGACTGACTTAGGCATGGGAATGTCGTTTCCTATGAGAAGTATGTCATCTACATATAAGACCAAGAAAACTATGTTACTCCCACTTTCCTTCTTGTAAACACAAGCCTCTTCTCCTTTTTTGAGAAAACCAAACAGTTTGATTGCCTCATCAAAACGAAGATTCCAACTCCGGGATGCTTGCTTCAATCCATAAATGGACTTTTGAAGCTTACATACCCTCCTAGGATATTCTGGATCCACAAAACCTTCCGGTTGTGTCATATACACATCCTCTTTCACGAACCCATTCAAGAAAGCGGTTTTAACATCCATTTGCCAAATCTCATAATCATAAAAGGAAGAAATCGCTAGAAGTATCCGAATGGATTTAAGCATTACTACTGGTGAAAAGGTTTCGTCATAGTCTATACCATGAACTTGCTTGAACCCTTTTGCAACCAACCTTGCTTTGTAAACCTGAATGTTACCATCCTTGTCTGTTTTCACTTTGAGAACCCATTTGCAACCAATAGGTGTAACCCCATCGGGCAAATCCATCAAGTCCCATACTTGATTTTCAGACATAGATGCCATTTCGGACCTCATGGCTTCAAGCCATTTTTTGGAGTCTTCACTCATCAAAGCTTGCTTGTAGGTAGTAGGTTCTTCAAATTCTAAGATCATTATCTCAGAACTTTCAGTTAACAAAAAATCAACAAACTTTTTGTTTAGTATTCTTGATCTACTAGTCCTACAAGGGGCTGCAACAGGAGAAATTTTCTTCTCAACAATTTGAGAATTTTCGCACGAATTAGATTCGAGTGGGACAGTAGGAGGTTCGTGTACAGGATGCACGTCCTCCAACAGTTGGTCAGTAATGGGAGAAGATTCCTCCAAAGGAGGAACTACTTCAAGCACCACAGCTGGCACTTGTGCTTCTGACTCTAACATAGGTTGAACTTTGTCCATTTGTTGCTTTTCTCGAACCTCTTCGAGAAATATATTACTCCCACTTGCCTTTTTGGAAATAAAATCTTTTTCCAAAAAGACACCACGACGAGCAACAAACACTTTGCCCTCAGTCCGATGGTAGAAGTAATAGCCCTTGGTCTCTTTGGGATAACCCACAAAGAAACACTTATCTGATTTAGGGGCGAGTTTATCTGAAAGTAAACGTTTTACATAAACCTCACAACCCCAAATCCGTAGAAAAGACAAACTTGGAGTTTTTCCACTCCACATCTCATATGGTGTTTTTTTCTACTGCCTTTGATGGAGTTCTATTAAGTGTGAAAGTAGCAGTTTCGACAGCATATCCCCAGAAGGAGATGGGAAGATCAGCAAAACTCATCATAGACCGAACCATATCAAGTAGAGTTCGGTTCCTCCTTTCGGATACACCATTCAACTGAGGTGTTCCAGGTGGAGTAAGTTGTGAAAGAATTCCACAACTCTTCAAGTGATCACTAAACTCTTGGCTCAAATATTCACCACCACGATCGGATCGTAGTGCTTTAATTGTTTCGCCAAGCTGGTTTTGGACTTCATTATGGAATTCTTTGAATTTTTCAAACGATTCCGACTTATGCTTCATTAAATAGACATATCCATATCTACTTAAATCGTCAGTAAAAGTAATGAAGTACCCAAACCCTCCCCTAGCTTTTGTGCTCATCGGTCCACACACATCAGTATGTGTTAGGCCCAATAGATCATTGTCCCTTTCACCCTTTCCAGTAAAAGGTGACTTCGTCATTTTACCCATTAAACATGATTCACATACATCAAATGGCTCAAAGTCAAAGGATGTTAGAAGTCCATGCGTTTCGCGTTTATATGTCCTAAACGACAATGCCATAAGTAAGTAGGATTAGTATCGCTTGATCTATATTTTTTGCTGTCTATGTTAAGGACATCTTTGTCTAAGTCTAGGAAATATAGACCATTAGACCTTTTAGCAATGGCATAAAACATTGAATTCAAATAAACAGAGAAACAACCTTTCTCAATTGTAAATGAAAACCCTTCATTATCCAAAACAAGAATAGAAATAATGTTTTTGGTAATAGCAGGAATATAATAACAGTTATTAAGCTCTAATGTTAAACCAGAAGGCAAAGGTAGACTATAAGTCCCAACTGCAATGGCCGCAACCCTTGCACCATTTCCAACGCGCAGTTCTACCTCCCCTTTAGCCAAGGTTCTACTCCTTCTTAGTCCCTGCACATTCGAAGTAACGTGAGAAATACAACCGGTATCAAATACCCAAGAAGTAGATGTTGCTAAATTAATGTCAATGACATAGATACCTGAAGAAGAAGCCCCAGACTTCTTATCATTCAGATACTTCGGGCAGTTACGCCTCCAATGGCCTATTTGACCACAATAGAAGCACTTGGCATTTGCGGCCACCTTTGGCTTTGCCTTTGCCTGTGGCTTATCAGCAGTCTTAGTGGCAACTTGCTTGCCCTTGTCTTGCTTTTTCTTGCCAGCCCATTCCTTCTTAAAACCCTTCCCCTTTTGAACCATAAGAACTTCATTCTTAGGTGCAACAGAGATGTTTTGCTCGGCAGTCATGAGCATCCCATGTAACTCAGCAAGGGTTTTCGACACCCCATTCATATTGAAGTTCAACCTAAACTGGTTGAAGCCTTCATGAAGGGAGTGTAGTATGATGTCAGTAGCCAACTCTTGGCTATAAGGAAAGCCCAACCTCTCCATTGCCTCGAAATAACCAATCATTTCGAAGACATGAGTGGCAA
The DNA here is from genome assembly GCA_947646795.1 of Beta lomatogona. Taxonomy (NCBI): domain Eukaryota; kingdom Viridiplantae; phylum Streptophyta; class Magnoliopsida; order Caryophyllales; family Amaranthaceae; genus Beta; species Beta lomatogona. Next base: position 2,513,268 of record CANSNZ010001062.1, on the reverse strand, counting down.
CTGGCTTGCCTTCAACTAACGCACACTCAAGAATAGCCTTGTGAATTTCATACCTCTCTATCCGAGCTTGTTGCTGAAACATGGTTTTCAGCTGTCGGATAATATTGTAGGCATCCAAGCTTGCAAACCTCTTTTGAAGGCTTGGTTCCATAGCTGCGAGCATAAGGCAAGTAACAATTACTGACCTTTCTGCAACGGCCTTATGGGCCGCCGTTTCGGCTTCAGTAGAGGTGGTTGTTAAAACCGGGATCGGGGTTTATCCTCTCGACCTTCGGAATTAAGAACAATTCTCATATTCCTTTCCCAATCAAGGAAGTTGTTCCCGTTCAACTTATCCTTTTCAAGGATTGAACGTAAGTTAAAAGGTGAATTATTGTTGTTACCAGACATGATATCTACATAGAAGATGCAAAAGTAATAAGTATGTTTATCATTAATAGCTTTTAACAAATTTTAAACACTTTAAAATAAAAGCTATGCACTTGACCAATTTTCAAAGTGTCCCCTTTTGAATCAAGTGATTCTAAGATCCTATCAAACATGATTTATAAGTGGACTTTAGCCTCAACTTAAAACCAAATTTAAAAGGTAAGTAAACTCTTTTACTAATTACAACAATTGTAATTCTTAGTTGATGGGTGATTTCTAAGGTGATGAAAGCTCCCAGGTAAGGAAGTTACCCACAACGTTGGGGAAAGTCTTCCTAATCCTAGACAGAGCTTGTCACCCAAACACAAAAACCCAACTCTTTGCTTCAAAATCCAAAACCGTTTTGATGATTTTGTTGGGCCAAACCAAACTAAACATGCAAATTTCGGAAATTTACTCTACTTAGCCCAAGATTGGAAGTAACACTCTGCTTTGGCAGAACCTATTACTAACGATCAAGATTTTAGTAGATGTTTATTTGGAATAGCAATTACCCAATATTAGCTTTAGGGACCTAAGTAAATTATTATGTGATTTAATTACTAGTGAACTCATTGCAAAAATAAATCACATGCATAATAAAACTTAGAAAGCATTCAAAAGCAATAATTTAAATGCACAAAGTAAAATGTGATCCTAGTATGGCCCCTAACCCTAAAGACTACTCTTTAAGGTCTCCATTCTTGAATCACCATGGATCTCCATCCTTGTGCTTCATGGGATAAGATTGAATCACCATTCTTCTTATGACAACTTGATACACAGATCGTATTTAGATTACATAAATATATTAACGATACGCAGATCGTATTTTCTATCCAAGTTTGGGCCATACTAGTCACCGCATGCAATCATAATATCATATATATAAAACATGCATTTTAATCAACTATTAAAATAAATTATTATGCTTCAACAACTTTAAAACATAATAACACCAACCAAATTTAATCTCTAATTAAATTAAATGGTTAGTACCTTTAGACAAATTTCAATCATATTAGAATTTATCTCCCAAGGGCTTTAAAATATTAATCTAACAAATTTAATCAACTATTAAATTTAGAGAAAAATACATAAGCACTTTAAGGTACCACATATATTTTGATCATATTAAAACATAAAAGCATTGCATGACATTTAATCACAAACACTAGCATGAAAGAATTAATCAACTTATTAAAACTAACATCCTAACATAAAATTAAATACCATAAAATGAAACTCCCATCATAATTTTAATTCATTTAAGCATTAACATAGGATACCATGCATAATAACTTATTAATATGCATTAAGGGATAAACGGATTTTAAAGTTTTTATTCGTTGAAGGAGAGACGAGCCGAAGAGGCAGACCACCGCTCGCGACTCGCGAGATAGGTCGCGACTCGCGATGTTAGTCGCGACTCGCGAGAAGCTCACTGCTTCCACTTTTCCGATTTCAATTCAAGCAATTTTAATCAAAATACGTATGATTTTCTTTATACACTAAAACACTTTTATGCATAACTAAATCAGACTTGGCCTCAAATTCAAGAATTCATGCCATGAAATTATACATAATCAAATTAAGCATAAAAACCTCAAAGCATGCAAATCATGAATCATACATATATATACATCATATTCTAATTAACAACTTAACTAAAACATGAAACAATATAACAATTATATATGTATATATATATGTATCGAAAATGTATAAACAACTTTTATACTCCCACTAGATTAAAATCCAATTTTAATCAAAAACAATATCCTCATGCTAATACCCTCCCCTAAATGAATTAAAATAAAGGAAAACATGCATCAACATAATCATATTAATCTATGCAATAGGCTAACTGATACCACTGTAGGAATTTAGATGCTTAATGCGGAAAACGAGTATCACATACTCAAACATCTAACACCAAGATCTTTGCATAAATTAACATGAATCTATAAAGAGTATAGAATATACCTCTTGATGCATGAATTCCACTTCCACCCCAAGCCTTCTAGTGGAGATCCTTTAGAACGTCAAACGCCGTTGCTCTAGTGTTGGTCCACGAACAACCCTTAGATCACCACGTATGCTAGTACGGAAGAGAGAATCCTCTTGCTTTTGAGGTGAGAGATGGCCGAATGAATGGGAGAGATGAGAGCAAAAGAAAATCAAATTTTCTCTTACTAAAATAATGTAATCATCCATCACCTCTGTAACCCCCATATGATTATATAGGGTGGTTACAAAGAGATGATTCATGAGGCTTTATTTTGCCTCATAATGTCATACATTATGAGCCTAATAAACTCATGAGTTACAACTCTTCCACCCATCATAAAAACCGCCCAACCCATTTCACAAATGGATTTGGGTAATATCCAAGGGTTGTCACATTGTGTGACCTCATAGGACCCAATACATATTAGTAGTTGGCCTAAATATACTAGCCCAACAAACCGCAATTAGCTTCTAGCAAAACGTTGCGGTCACCTAATATTATTGAATATATTATCTTTATAATTTGTCCATATACATTTAGTTTGTTACACTTGATCGAGGACAAAATCCTTCACAAACAAGGGAATAAAAAGAAAAAAAGGAGAAAGCTTAATCTACTCAACGTAAAGAATCCATACCCATTAAAAAGTGAGAAGTTTGTCTACTGTAGCTTAGTAACAGTGGACTTACTATTTTACCCCTTCAAGTTCGTACAATTGCTGCTCAGCCCTTACTTTGCCTCGTGTCTGTTTTGGTTGCATCTCACAGCTTTCTCTTTCCTCACGTTTTTCCTCTGAAACCTCCATCTTCATCCTCCTTAGTCCTCGTTAGTCCTCCGTAACCTAGGTAATTCCCCTAAACTTTCAACCAGTGCCTCCATTCTCACTTTCTGAATCTTCTTCGTCTGTCTCCTCTTTTTCCTGTTCCTCACCATTTTTTCTCTCTCTTCTTTGTCGTTTTAGTTTTAGTTCAAGTGGTGTGACCAAACTGCAAAGTCCCCGTTCAGGCCAGTGGAATCTAGGGTTCGATCTGATTCATTCTTTGCTTTATGAATTTTTGCCATATTTTTATATTTGATTGCGTGCTTGTCTTTGATTGATTTGCTTAGTTTTCATATTTTCATACAATTTCATATTTGATTGATTTGCTCAATCGTAATCGTCTGATTGCTCTCATTTATGCTATAATCCTTATTTAACACAAGTATGAATTTTTCGGAAGAATTTCAATCTTCAATTTCTTTTATGTAACAAATTAGACATGATAATTTTACCCCAAATTATGAGTGGTATAGTGAAATTTTTGAAGTGATAAGCTTTTTTATTTTGATGATTTATTGTAAATGGAGATCATGCCTGCCCCCTTAGTTGACCTTAGAAGTTAGAACATTAAAGTTCCTTCTCTACTTCAGACATGTTCCTTAATAAGACCAGGTGGGCACCAACAAAGAAACGAAAAAAATCAATGTTTGTCATATTCTAATGCTATCTAATTTCTCATTTTATTGTTTCCTTGTGTCAAAAAAGCCTTTAGAGGGCTTTCATATAGTTGTAAATGCTGGAAAATGGCAATGGAGCAGGAGGCTTTTTTTTTGTTGTAAGTACCTTTGGCTTTTCAGTATTATTCGTGACAAATATATTGTTATATCTTGCCTACATCTAAAGTGTGCTTACCTTTCTACTTGTATTTTGATATCAAATCCTGTGAATAACGAACAACGAGAAATATGTTCTTGAGAAGTTGGTATTTTGTCTTCTATTCTTTCAACTTTCAAGTACTCTGCTTTTTTAGAACTAAACTGTATCATCAACTGTACTCTATTGTCGTCATCTCTAATGTGCTTATACTCTGTTCCTTCAGCTTCCTGAGATATTCTATGTTCCTCACCTTTTGTGTCATATTTGAGTACGAGTTTACTACGTTCCTTCAGCTTGTGAATATAACATTTGAGTATATTGTTACCTATCATCCTTCCCGAGCTTGCTGTATGTAAAAAAATTGCTTTTGTTTCGCAACTGTGTATTATATGATCTCATTGTCTTGATAAATGCCCATGATTTTTTGTGAGGCTCCTATGGTCTAGCATGGTCATTGATGAGGGATCTTGGTTCCCCTCCATGTGGCAGTCGTCTCAACTTTTGTGGTTGATATGAAGTCGGAGAATACATTTTTGGGTTAGATTCATAAATTACGTGTCAGGTTATAATTAGTCTTCTCATTTGAGACAATCTCTCTCTCTCTCTCTCCAATTTTTCGATAAGATTTTTTAAGATCCCTTAGGAGGAGGTCTGCCAATTGTGCTTATATTATAGAAAGATCTAGCTGTGAAGATTTTTGCTAGCCTATTTATTTGTTATAATAATGACCTTTGTATGTGAAATGGGGTTGTGTGGGGAGTACTGGCAGAAATAAATATCTATGTGGTATGGTGATTGTGTAACTGTAACATGTGCTTTCATTATAACTGTGTTGTAAGAAATAGATGGGAACCAAGGGTATAAATTTACAATAGTTGTCTCAATAGTAATTTTTATTTAACATTAATGTTTGGCCTTCTTTCATGTTTCTTTTAGGCTAAGGTGCTTGAGCCTTTGGGTGCTATCACTAGCGGCAGTCAGTTCTTGGAGTCGGATGGTAATTCATGGTATTATTGACTTATTCAAATAATTCAAGTGAGGGCCTTTGTTCTTTCTAACCATATCTTTCTGCATTAGGTATGTTTTCGAACCATATGCCAAATCCAGAAGATCAGGCTGCAATGAAAGCAATCACTCAGGCAGTTCTTAATAACAAAGTGGATTTGGGCATCATTTTTTATTCTAATGTGGACAGGTGATTGTTTGCCTTTGACATGTTCATATGCTATGAATTTGTTGTTTATGATATTTTCCTTTCATAGATCTGCTGCTATAGATTCTACTGGCCGTGAGCGCAATCGTAATCATTTGATTGCTCTCATTTGTGCTGTTATCCTTCAGGATTGCTTGGATGTATAACAATAGCTATTTTTTGTTTATTCGTTAATCAATCAAAGAAAATCTAAATTAAATTGTTTTTCTTTATATTATCTATATTAGCATTCGGGAACAACTATTGTCACGGACAGTGTGACTTCAGATGGTCTCACTACATTTATTGAAAAGAAAAACTTGGTGAGTTGAAGACCAAGAGTTGATCAATTTGATGGTCCATATTGTATTTGAATTACTTTTTCTATACTGGTATAAGATATCTAAGAACTTGTTACTAACTGTGTATGAATAGGAGGTAAGCATCACAGATTCAAAATGGTGTACAAAAACGTAATTGATGAAGCTATTCGTCTGGTAACATTTTTTTCTTTTGGTATTAGATTAAATTTTTTAGAGGCTATTTAGTACATAGAATTTGTTATAACAATTTATCCTTTTCATCCTTCCTTTTCCTGGAGTTGTGGTAACTAGGCTGTGGGATATTCATCATTTACCCTTATGTAGCTTTGTTGATGGCTGCCATAAGGTTTTATTTATTTTACTTACATAATGGAGTCTAGGAATCTATCCGGGAAATATAGTGGAGGAATGAAAAGGAGACTTTGTGTGGCTGTTTCCTTGATTGGAGATCCTAAGGTTAGTCTGGTCCAGGCATCCAACTAGCATCCCCCCCTCCTTTTCTCATGAGCCATGCTTCTGTTGGTTGTATTGATCATCAGTGTATGACTTAGATATTCTTATTAATGTTGTTCCTTATTAAGTATAGTGTGTTATCGCTTTTGGACATTGAACGCCCTTATTAATGTAGTAGTTTCACAAATATCAGGGCGTTCAAGGTACAAACTTGGAAATTTGTTATCTTATCTCTTTCCGAACACAACTATTTGCAGTTGTGCATTTACTCAGATAACGCGTGAATGCATTAGTACCATGGTGTGTTTAGGAACATCTAAAAAAGTTAGGGTTTGTAGAAATTTTGAAATTGAGACAGTAGGAGGAACGTGTCCTGGAACATTTTAGCATATAAGAGGAGGTGATTGAAGCTATAATAAGAGTTTTCGTGACAGCCATGTGATTTGAGGACCAGAACAAAGGAGAAAAAAGTGAGGTACATTTGAAGACATTTTTTTTTAAATATTGCTTTTCGTTATTAGGATCTGGATGAACTCCTTTGCTTACAATATTACTCTTGTGTCTCCTAGCTTTTTATTAAGTGAATTCTCATTCCCGCCCATTATTTTGTAAAAGTCTAAGCACATATTGCACTTAATTGTAAGGGCTTTAAAACAATCTAGCAGATGGAGGGAAGTATTGGGACTGCTTTACTAATTAATAAGTCCCCACTCCAGTATTTATCGTATGGCTTATAAGTAGGCAGAAATGTCTCAATGTAGAACTTGATTTCAAATGTTAATATGCAGGAAAATAGGCAGAAATGTCCCATTGTAAAAGGATAAGCACATATAACTAGGGGTGTTCGCTGTTTGGGTTGGTGCGGTTTGGGATGTAACCCAACCCAAACTGCAAATATACGGTTTGACATTTTTCCAACCCAAACCGCACCGCACTTTTGCCCAAACCAACCCAAACCGAACCGCACATAACGATTAGGTGCGGTTTGATTTGCGGTTTAACCATTTTTTCCTCCGTGACATTAATTTTGTAATCTAAGAGTAAAATTTGTTAATAAATATGAAGTTGACTTCTTAATTAAACATAAATAATAATTTATCAAAAGTGTCCACGTTCTTTATCTCAAACTTCTTTTTTCAGTTGTATACTTACATGCCACCTTGTCAAGTGTATTTAAAAAAATCAAAATAGATAAAAAAGACTTTAAAAAAAATCATATAAAATTGCGGTTTATGGTGCGGTTTCTGTTTAAAAAAATTAAAACCCAACCCAAACCGCAAACCGCGGTTTGCTTGAAATCATAACCCAAACCGCAATTTTGAAACCGCAAACCAACCCAAACCGCGAAAAAACGGTTTGGGTTGCGGTTTGGTGAGTTCCAAACCGCACTCTGAACAGTCCTACATATAACCCCTAATAATGAAGTCTTAGATTCGAGATGGTTGAACGGCCTAAGCCCATGCATTTTTTAACCTTTTGGTTTATACTTTGTCTAGATACAGGTAACGAACCTCCTAATTAGTTAGAATTCTGGGATTTCTAGGAAGTCTTATCTGCTGGGTTATTTTTACCCCTTTCATAAACATCTTTACTTTTCTATTTTATTGGTTGAAAAATACTATCACGAGCCATTATTGTTACTTAGCATGATTTTTTTTGTTCATATGCTGATATGCACGGTAGTTTTAAGGCACACTATAAATGTAACATAAATCAAGTTTAAGGTAATTTGACGTGAAAGCTTTTCTTTTAAGGAGGGGTAGGGAATAGGGAGCCAGGGAGGTCGTATGTGGAGAGCTGTAAACAAATGGCTCCAACAAGAGATGTAGATGGAAATTTCAATTTAGAGATGTGAAAGATTAGGAATCACAGTTTAATGATTTGGTGAATTGCTGACATAGGAGATATTGACCGGCTCCTCTCTATCATTCATCTCTAACCCAATCTCCCCTTTTCTTTTCGCCTCTTTCCGCACCAAGGATGTCGTCGGCTCACTTCTGCTACTTGGTGCACCGTCTCTTAGATTCAGCAAAAAGAAGACCACAAGAATGACGGCCATGTCGTACTTGTCAGTTCACACCATGAAAATATGCTTCGTTTTATGGAAAGCAGAAACACAAGTAGCAAAAAACTATTTTCCCTGTTGCTTGATGAAACTCATGTTTTAGTTGGTAAAATATGTGTTTGTTTTAGTTATTCTTTGGGTGGAATTTGTATTGGAATTTAATTTGCAAAAAGTAGGTTCAATTTTCGAAGAACATGAGATGAGACTTTTGAAGTTTCAAGCTTGGGTATTAATGTCAGTGGTCGCAAGAAGCTAAGGATATGAAAAGCTCATGCTTTGTACAAGATGCAGACCTATGTCTCTCTGAGGAATCTTTTCAGTTAGGTAGATGTTCATATTATATTGGTGGTTATTTTCCTTCTTTGATGTAAAAGATAAATGGTGAAAATGTGTAACTATTCATTTCTCACCAAATAATCTAAGTTATTATCGTGAAGAGAATATATGTAGCTTTTTTGTTTGTTTTAGTATACATCTTTGCTCTATATTGTGTAGAGAATGTCTGTAGCTTTTTCTATGAATAGCATGCTTGATGCTTCCTAGAATTTAACTAAGCTATTTACACTGTTAATATTCACTAGGAAGATGTTACTACCTTGGGGGGGGGTGCATGTATCTTATTCCCCTTGCCGATCCAAAAACTTTCCAAGATAACCAGTTGAAAACAATTTCTGGATCAGACACTCTGTATGTAGTCTGTGCCTTTTATTGAATTATGCAACATAGTTATTTCTATTACAGTTGCTAACGTTATATCTCCTTTTACATTACCATTTGGAATCTTACTTAAACATGTAATAGTTTCACATTAATATTTGGAAGCTTAATTAACATATAGTTGTTTCTTATACTACGATCGATTGGCTTAGAAGTTGGAACTTTCTTTTTTCAACTCAAATGCTTCGACTTTTAAGTTAGTGTTCATTGTTTACTTGTAAATATATATTATAAGCTTCTCCTAAGTGGAATAGAAGGAAGATAATAGTGGATTTCCCACAAAATGAATTCTACCAAAGCATTCTCTTTTGAATTACACTACTCGCGACCTATGTCAAGCAAAGGAATGAATGGTTGAGAGGCGATGGATAAAAAGAAGTGGAAGAAAGATATGCAATTACCACTTCGATAAAAAGAGTAAGGTACTTTCTATTTGAACTTCTACGGCCCGTTTGGTTAATGGTCATGCATGAATGGTGGTAATGGTAATGTAATTTAGTGTAAATTTGTAAAGAAGTTCTCATGTCAATGACCATGGTAATGAAACTTCATCACAAAATATGGGTTTTCCTATATAAATTTTCATTACCACCCAATACCACCTTCCCAAGTGGTAATGGATAGTAATGAGATTTTAGGAAGAAAACGGATGTTTTGGGATCAAGTAGCATTACCATGGGTAATGATGTGGGATTTCCTTACACTATAATGCATTACCATTACCATCATTTATGACATCTAACCAAACGGGCCGCTAAGATAATGCCAATTTGCTTATGGCCAATATTATATGTTAGAATAACAACTGCTTGAATTGTGTTTTCGGGGTGCACACGTCACATCCATTATGTTATTAAAGATGATCTACAATAACTCATATAATCCTTTTTTGTACAAAGGTAGCATAGATAATACAGATTTGTAAATGCTCTAAACTTACATCACATATATCTAACATCACAATGGTGTCTACATTACATTTATCTAACTCTTGCGCCATAGTATGCATATTATCATTACCATAAAATCTAGGAAATTTAATATTGATACCTCCTCTAAACTAGCAATTGTTCAATTGGCAGGACGATGAGGCAGTTTTTTCATCTATTCAATGCCTTCTTAGCACCTCTGATCATTTCCTTATTGAGGTCGGCCCAAAAAAGATTATATCCTTCAACAATGTGTTGCAATGGATCCTCAAGAGAGTTGAGCTTGAAGATGAACCTTATGAAACTAATACAAAACGCAATCTTGTTGCTAAGTCCATGGAATATCACACTGATAGCCAATCGAAATATATATGAAAGTTGTCGTAAGCCTCTAGATTATCACCCTGATGCAAATGAACTTGCTGCACATCAAATTATTCATGTCCTTCTTGCTGGTTATCATGATGAGCCAAACAATTAAGTCATTTCATCACCCACCCAAGGGGCCCTTTTGCTTGTTGTTTTACTCTGCAGCTTAATTCTCCCTGTTAACAATGTGTCCCTAAAGTTAATGACTGCATAATATAAACTACTCTTTTGCTGCTAAGCATGATGTAATGCTTGTAATAGAAATAGCAATGGGACAACATTTTAGAGAAGCCACAAGACCTTGTGCATGTTTTGTAATCCGCAAACTCTTTGCACTAACAAAGCATTTATGCAATCTAATCAAATAGCCTAATTATCTTATCTACACGTTCATATACTTTGTCATGGCTTGAATTCATTTCACCGATATTTGCATAGAGCTATTCATAATAATTTTCGCTTTCTTGGGGGGTCGTGCGCGATAGCGCGAGGTCCAACAACTAGTGAGATAAAAAGGTGGAAAAAGTGGGTCTAGTGGACTATAATGTCATAATAAAATATTTTAACACAATAACCATAACAAACATCATAAGGAAGCCAAAATATTTTACAGTTACCCAATTGTGCAATGACTTTCAGGATTGTCTATGGGGCCTTCTTAATTAAACTTTGTTGGGCCACTACCAAGGGCCAGGTCCAGGCTAGTCTTAGGAAAGATCCGCCCTGACCATTTGCGTTGCATTGTTTTCTAGTGGTTTTATAATTTATTAATTTAAAAAAGACTTTCTAATTAATTAATAGGAAACAATGGCACACAAGTGTTATACATGTGTATGAAATGTGGGAAACCCGATGGCTCCAAGCACAAACTTATACGCTTTCCTATAAGTATTTTACCGACCCACTATGATCAACGAGTTCACAATAAATACCTATGAGATACAAAGAAGAAAACAATAGAGTTTGGTTGAAGACAAACTCTATACACTACAATGTGTTTGAAGGATGACTTTATCAAAAACAAGAAATAACTTATCCTAAGCATGTATAAGAAGGAATCCAACCCTTGTCCATATGTGACGTCCTACTAATATACCATAGGAAGAATGCCGAAGAAATGAACGAAAACATGTGTTCCTTCACCCTGCAACAAAATCTGTGACGCAGTAAGTTTGGTACGGGCGCATCATTAAGCATGGTGCGCACCAACCACCCTGAAATCCTTCATTCATTTTCCTTCTTTTCATCACGTTTTATCAAACGCCTCAACTTCAAAAAGATAGCATCACATATAATCAACGGACACATTTAACCATAAAATGTTCCAACAACAAATGGTACCAAAAATGTGGGACACAAGTTTTGACCTCATATAGTCATAATTTCCTCATTAAAAATGTCAATTCGAATAGTGTCCAAGGATTGCTAGCAACACATGAGAGCATTACCACAAAACGACAAATTTGTACTCCATTACATTGCTCTGTCCAAGTGTTCATCATTGATTTATTGAAATGATGATTGCCGCTCTTTGATCTATCAAGCATCTACCAGATACACATATATCATAATGTTAAGTGACAATCTTGTACTCCACCTGTGACCTAACTGTCTTCGATTATTTCAAAATAATGTAGACTTGGAGTAAGTTGTTTCATAATAAGTTGACCACCTTTAATAAGAGCGAAAAGTTGAAAGAAAAAAAAGCTCGTGGGTGAACATGAGACTTATAGCAAAGAAAAGAAAATGTTACCATGTACTTTCTCTCTTTTTATAGTTACTACACTTTTTTTTTGTTTGACGCCATTTAATATATTACTTTGATCAATAATATCTTTTATTACGCATAGTAAAAAAGTATAAAAATTGATATTATAAAAAAATGCATTAAAATGAATCAAATAAGATCCAACTAAACTATGTTATTTCTTATACATAAGGAATAACATATGGGACAAGATTAGTTGATTATGTAGCAACTAAAGTATATAAATGGAGCAAGTTAAAATAAAATATTTTTAGCAATTAAAGTGTCTTGGCTAAGACGTCTCAAATCTCAATCGTATAAGTTAATTAACCATCTTTAATAAGTGTGAAAAGTTGAAAGAAAAAAGTTGGTGGGCAAACATGACACTTAGAGCAAAGAGAAGGAAATGTTACCATATAAACAAAGCAAGTCCAATATATATTTCCAGTTTATACATATTAAAGAAATATGCAGCCTATGGCAGCTGCACACCTCAGCCAATTACTATGCACCCAGATCCACCTGGGATCATGTGCAATACCATGTAATACCTTAGCCAGCTGTAATATCTTTGTCTGCTAGTGTAAAGCTTAGTGTATAGCTGTTATTCTCTAGGTCTTTTGTAGGTTGATATATATATATATAGCTGTACATATCAGGTGGGAGAGAGAGAGACAGATTGTAAAGAAACACAAAAGAAAGGCGCAGCCATAATTTGAATATATGAGAGAAAGCTTGGGAGATTCAACCCAAAACAGAAACTTTGTTTGCATTTAATCAGAAAGCTTAATACTTTCTTTATGGTATCAGAGCAACAAGGTTGAGAGAATCTTGTCTCGAAATTTTTCATTTTTCCATCAAAGTTCAAACCTTTCATTTCTTTTCTCAAGGTTCTGAAAAATGGCAGAAGGAGCCAAGGAAGGAGACAGGCAGAAAGAGGTGGCAGGTTATCAAGATCCATATTACCTATCTACTTCAGACAATCATACCATGCAAGTTGGAGCTATGATCTTCAATGGAGGTAACTATCTTAACTGGAGTAGGAGTGCAAAAATGGGTCTTGCATCTAAGAACAAACTGGGGTATATTAATGGAAAATTAACTAGACCTAAGGCAGATGCACCAGAATATTTTAAATGGGACAGGAATGATAACATGGTGAGATGTTGGATCCTAAAGTCCTTAAAAGAAAATATTGCTGGTAGCTTAATGAACATGAAATCAGCTAAGGATTTATGGGATGAAATAGCTGAAAGGTATGCCCAAAGTAATGCACCACAGATCTATCAACTGAAAAAGGAACTTAACGACCTAGAACAGGATGAAATGACTGTGTGTGATTACTATTGTAAGCTGAAATCCTACTGGGATCAGCTAGATGACCTGGAAGGAGTCCCAGAATGCAGTTGTGGGGCTTTGCTCAAGTGTTCTTGTGACATTGAAAAGAAAATGTTACAGATACAAGAGAGAGGAAGGTTGAATGATTTTCTCATGGGTCTGAATGGAAAGTATGAGAACATGAGAGGAAATATACTAGGCATGGATCCCTTGCCAAGTGTCAACAGGGCATACCATCTGGTTCAACAGATTGAGCTGCAGAAACAGATGACAGAGTGTTTTCAACCCAGTTCTGAGACAAGTGCTCTTGCTGTGAATAGGCATAGTAAGAGTCTGGGACCTCTTGTGAACTTTCAGAAGAAGGATTATAAGAAGATGAGGATGGAAAAGTTGGCAAAAAATGTGATTATTGTGGAATGAAGGGACACCTTCAGGAAGAATGTTACAAACTGAATGGTTACCCAGCTGATTGGAACAAGAGGCCAAGAGAGAAAGGCAATGTGAAGTATGCTGCAAATGTGGGAAAGCAGGATGATGAAGGAAATATGTATCAGGAGACACCATTTGATGATGGGAAAGAAGAAACAAAGAAGCAGGATCCTTCATTCATATCTGCAATAGTTCAACAGGTAGTGAAGGCCATGAATGAGCAGCACACTAGCACAAGTCAGTCAAGTAACTTTGCAGGTATAATTTCAGCCTCAAATGTTGCTTTTAACAATGAAATGTTTGATTCTGGATCTTGGATTATAGATTCAGGGGCCAGTGATCATATGGCAGGTAATGTGAAACTGTTTGATGAGATTAAGGAATTGAAACAATTCATAAATGTGGGACTTCCAGATGGAAGCACCAGAATTGTGAAGAAGATAGGTGTGATTAAAATATCACCTAGGATAAGACTTGTGAATGTCTTATATGTGCCTGAATTTCAACACAACTTACTGTCTCTCAGTAAGCTGATTGAGCATAGTAGGGTCAGAATTGTTTTTGATGAACATGGATGTGTGTTACAGGACCCTACTAGTAAGGAGACAGTAGCATATGGAAGAAAGCTGAATGGTCTTTACAAGCTGTGTTTGAAGGCCGGAAAGGAGGAGCCAGGAAATGAAGAACAGAAGAAGAAAAATCTTGTGTTAGATAAGAAAGCTGGATGTAATGCAACTAGTAGTAGTGTTAATTTAAATGTGATTCATGCACGATTGGGACATGGATCTTTGTCAAAATTACAACATTTAAAATTTTGCAATTGCAAGAATGCTAAAGTTTTTGATTGTGATACATGTTGCATAGCAAAACACCATAGGCTTCCTTTCCCTGTTAGCAATAGCATGGCAGGAAAAACATTTGAGTTAATTCATGTAGACCTTTGGGGGCCATACAGGGTGGCCAACATTTCAGGAGATAGGTATTTCCTAACTATAGTAGATGACTATAGTAGGGTAACCTGGACTCACTTATTGAAGAGCAAGGACAAAGTGAAAGACTTAATAGCTAAATTCCTAGCTCACTCACAGAATCAGTTTGATTGTAAGGTGAAAATAGTGAGGAGTGACAATGGAACTGAAATAGTGAGGGAAGAATGTGAAGCACTTTTTGGTAAGCTGGGAATTATACACCAAAAGAGTGTGCCTGGAGTGCCACAACAGAATGCGAGAGTAGAGAGAAAACATAGGTTTCTCTTGGAGACAGCAAGAGCACTCAAGATTCATGCAGGGCTTCCAAGATTCTTATGGGGTGAATGCATCCTTGCTGCAACACACTTGATAAACTTGTTACCAAGTAGTGTTATAGGGTGGCAAACACCTTATGAGAGACTCATGAAGAAAGAGCCAACATATGACCACTTGAGAATCATAGGTTGTCTTTGCTATGGAAGAAACAATGGCAAAACAGGTGACAAATTTGAAGGTAAAGGAATAAGAAGTGTTCTAGTTGGTTACCCTTATGCTCAAAAAGGGTATAAGTTATATGATCTGCAAAAGGGGCAGATATATATATGCAGGGATGTGGTTTTCAAGGAAAATGTTTTTCCTTTCTTATTGAAGGAAGGGGAAGAAAATAACTTGAAGCTTATGATGAATGAAATTCCTTTGGTGCAAGACAAAGAAAACACAGTGATGCAATTGAATGATTGTAATGATGATCCTTCTGAAGAGTTGGCATCTAATCAAGAAGAAGTTAATGTGCCAGTAGTTGCATAACATCAGCCAACACAGAGGGAGGATGAGCCAGTAGAACCTCAGGCTGTGAGAAGATCAGTCAGGGAAAGGCATGTACCTTCAAAGTTGAAGGAATTTGATTATCACTTACCAGGTAATGCTGCAATGAGCTCATCTCTTGGTGAACATAAGTTGTATGATATGCAGTATTATACTCCTGAATATGTGAGTTCTCTTAATGTTGCAATGCAAGTAAGAGAACCATGTAGCTATAAGCAAGCCTCTCAGAGTGAAGAGTGGAAGAAAGCAATGGAGGAGGAATTGAGTGCATTAGAAAGGAATGAAACCTGGGAATGGAAGAAGCTCCCTGCAGGCAAGAAAGCAATAGATAGCAAATGGGTATATAAAGTGAAGCTCAACAAGGATGGTGGAGTTGAAAGATTAAAGGCTAGACTGGTAGCTAGAGGTGACAAACAAGAGAAAGGGAAGGACTACAAGCACACTTTCTCTCCAGTGGCTAAGTTCACCACTGTAAGAATGCTAGTAGCATTGGCCACTCTTAGGCAATGGAAATTGCACCAACTGGACATTAACAATGCATTTCTGCATGGATTCATTGAAGAAGATCTGTATATGAAGGCTCCTCAGGGATGTAAACATGTTCCTGATGGGATGGTTTGCAAGCTAAAGAAAAGTCTATATGGACTTAAGCAAGCTTCAAGGCAGTGGAACCTTGAGCTTACTAAGTTTCTTAAAGCCAAGGGTTTTAGTCAGTCAAAGAGAGATTACTCATTGTTTTGCAAAACAACAAATGGGAAAATGTGTGCAATACTTGTGTATGTGGATGATTTACTCATCACAGGTGATGATATGGCATGCATTGATGACTTAAAGAAGGATCTGGATCATGAATTCACCACCAAAGACCTGGGAGAAATGCGATTCTTCCTTGGACTTGAGGTATCCAGGACCAATCAAGGCACCTTGTTGAATCAAAGGAAGTATATCAAGGAGCTGGTGAGAGATACAGGTTTGGAGACATGTAAGGAGTGGTCCTCACCTTTTCCTCAACATGTTAAACTTTCAACAGATGAAGGGGAAGTTATGAAAGATCCAGAGACATATCGAAGAGTCATTGGAAAACTCTTATACCTGAACATGAGCAGACCTGACATTTCATATTCTGTGCAGCAATTAAGCCAGTTCATGGGACAACCTAGAGTTCCTCATTGGAATGCAGCTATACATGTTATTAGGTACCTTAAAGGTACTCAAGATTGGGGTCTTTTCTACCCATCAAATGGAGATTGTAAGCTTATAGCTTACTGTGATGCAGACTGGGGAGCATGTTCTTTTAGTGCCAGATCACTCACAGGCTGGTGTGTATTCTTGGCAAATTGTTTGGTTTCCTGGAAAACCAAGAAACAGAAGACAGTTTCTAAGTCCTCTACAGAGTCTGAATACAGATGTATGTCTCAGACTACTTCTGAGTTAGTTTGGATGGATGGTGTCCTAGAGGATCTTCTTTGCAATGTGCCTAAGCCCATTCCACTCTACTGTGATAATATTTCAGCCCACTATCTTGCTCACAACCCAGTCTTTCATGAGAGAACTAAACACCTCAAAGTAGACTGTCATTATGTCAGGGAGCACCTTGATGCAGGATTTCTTTCTACAGCCTTCATCAGATCTGCTTCTCAGATTGCAGACATAATGACTAAATCTCTATCTGCTCAACAACATCATCTTCTCTGTGTCAAGTTGGGACTTGTTTCTACTAACCAAGTCCAACTTGAAGGGGGGGTAAAGAAATATGCAGCCTATGGCAGCTGCACACCTCAGCCAATTACTATGCACCCAGATCCACCTGGGATCATGTGCAATACCATGTAATACCTTAGCCAGCTGTAATATCTTTGTCTGCTAGTGTAAAGCTTAGTGTATAGCTGTTATTCTCTAGGTCTTTTGTAGGTTGATATATATATATATAGCTGTACATATCAGGTGGGAGAGAGAGAGACAGATTGTAAAGAAACACAAAAGAAAGGCGCAGCCATAATTTGAATATATGAGAGAAAGCTTGGGAGATTCAACCCAAAACAGAAACTTTGTTTGCATTTAATCAGAAAGCTTAATACTTTCTTTACATATTCTATCAATTTATTCAAATTTGATATTAATTTAACATATTTTCATTCAGTTTATACATAATGTTTATCAGTTTATGAAAGGATTTATTGTTTATGAACATAAGTACATAATCTACCAGTTCATGGAGATAAGATGTAAGTTCATGGAAATAAGCTTATGTGAGTTTATGAACATATATAGCTTAGGAAACAGTTTAGAAAACAATTTCATTGCAATTGCTTTGGGGAATAATGTAGGAAACTGGTACCTCTATTGCTTTGTATGAACGTTAATTACATGTTTAGGATTGTGTATGAGTGAGTTGACCTAGGTGGAGAATGGATATATGTGTTATCCAGGGCCGGATTTTGGCATGTGCATAAAGGTCTACAGCACAGGGCCACATTTTTCTAGAGGCCCAATATTGTGGGTAATCCCAGCCAGAAAAAAATCTGATATTTTTCTCAATTACAATAAGTACTCCTTTCTCTCTTTTATATTACTAATACTTCTTTTCCAAAGTTTTCCAAGTCATGCTTCTACTTATAATAGGGCCTCGCTTTGTTATAAGAACAGGGCCACAAGAATCTAAAAAACGGCCCTGGTGTTATCCACGTTGAGGACGTGAGAGTTGTGACGGTTATTGTGACACTTTCACTGCTGCAGAGTTTGGAGATTATAGGAGGAAAGCAACGACGAGGTCCTTTGGATGAGTATGTCTTTAGGAGAGCGTAGTGTTTCTTGTGCCTTAGATTATTAATCAATAGCTAATAAGATGATGATACAAGGCTCTCAAAAATTTTCCATCTCTCTAGATTATATAGGTCTAAGCCGAAGTGCGTATAGTCATAGACACACAAATCCTATATATCTCTTTAAGTTTTCATAACTCACTCATATTGTTATTATGGCACATACTTCCTCCATTTCTTTTTACTTGCAACATAACTTTTGGCACGCAAGTTAAGGAGAAGATTAGTTAATGTAAATGGACAAATTAATCAAAATAATTTAAGCCTTAATATCCTACCTCATCTTTCTTACCGGTGTTCAAGTTATTTTGAGTAGTGTGTTCATTTACCTTCTTTTAATCTCCTCCTCAAATTATGTGTCAAGAAGCTATATTACAAGTAAAAAAAAATGGAGGAAGTATCTATTAATCTACGTCATCAAAAACGCTTTTTCCATAAATAAAACAAGACTACATGTATGGCCTTGTCATATGCTCCTCAGTTTTGACAAACGTGCAACACCTTCTCACGGCCGTGCCTCCAAAACCCAATTATTGTGACATTGTTGTACACATTTTAAAAATGCTTATCCAAGTCCAACTATCTCCACTAACCCAAATATGATATTATGATGTATATATATCAATGAAATATAACATAAGAGTATTATATTGGAAATTCAGGATCAATGTGGTGTGGTCATTCGTGGCACTTATCCTATATATGTGATGAAAAGGAACTTGACATCCTTAACCTATGAAATCAAATAATACATTCCAGCTTTTAATTGGTCGATTGAAAGTTGGACAAGCCAACTTGGGATGGGATCGCTGCCTACTTTCTGGATGGGTGATAATGAAGCTATACACCTAGATTCTTCTGCAATTTTATGAGGATGAAATCAAATTTTGTAGCTTGGGAATATGGGGAAGTCATAGGAATAATATTAGAACAAAATGATTTTGCTCTCTTCGACTAATTAGTTAATATTATCACATGTAAATAATGCATTTTGACTCAATTGGTAAACCATAATATCAAATCACGCATATAGTGGTCCATGTAGGAATTATCAACAAAGCAACACATATATGCTAAAGTTGGGATTAGAGATGCCTTTAATAGCTTGTAGTCGGTCCATAAATTATAAGAATGTGCTCATTTAGAATAATATGACTTGTAAAAAATTTATCAACAGAATAATTCCCTTTCCCATGCATTTGCATGGGAGGACGAATCATTAGCTAGTAGGAGTACTTATCGAATTGCTAACTAGGAATTGGATGACGAAAATTTATATATATTCCTCTTGTGCCTATTTCTAAATACATAATATCTTGCTTTTGAAGATCTAACTTAACAGCAAATGATTCTTTAACTACTTAATTCACAGTAATTCATATTTGAAAATACTTTTAAAATATCATATTTTTAAGAACAATTTATAGTCAAAATTCAAACAAAGAAAAATATTTTACTTATTTAGAAACAAAGGTAGCGATACGTAACACAACCTTATAGAAACATCGGTCTTGGTTTTTTCTATATATTAATGAGAGAAATTATGAAGTAACTACACACGATTTGATTGCTCCGATTTCTTCACATAACATGTAAATTTCTTCTCTGATGTCAAAAAAAAAAATTCTTCATTTTCTCTAGATAACTAGACCATTATTTTAGTTTTTCTGACTTCGGTTCTGTATCAAAGCAACATATCATATAATCATATTGTTCTATATTATTGTCTTGACTATTACACTGCAACCAATAAAGCGTCACACAACACAATCATATATCATTTTCTCTGATCTATTGGTGTGTGTATATGTCACACGCACAAGCTTAATCAGTTAATCATAACATTCAATTTGATTGATTGTATGTATGATATAATCATATTAATCTATATTATTCTCCTGACTATTACACTGCAACCAAACAAGCCTCACACAACACAATCAATCATATATCATTTTCTCTGATCTATTGGTGTACATATGTCACACAAGCTTAATCAGTTAATCATAGCGTTCAATTTGATTGATTGTATGGATTAGATAAATTTTCAAGTCTTTATCTTAGTCCAATCATAGGTAAATAAAGTTCCTTTCTACCTTATCTTTAGGAACAAATAAAAAAAGTGGTTATGATAAACTCAAGAATATATGTGTATCACTAACATTCACAAACAAGTTGCAAACTAGTTAATTATTGTATAGTTTTGCAAGTACTTTGAATCAGGTACTCCAGCTTTGTTTTTGTATAGGCCTATCTAGTCTCTATATAAAGGAGGAGGAGTGGCTCATCAAAAATATCACACAAAGAGCAATTAGCAAACATTTCAACTAACTCAAAAAATCACACCAAGTTAACACAACAAACCATGCAATATCCTACTCCTCCAGCTCAAACCTATCCTCCATATGGTTATGCTCAAGCACCACCATGCTACCAACCTCCTTCTAATTGTGGTTATCCTCC
This sequence comes from Beta lomatogona, assembly GCA_947646795.1. Classification (NCBI taxonomy): domain Eukaryota; kingdom Viridiplantae; phylum Streptophyta; class Magnoliopsida; order Caryophyllales; family Amaranthaceae; genus Beta; species Beta lomatogona. The sequence continues at coordinate 2,492,573 of CANSNZ010001062.1, read as the reverse complement.
TTACTACTCTTGGGGATACCCTACCCCTTATAACGCGTTCCCGGGTAGTGTTTTTAACTCCGGTGGCAACACGAATGGCTCCGGTACACAGGAGAACGGAGGCGTAAGCGTTGGGAATAGTCAGGAGAAGTCAGGAGGTGTTGACATCGGCAAAATTGGTGGAAATCACGGCAATAGAGATGGACAACAAGTAACTGGTGATGTTACCGTTGGTGACATTGGTGGTGCTTGATCTTTTGATCTTGTGAAGCTAAATAAGTCAATTAACTATGTACTTTTAGCTCATTTGGTAGATTTCGCACCAGTTGATTACTTGTTAAGGTTTTAATTATGTCGCTAGTTTGATATTAACTAGCTTGTTAAGAGTCAAAACTATATATGATTGTGTGCTATAATTAATTTTTTAATTATGTCTCCAACAAATTGTAGTCATTTGTACTTTAACGTGATCATTATATGTGAAGCAGTGGAAAGTTGTGCTTAACTTGAGACCGCCTTTTCTCCAGTGATTTAAAGTTATGGTTTCTCTTAATTAGAACACCTTGCATGGCATGTTCAATTAACAATCATGCATGGTACTTATATAATTAGTCATATTATTATTATATCTTGTCAAATTACTATAGCTAAAGTAGAATAAAGATGCATAATAATTGCTTCAAAATTCCTCACATTTGCCCATCCACGCGTTGGCAACTTTCCCCAACTTGGCATGTTGTGCGCGCTAGACAAGGAGCAACGTTTCGGCCTTTCGGGTACTACCGATAATTCTCAAACATACCCAAAAGTGTGAAATTCACATGTTTGAACTTATTTTTTAACAAAAAAAAACTTCTTATAATTACATTTTCTTAGAATAATTATTCATATATAGTGATTATCTATATACGCCAAAAGTATCACATTACGGACCTACATGGTGCAACAAATTTCCCAATTAAACAAATTCATATTCTCTAACGCTCTGAATTTAATTTAATATTCTAATATATCTACCTATTTTCCAGTGTATGAGAGGGCCGCATTGTCATGTGGCATAAATGCTGCATGAGAAATCATCCTCTATATAAGAGGCTTGGGTTTTCTTGTAGCCAATGTATATGAAACATAAAATCCTAGCTCACAGCCTCACAGCACAATAAACCCCAACGTATAGAAACTATGCAATCTCCACAATTTCCACCTGGTTATCCTTCAGCACTGAAAAAATATGGCTATCCTCCGCCTTTCCCACCTGGTTATCCTCCTGAACAATATGAGAAATATGGTTATCCTCCTCGTTTCGATTCCGATAATCAAAATCATTCCGTGGTTAACCAAGAGATACAACCAAATAATTCAGCTTCAATTCCTATTAATCAAGGTCCAGGAATTCCTGTTATGTTTCCTTGGGGACCAGGTAATTATATCCCCATTGCAGGAAATGTTTACAATTCAGGCTTTAATGTCAATAATTCTGGTTCACAATCGAACGGAGCTGTCAAAGTTGGCAATCAAAACAGCAACTAAAACTTAACAATCCATTACATAATAAGCCTGTTTATCTTATATACGTACCGATGTACGTCGATCACGTAACTAGTTAATCTTACGTACGTCGATCATTTAACTAGTTAATCTTATGTACGTCGATTATTTAACTAGTTAATCAGGCTTATTATTAGTTGATTACTATATATGTAATTGAAATGTCTACATGGGTATGTAGCAAAAAGCTGGCTATCCTCTATGTTTTTAAGTGATTTTTGGACATGTGAAGTACAAATGTTCAATATTAATTAATGAATAAAGAATGTTATATTAGTACTTAGTAGTATACCTAATCATTGAATTCCATAGTACATGGTGATGAGATATTTTCTTGAATATCTAATAATCTCGAATAAATTAAAGCTTATGCTAAATTTTGTAGCGGTGATAACTTCACTTTTACGAAGTATAGCTATAATCTTTGATAGAGTATAAATATAGTTAGGATATATTTTGTTCCTAGAGATATACTAACAAAATATATCCTAACTATATTTATATTCTATCAATCTTTTATAATAGGTTAAACAGATATGCTACGTCTCTACGACACGTCTCATAATCGTTAGCATATATAGTAATGATAATGTTGATGATAATGAAACTTCATTAATACACTTGTGAATTTTCGTAAACTACCATCACAACTGAAAACTAGCATTAAAGTACATATGAATTGTATTGAAAGATTTATGAAGAAATTGAAATGTTTGGGTCGTTGGACAAAAATTACTATAGATATTGACATGAGATTTCCTTACAAAATATTATAATTACCTAAATTCATTATCATTGTCATTATTTATTAATCCCTATTAAATGGATTGGACCATAATACAAATGGTCTTGGGTAAGCGAAAAGTATGGTATGGGCCGGGACTCCTCAAACAACACAAAATGAATCATGCATATAATTAATTAACTAGTTTTTTTTGCCCGGGCGATGTCTCGGGTCAGTTACAATAAACTAATATGTTATTATTTTTAAATTTTATAATTTATTTTGCTACTTTTCGTATTTTTTGTCCATTAAGAAATTGAAAAATTCACATCACAACGTGATAAGTAAAGAAAAATTGAAAGGTTTGAGTTTGAAAATAATACCTTAAAAGGAATTGTGGTAAGAGAATATGACATCAATATTCTCTTGTAAGTTACGTAATAAAGAGTGTTAGAGATGTATATACTTGTTTAAGTCTTTTTAGTTAAGTATACTTATTACAAGACTTTATCATATTTTATTTGAAACATTAGACAACAAATTCATAGTGTATTGATGGTTAAGCTCTAACTTTTCGTTTCAAAGGTCACGTGTTCGATACATTGCACTTGCACATTTCTTTTTTTAAAGTGATGAGTACACATGGACGTAAAGCATTTGCATTAGAAAGTTGAGGAGAGTGCCACGTGGCACATAGGCTTTCTTTCGCACGCCTTTTAATATATTTGTATTAATTATGACTATTTGAAATAAATCACTCCTCAACAATATAAGTCACCCCTGAATAACGTAACAACTCACCTGAGCTATTCAATTATTTGTTTTTCGAATATTATGATAAGATTGGTCGGTTTGCATAGAGGACATATGCTTTTGGAACATGATGATCGGCCTTAGAATCACTGGTTTAGCCAAGGTCGTCTAATCTCAATATGCATGCTAAAATTTGAAGTCATTACAACTTTTGTCATACTACTTCTGAAAAGACACCAACGTCCCCTGATAAATTAGGATATATGCTTTTCAAACTAGGTGGGCATAGAATCACTAGTATGGCCACCGTCCATGATTAACACCATACATGCATCAATCATAAAAGTTACATTCCTTGCCTTTTTTTAACAAGAGCATTGGTTGAATGACTTATTCACCAAGGTTTCGCCTATAACTATGTAGTGTGTCACACGTTGAAGTTATCATCCACTAACTAATTAGAGCATCATACCCAAAATTTATTCATCCGAATCTAGTAGCACAATATGTGATGTTATTCTAGAACTTTATTTAAACCAATCAAGAAAACATACGTTGCTTATTCAATAGTATTTTCCTCGGCAATAGTTTGACTTTCGATGTCAACATTACTAAACTAAATTTTGACCAAATCTGGTCACTAGAATTTGAGAATTTATATAGTCATGTGTGATGTATTAGATCGGTCTAATATATAGTTTAAGAATTTCACATTTTTATAGATTTATTGATATATAAAGTTATTAATGGTCAAAATATATATACTAGATTTAGTAAAAGTAAAAAAAAAATCCAATTAATATAAACCAAAAGAGCATGTATGGAAAAAGTTCTTTAGGAATATAATATTATCATGTGGTGTTAATGCAACAAAAATATCTTATATTAGAGCATATAAGTCTTTATGTAATCCACGTACTCTTGTCGCGCATCTTATCACTATGTAATCTGCTTATATTCTAAGCAAATGTTCAATACTTGATACAATTAGCTAGCTATAACTTCTTATATAGAGGGGACTCGCATCTCTTGGTAACGTACACCATATCACAAAACTAGCCTAGCTAAACCTCCAAAAACAGGCAATTCAGTTATAAAACATGGGTCTCGTCGATACACTAGAAAATCTTGTTCCAGTTTCTCAAAATAACGCTGATTATGCTCCTCCACAATATCCACCCAACAATGATTATCAACCCAACTCGGACCCGCCTGCTTATTCCCAACCTAACTATGGTTACGCTCCTCCTCCATATGCCATGTATAATTCAAGTGGTGTCAATGGATCCGGCATACAAAAAAATGGACCCATCAAAGTTAACAACCGGAGCCAAAAATCCGGCGGCGTTAACATCAAGAGCATTGGAGGCAACAGTGGAAACCAGGGTAGCCAGAGCGTTGTTGGCGATGTTAAACTTGGCAACATTGGTTTCTAGACCATGTAACAAGTTTACAACTAATATGTAATATCATTGTTATACGTACTACTTATGATTGTTAGTCAAGATTATGCTTTTGTGGCTTGCCTTAATCAATGATTGTAAGCTTTGGGTATATTTTAATAAACTTCGATTGAGAAAGATGTGAAACAAAATGAAGTTGTTGACCAAATTGCATATAATACAAAACAACACAAAATTAATTGCGTCTGCCGGGAGTCGAACCTGGGTCTACAAACGCATTATGTTGATGCCAAGTAATGGACAATCCTATATCATATAGAGCTTTTAGTCTTTGGAAAAGTCATCCTTGTCATAAGCTCTTTCAAGTTTGTAATATTTTGAAAGTTATCCAGTTACAGATTCGGTTAGCAAGCCACCCCAAGGAAAATCCCGAATACTCTATTTAGCTGAACTCCCTTTCGCTTTAGAGAAGACAGATCGAGCAGATACAAGTCGGATCCTGGATGTAAAAGTGTATAAGAAAGGGGGCTCCCTTCTCCATCAAAAGAAATGAGGGAGTTCATACTGACAGTTAGATGGTTGTCCAATTAGTTTACTCAAAGGTTTTGCAAAAAATCTGTTAATTCAAAATCACGATATTTTTTTTGTGAGCAATTTTCTGACAAAATGTTTTGTTTGGAGTATGAAGCGCTCTATCTAATTGTGTCAGGTCACAATTTATATTTTATAATCTAAAATCAAAATAGAGATTATCTCTCTAAAAAAAGGTCACTCTATTTCTGCTGCCATGGTTGACGTCATCGCTGGAACCAATCCTACCTTTGATCATTTCGTTCTTCTTGATTCGTTAGGTCACTCCCTTGAGAGAAGGGTGTCCTAACTTCTTATCATGTACAAAAAAAATTATATATACAAAGAGTTTAGGATAAAAGAAAAATGGAGCTTGTTTAAATATAAACTACTAGATAGGATTATGTAGAGAATATTAATTAAGACTTCAGATATGACTTCAAAAATGTACTTCATAATCTCTTTCATTAGGTTTAGTTGAAAAAGTACTTTAATACAAAATCCATCTATGATATATACTTAATAATTAAGCGTACCTTGAAAATATTATGATTAATCAACTGAATAGGAAAAATTCTTAATATGGGAAGAGTATTGAGAAATTTTAGGACACCATTAGGATTATGATTATAATTAGTTTAGCCAATGCATTGCACTAAGTTGAAAACTACTAGTTATTTTGAGTGCACCTGAAAACATGGGCTTCTCTATATTAATTAGTTCGTCAAAATATATAATTCAAGGATAGACAATCCTTAATTTATATGTAAAAGAAAAATTGGTTTCATGCATGCACTTTAAATAATTGTAATGTTTGCTTCAACTCGTCCAATTCACTGAGAAGTCATTCAATGAGAAGTCTTAGTGCATGTAAAACAAAACAAAACAAAATTAATTGCGTCTGCCGGGAGTCGAACCCGGGTCTATTGCTTGGAAGGCAATTATCCTAACCGTTGGACTACAAACGCTTTACATTATTATATCAAGTAATAATTTAAATACTTTTATAAGCTTCAGAATTATACTTAAGTTTTAGCATTTTCTGACAAAGCTCTATCAACTTGTGCCATGTCATAGTTTACAAATTGAGTTCCAAATAGAGGTTTAGAAAGATAAAAGTACATATAATATATGATTAAAGAATAAGAAAAAATTAACACTTGGGTTCCAATTATGGGCCATTATAGGTCCCAACTCTCAACTATGGGTCATTATAGGTCCCAGCTATTGATTATTTTTTGTAGGACTTAAGTAATAATCATTGGATTGTTGTAATTAATTATGGCCTATCTTACTTATAATCGTTTGCATAAGACCTAAATATAGACGGTTGTGATTTTAATTTGCAGAGCTTGGCCCTATTAAATTCAGAACAACCCATGCTTAGGTCGTACAAAGAATAATTAATAGGTGGAACCTATAAAAGACAATGACCCATATATAGTTGGACCCTTAGTGTAAATTTTTATTTATGAAACTTGTTTAACCAGAAACTACAAGAGATCATATACTTAAATGTCACAATATGACTTTTGATATGGACTTCAAAAATGTGTAATTTCTTTCGTTAGTTTTTATCTTGAAAAATACTTTAAAATAAAATCTATTTATAATATACTTAAAAATGTATAATAAAAAAATCAATAGATTTATTCAGCGTACCTTGAAAAGATTAGCACCGATCAATTATATTTATAAAAAAAAGATTACGACTGATCAACTAATTAGAGAAAGTGCTTAATATGGGGAAGGGGTTTTACAACATTTTAGGGCAACACACTATTAGGATTAGTTTAGGCAGTGCATTGCACAAAGTTGAAAATTAACTAGTTCTTGAATACACTTGAAATTGTAAGTAGTGATGGGAACATATAAAGCATTCTGAAGCAATTAATAAAACCAAACCCAAAAAACAGCACACTATACAAAACAAGTAAGATATATAGATTATAGATGAAAAATGAACTTGGTAAAGAAACATCAACAGAATTGCATGCGTCCCATCTTAAGTCAATAAGCTTGCATGTAATATAATACTATAATACTTTTTCTTACATTGACAAGATTAATCAAATAGAAGTTGTTGCAGCAGAGATATTGATCAAAATGCATACTAATTTAAAACAGAATGGGAAAAAGAAAATATGGAAAAAAATTGCGTAAAATGCATACTAATGCAAAACAGAATGGGGAAAGCAAAATAGGTAAAAACTTGCGTCTGCCGGGAGTCGAACCCGGGTCTATTGCTTGGAAGGCAATTATCCTAACCGTTGGACTACAAACGCTATATGTCACGTAAACATGTTTAAAATATAAGTAGGTATATTGCTCACATCCTTCCTCATTATTTCTCATGCTCTGCAATCTTCACTCATATCTGCAGTATGTAGATCGTAAATAGCATTTGTATTGAGTTCAAATCGTATATGAATAGGTTATTCAAGAAGTGCATTCGTACATGCAAGACGTTTTTTCCGCTCATTTTGAGAGTTCAAATGAGGAATAAGGATAAATATAGTCTTGGATGTACCATACTAACTGTACACCCTGACCTAGGTATACTTGTATATGATAAAAGTTGTAATTATTGAAGTTTACGACTCTAGACAAGCTAATACATTATGGATTTACTAACAAAAAAGCTCAATTTACACTTGATAAAACCAACTTGCTATGTACTCATAAATGAACATGCTAAAACAAATTTTTCTAAGCTAGTTTACTATGTTTGACTCGTTAATGTTTGTAAGTAGCTAGGTTGTTTAAGTTCGTTTACAACCACTAACGATTGCGTGCATAAAGAATTCATTTCACTTCTTGTGTTCATAAATATTTGCCACACTTTCTTTTTTCAAATAGGAACTTGAATTTAGGTAGTTGTATGCCTAAGATCTTTTAAAAGGTATATATAGCTTACTCTCTTAATTAAATTTAACTTGTTTCTAGCACGTTTGTGTTCAAAATTGAGTTTTTAGATCTCTTGTTCTCGACTTATGAAGCAGCAACGACGGATTAGCTTGGGCTATAAAACTCATATAAAAAAATAGCTCCAACACTCTAAACTATATTTGACTTGACTCACTTGAATTTTAGAAGAAGATGCTAGAGGTGCGACTATGCCACGGTCTCTTGCTTTTTGATTCTTTTTTCCCCTTTAATTTTTCCGAAGCTTGCCCCTCGATCTTTAGCACCCAAAATAGAAGAGACATTTTGAGTAAGTTGCACAAGCATCGTATATAGATATATGTTGTAACTAACACGCAAGGAGACTAAACACAAAGAAACAGTTAGAACGATCTTACTTGAATATGAGAAACGAGAAAAAGATAATGCTGTGACGTGGAAAGATCCACTGTCCTTAAAGGTGATTTCGCCGCAGCACGGGTGCAAACTTCCTCCCGACGACCACCCTCTAGGATTAACACCAGCGCCGCCCGTTTGTGTGCACTCACAAGCAGACGGATGGAGTGACTGAACTTAGCCCGAAATTTAGGAGAACATTTTTGTGTAGAGAGGAAGACAGAAAGATTTTGAATATTTCTCCAACTAGAGAATGAGGGTTTTTATAGAGTAAAGAAGCAAAGAAAACTGGCAATGAATTATTCTGGGAGCAGATTAAGGAATAATAGTTGCGACATAAACGGCAATAATTGATTTGTCGTTACAAACTGATTGCGAGAATATCGCAAAGGAAATCTCGGAAAACAGTCCCAAAAAATAAAGCAGATCATAAAACGGACCACAGACCGACAGCGCCCCGCCCGCGTCGCGCTCGCCACGAGCCCGGCCCGGCCGGGGCGCGCGCGTGTGTAGTTTGCCATTCTTCTAGCCCATTGCCCAACAAAGCTTAAAGGAATATAATAGTATATAAACAAAGTACGACCTTTATATTCTTTCAATGTGAGACTTGGGTATTTCATGAACAAAAGCAAACAAAGAAATACTCCATGAATATGGCTAACTTTTAGGCTTTAATTCCAACAATCCCCCATAAGAATCAAAGTTAGAAGAAGAAAAGAAAAATAAACAATTTGGTGCTTGAAAAGAAGTAATGCATCAGTGTTAATGTCTTACGACTTGAATTAACACTTAGTGAATCAGATTTAGGAATCTTGTTCAATTAAGTGATGTTCATCTTGAACTTAAGAGAACTCAAAACCTTTATCTAAAACACACATCCATCTTTTAAGAGAAGTAGTCACTTCGTGATCAATGTGGCGCCTATACTGGCCATACGCCTAACCTGGATGCATATAGATGCTCTAGAGAAATGACCCACAGTTTCTCATAGGAAGCGACCCCACTTCCACATCTACGTAGGTGAATCCCATCAAGTGTGTACCACCACACACCACCACACAACTGTGGATATGGGTTCATTAAGAGCCCTTTGCTCATCCTTAATCACTAGGTAAGCACTTTTCAACACAATTTTCATAAGAGGGATAGAAATAAACAAGTGGCTTTAATTTATTACTAATGTTGCCCCTTGAACTCTATTTGCATAGAGTAGGGTTTCATTATTACATTTCAAAAGGGTCTCAATCCCATGCCTCTGGATGCATCCACAATTACATTTCTAGAAAGGCCTTTAGTAAACGGATCCGCTAAGTTCTTTTCGGAATTTACATAGTCTAGTGATATCACTCCACTACTTATCAAATCTTTAACAACCTTGTGTCTGAGACGAATGTGCCTTTTCTTTCCATTGTAGACATTGTTCTTTACCACTGCAATAACTGCCTGAGAGTCACAATGTAGTGCAACCGAAGGAGCAGGTTTCCCCCACAATGGAACATCATTCAGCAAGTTTCTAAGCCATTCTGCCTCATTTCCTGCCAACTCAAGTGCAACAAACTCAGATTCCATAGTTGACATAGCAGTACAAGATCGTTTACAAGATTTCCATGAAATAGCACACCATCCAAGGTAAAAACAAAACCACTAATAGAGTTAATCTCATCATTTCCAGATACCCAGTTAGCATCACAATAACCTTCTAAAACAGCAGGCGAAGAAGAATAGTGGATGCCCCAATCCATGGTTCCTCTAAGGTATCTAAGTAAACGACGCAGCACACCCCAATGATCCTTGCTAGGATTATGAGCGTATCTACCAAGTCTACTAATAGCATATGCAACATCAGGTCTAGTGCAATTGATCAAATATATAATGCTACCAATTACTTTAGCATACTTAGATTGGCTCACATGGTCTCCCTTATTTTACCAAGTGGATACTAGAGTCATAAGGAGTCCTGCTGACTGGATCAACATCAAAGGAATTGAACTTCCTAAGTACCTTTTCAACATAATGGGCCTGACTCAAACTGAAACCATGAGGAGATCTAGAAATTTTAACTCCCAAAATAAGGTCAGTCTTGCCCACATCTTTCATTTCAAATTTAGTACTTAAGAATTCTTTCACTTCATTCACAAGATCTAAGCTAGTCCCAAGAATCAACATATCATCAACATATAAACATATGATCACACAACCTCGAGAGTCAATTTTAGAATAGACACAAGTATCGCTCTCATTTACAAGGAACCCAAAACTAGCTATGGTATTATCAAACTTTTGGTACCATTGTTTAGGGGCTTGCATTAAACCATAAAGGGATTTTACTAGCTTACTAGACCTGGCAATCGCACCAATCGGATTCGGACCGGACCAATTCAGATCGGACCGTTTTCGGTTCAAGTTATATTCGGACCGGACCGTTTCGGATCGAACCGGGTTTCGGATTATGTTTCGGATCATCATCGGTTTGGGATGCTTTTCGGATCGGACGGTTGTGGATCGGGTGGTGGATTGTCTCATCTTTATTATGTATGGAGTTGTTACTCCTTTGGTCTGATGGTTTCTTTGACTATGAGCTTTTGTAATGTATATATGGAACTGCTACTCTTTGTGCTTCCTAAAGGTATACATAACTAATTTGCATAGTCATAACTTGTACCAAAGAGTACTTGTGATAATCATTTTTTTTAAGCGGGTCAATTTCGGGTACTTCGGATCAAAGCCTGATGGAAGCCAACAATTTGTGATTGCTTTGGGATCGGATTACCTTTGGATCAGATTGATTTCGAATCGGGCAAGATCATATCGGATCATTCAAATTTCGGATGAGTTTCGGATCAAGATTATTTCGGACCGGGTCGTTTCGGATTCGGACCAAGGTTCAAACCGTCTAGTTCAAACCCATATCGGACCACGGATCGGATATTTCGGACCGGATTTTTGGATCAGGACCAACTTTGCCAGGTTTATAGCTTACACACCTTGTGTTCTTGACCCGAAACTACACATCCTTCAGGTTGAACCATATAGATTTCTTCCTCAAGGTCACCATTTAGGAAAGCAGTCTTAACATCCATTTGATGCACTACAAGGCCATGTAAAGCAGCTAAGGCAATCAGAGTCCTAATGGTAGCAATCTTAGTGACTGGGGAATAAGTGTCAAAATAGTCAATTCCCTCCTTTTGAGTGAAACCCCTCACAACTAATCTTGCCTTATACTTGTCAATTGAACCTTCAGGCTTTAACTTCTTTTTAAAGATCCATTTGCTAGAGAAAGGCTTACAACCCCTAGGAAGGTCTGCTAATTCCCAAGTGTTGTTACTCATAATGGACTCTAGCTCGCTATCTATGGCCTCTTTCCAAAAAACAGCATCAACAGGTTTCATAGCCTCGTCATAGGTCTTAGGGTCTTCTTCTAAGATAAAGACAGACACTAGACTCTAATTTAGGACACAACTTTCAGTAAGGAAGGAGGTGACAACAGTAAGGAAGGAGGTGACAAAATCAGAACCAAACCTGTTCTCTTTTCTAGGTCTTTTACTCCTCCTAGGTTCTTCTTCTACTACAGGTAAATTCACTTGAGGACTAGGCACAGACAAAGCATGATCAGTAGGAGAGAGACTTGAAGCAGTAGAAGAACATTTCAAAGGAAAAACATGTTCAAAGAGTTCAACATCTCTTGATTCAACAATAAAAGCACAAGCATAAGAACCTCTAGCATCCTTAACAAGAAAGCGATAAGCAGCACTATGAAAGCATAACCAATGAAAATGGAATCACAAGTCTTTGGTCCTATGTTATCCCTCTTAAAGGAAGGTATGACAACCTTGGCAAGATACCCCCACACTTTCAGCTATTTGAGGTTAGGGATATGACATTTCCACATCTCATATGGGGTTTTGTCTAGCTTCTTATGAGGCACACGGTTCAAGACATGACAAGCAGACAAAATAGCCTCCCCCCACATGTTATCAGGAAGTCTATAACTAATCAACATAGCATTCATCATGTTCTTAAGGGTTCTATTCTTCCTTTTAGCTATACCGTTTTGTTCGGGGGTATAAGGGGCAGTCATCTCATGAATAATCCCATTTTGTTCACAGAAGATCTTAAGGAAAGTAGAGTCATACTCTCCTCCCCTATCACTTCTAAGTCTCTTAATTTTTTTGCCTAATTGGTTTTCAACCTCAGCTTTGTACTTTAAAAACATTTCCTCCGCCTCATCCTTAGATTTCAGAAGGTACACTACAGTTTAACGGGAAAAGTCATCTACAAAGGTTATGTAATACTTCTTCCCTCCCCGACTTTCATGGCTCTTAAAGTCTCCTAAGTCAGAGTGAATGAGTTCAAGAAGTTCATATTGCCTATCAACTGATTTAAAAGGCGTCCTAGCAAATTTAGCTTCAACACAAATTTCACATTTAGGCAAATCAGAATTGGAGAAGCTAGGTATCAAATTCAAGTGTTTCAGCCGTTTTATGGAGGTTGCATTCACATGACCTAATCTAGAATGCCATAAATCAATAGACTCAGCAATATAAGCAGAAGAAGTGGAAGCAAATTTATTCATGAGTTCAATACTAGCATCAATAGTAAAAAGCCCCCCAATACAGTATCCTTTCCCCACAAATTCCCCATTATGAGTGATAATAAGTTTATCAGAATCAAAAGACAAACTCAAACCAGCCCTAATTAACAGACTTCCAGAAATCAGATTCCTACGCATTTCAGGCTCATGAAGTACATTTGTAAGAGTAAGTAATTTTCCAGAAGTGAGTTTGAGAGTAATCTTCCCTTTGTCGCTGACTTTTGCGGAAGCAGAGTTGCCCATGAACACGTTTTCGCCTTCCAGCTTTTCATATTGATCGAACATGGTTCGGTTGGTGCAGATGTGTCTCTTTGCTCCTGTGTCAACGATCCATTCAGAAGTATCTCCAGCAAGGTTGACCTCGGATACAACATCAACAAAGTTTTCAACTTCTACCAAGTTTGCTTGGTTCTTCTTTTTGTTCCAGCAATATGCAGCTTTGTGTCCAGGTTTACCGCACTCATGACAGCTACCTTTGAACATGTATTTCTGCACACCCCCATGAGGTTTAAGACTACTGTCTCCCTTGTGAGAGCTATTTGCCTTCAGTTTGTTCCTGTCATAATTGGAGTGTTTGGACTCCACAAGATTAGCTTTAGGCTAAACAGCATGATTAGAAGGTTTATCCATAAGGCGGTTTTCTTCCTCAATTTTCAGATTACCAACAAGTTCTTCAAGGGTAAGGTCTCTCTTTTTGTGCATAAGCTGTTACTATAGTCCTTCCAAGAAGGGGGCAGTTTCTCAATAAGAACGATAGCCTGGGTGTATTCACAAATAATAAGACCCTCAGCAGCAATGTTGGTGCAAATAGTTTCATAGTCATGAACCTAGTCAATAATGGGTTTCTCATCATCTATCATAAAGTTAAGCCACTTACTAATACACTAGCGTTTGGTCCCAGCATCATCAACACCATATTTCCTTTCTAAGGTATCCCAGATGTTCTTAGCATGGTTATAAGTCATGTAAATATCAAGCAGTGCATTGGACATATAGTGTAGTAACATCCCCTTATAGGTTCTGTCATCCTTAGCAAATTTGGTCTCATACGCCAGTTTCTCAGTCTCATCAGAAGGAATAACGGGATCATCAAGCACATAAGCCACATCAATTTGTTCAAGGTAAAACTTAACCCTGATAGCCCAACGTTTATAGTTTTTGCCCTCAAGAGACTCAATCTTAGACATATCAGGAATGGACATACGAGATGCCATAGCAACAGAATAATACAAATCACCTTTAATATTGTTGTAACTAACACGCAAGGAGACAGAACACAGAGAAACAGTTAGAACGATCTTACTTGAATATGAGAAACGAGAAAAAGAGAATGTTGTGACGTGGAGAGATACACTGTCCTTAAAGGTGATTTCGCCGCAGCATGGGTGCAAACTTCCTTCCGACGACCACCCCCCAGGATTAACACAGCGCCGCCCGTTTATGTGCATTCACAAGCAGACGGATGGAGTGACTGAACTTAGCCCGAAATTTAGGAGAACATTTTTGTGTAGAGAGGAATACAGAAAGATTTTGTATATTTCTCCAACTAGAGAATGAGGGTTTTTATAGAGTAGAGAAGCAAAGAAAACAGACAATGAATTATTCTGGGAGCAGATTAAGGAATAATAGCTGCGACATAAACGGAAAGAATTGATTTGCCGTTACAAACAGATTGCGAGAATCTCGCAAAGGAAATCTCGGAAAACAGTCCCAAAAAATAAAGCGGATCATAAAACGAGCCACATTCTGGGAGCAGATTAAGGAATAATAGCTGCGACATAAACGGAAAGAATTGATTTGCCGTTACAAACAGATTGCGAGAATCTCGCAAAGGAAATCTCGGAAAACAGTCCCAAAAAATAAAGCGGATCATAAAACAAACCACAGACCCACAACCCGCGTCGCGCTCGCAACGAGCCCGACCCGGTCGGCACGCGCGCGTGTGTTTTGCCATTCTTCTAACCCATTGCCCAACAAAGCTTTTTTTTTTTTTTTGACAGGTCCCAACAAAGCTTAAAGGAACATCATAGTATATAAACAAGGTAGGACCTTTATATTCTTTCTATGTAGGACTTAGGTATTTCATGAACAAAAGCAAACAAAGAAATACTCAATGAATATGGCTAACTTTGAGGCTTTAATTCCAACAATATATTGTGTTTTCCTATGTTAAATAATTTCATTTATAATTAACCTTAAAAAAATATATCATATCGATCGGTTAGATGGTTAAGTATATTTTCAAGATGGTTAAAATCACA
Organism: Beta lomatogona; assembly: GCA_947646795.1. Taxonomy (NCBI): domain Eukaryota; kingdom Viridiplantae; phylum Streptophyta; class Magnoliopsida; order Caryophyllales; family Amaranthaceae; genus Beta; species Beta lomatogona. The sequence continues at coordinate 2,477,444 of CANSNZ010001062.1, read as the reverse complement.
AATGGTATGAGTTGATTTTCATGTCACGATTGAGTCTGTTGTTTCTTTCTTTTCAGATTACTTCAAGTCGAGAATTATGTTCAAGATCCTAATATCTCAAGCACGTCCTAATTAAGTTTTCAGATTTGATGATAAGATATCAAATTTACCTGTAATTTGATCCTAATATCTCAACCACGTTCTAATTAAGTTTTCAGATTTGATGATATTATGTCAAATTTACCTGTAAATAGATTTTAGGATAGGCAGGTAATATTTTATCAAATCTATATGTAATCAAATATACAAGTTTGGATGACCTTTAAAAAAAGCATTCAGCACCAATTAGAAGTGACAACCGATTCTCCCATCAAATTGAATATGAGATACATAGTATTGACAAAAGGATACAGATACACAAGGCTTAACAAAAGCTAAAGTAAAATCTCATTAGTAGCTAGACATCTTATTAAGCTTGAGTATAAGGTACATACTTTTCAAGTAATTACCAAAAATAAGTTTGTTTAATTGACCATTAATCACATCACTAGGGCCTTTAAACTTCAAAACACAAATCAGAAATCTCAGGTCCTTGATCAACCCCCAAATGATTGACAAACTTAATCTACTTGGATCTCCCACTCAATAAGATCTTCTTAGTAATTGTAGCCCTTGACGAACATACCCTCCTTGGCCTCCTCGGACTCACCCTCACCAGTGTACTTACCCAGCTGGGCCACGGAGTTGGACTTGGCGCGAAGCAACAGGGCCTCTTGGGCTGCCTTCACATTCTCGGGCCTTCCTCCCCAGGTCTTCAAGCAGGTGTTTTGGAGGGCTCTTGCGTAGGAGAACGATACGTGCCATGGGTTTGGGCTCTGGTTCATGGCATTCAAGTTCAGGGTTGCCTCCACCTCAGATTGCCCACCAGACAAGAACTGCATACAGAAGTAAATCATAATCACCACAATGTTCTTTGAAGATAATCAAAGAGGAAAAATTACCAAGATGATCCAAACTAGTAGACATTCTTTTCCTTGGAAGTTTGATCTGATTCATACTATCATGTACTAACTCTATGGAAGTCGTCAGAATTCAGAACAGAAATTAGACCGTATCATGTGTCATTAACTAGGAAAGAATACCTACTCCCCTCGCCCCTACATAGCAGCCCACTTTTATTTAGTCTACATAATGGTAGTGAAGTAGACACAATTTTCGATCTTAGGTCATGGGTACCACCTCAAATATGACTTTACCAACATAATTGCCCATTTTTTCAATTTAGTAAGTTAAACTTTGAACTTTTTCATGTTACCCTAAAACCGTAACAAGGAGTTCAAAAGAAAGGCGGACTCTAGCACATTGAGACGATGAAAATAATACTCTCTGTTCTTTAGAAATGACCCTCAATTAATAGAAGCCCATTATTTACGGACGGATTTTGGCTAAAAATGATAAGATTGCTGAAAAACACATAAAAATTCAACATTATAGTAGCTATAGCCTATAGAGACAGAGTGTTAAAAAAGATAGGAACTTGCCATGATTCCAGGGACAGCAGGGGGGATTCTCCTGTGGAGAAGCTTAAGGGTGTAGTCAGCAACTTGTTCAGGGGTGGCCCTTTCCTTGCACTCAGCACCTGGGGTAACCATGCTAGGCTTAAGGAGGATACCCTCAAACAGCACATTGTTCTCTGCCAAGTAGTAGAACACCTCTGCCCAAACCTTCTGAGCCACCTCGAATGTCCTGTCGATTCCATGCTCACCATCAAGAAGAATCTCTGGCTCAACAATTGGAACCAATCCGTTGTCCTGAATACACCAGATAATTAATAGCAAGAAGCACATGAACTAGTTTGGAAAAATAATAAAGAAAAAATTTATTTTTCATCATTTAATTAGTTTAGCTTGGGTGGTGTTGTTTTTTTTCGCTTACTTGGGTGATAGCAGCATAGCGAGCAAGACCCCAAGCCGCTTCCTTCACTGCCAGGGCAGATGGACCATTGGGAATGCTCACAACAGTACGCCTATATAAGACCAAAGATGAAATTTCTATTGTGAGCGTTGAGTTCCATTAACTAAGCAATGAAATGTTGACAACATTAGACTCAAACATATATCATCAAACAATATTACATAGAACTAATGAATTTACCTAAAATAAACAGTACTAACTATGAACCATGCTAACAAAAGTTTACTAGTGATCTCATGTTTGGAATTTCAGGCATCTGAAACATTGTAAGAATGTAAAAATAACATTCCTAAGTGAACCTTTTCTTTTCATTCATCAGTGATTTTTGACATCACTAAAAATTGGTTGTATTCACATAGTTTATAATCCAGCCTACAATCTTTTACTCCAAACAGTATTATATGATGTGCCAGTGAACTCTTATCAGTTTTTCCAATAAGCAAATATCTACTCGTATATACTGGGAGTAAAATCATGTGCGTACCATTTGG